>JAJFDK010000010.1:0-460689 GCA_028637775.1 Xylariaceae sp. X167
CGTGATAGTGTATGAGTGTGCCTTTCGTTTCTATCGTTCATATGTCTCGATAACTCAACTTGTCGTCGTTATATCGACGACGTATCGTTAGACTCCCGTGTTAATAGTAGAATCGTAGCCTCACTTGTAGTCTCTCAATGCAATATGTGAGGGTTGTGGGCCCACTTTATTGTAATATGCATCTATGGTTTTGTATGCATTTATTGTGGACGCAGTACTTTTAAATCGCGGATCCGTACGAACAACTTTACGTGCGGATTTTGGTGCAAGCCTCTTTGACCTTTTTACGCCTCACTTTGCTTACACTTTAGTAAGTGAACATAACAACAGTCGGTCAGGATGGACTCGAATCGATTCACCTCTGAAGGATAGATTTTAATTATTTTCTCTCTTTCTCATATTCCAACGCTCGCTCGAATGTAAACCAGAACTGTTCCGATTTCATTTACGATTTACGATCCAACTGATCTGCATAAATGAACCAGAGCGAAAATGTCCGTGTTTCTAGACTTCGACAGCACCATCACGACCGAGGACACCATCGCGCACCTCGCCAAGTTTGCGCTACGCTTTCACGATGATCAAAAATCGTCTTCACATGACGACGTCCAAGTGAACGGCTCCTCGGATCAGGGCCTTACGTCGCGCTGGGCCGACGTCGTCCGGGCTTACGTCGCTGACTACGACGCCCATGTCGAGTCGTACGCGCCCTGCGCCAAGGACAGGCTGACTGTGGATGACGAGATCAAGTTCCTCTGCTCGCTGAAACATGTCGAGATGGCGTCTCTACAGCGGGTCCACGAATGTGCGTTGTTCCGCGGTATCAGTCGGGATGCATTCCGTGCGGCGGGCCGGGAGTTGGTCCGTGATGGCACGGTGCGGCTCCGGCCTGGCTTTGTGGACTTTGTACGGGCGGCCTTGGCGAAGGGGTGGGAAGTCCATGTTGTGTCCGTCAACTGGTCCGCGGCATTCATCGAGGGCGTGTGTGGATTTGCCGAGGGCGAGGTCTGCGTAGTTGCGAATGAGGTGCGGGAGAGCGATGGTGCCGTGCTCGGACCGGGGCTAGCCGGAGAGGGCACAGGTAAGAATCTGACCAACTCGCGCGATAAGCGCGACGTTGTCCGTGCCGTGAGGAGCCGGTCCGGCGCGACGGGGACGCCGTTCGTCTACTTCGGCGACTCGACGACCGATATGGAGTGTCTGTTGGACGCCTCCCGGGGCATTGTGGTTGCCGATGATGAGAGGTCCACGTTGCTCAAGACGCTGAGGAGGCTGGGCAAGCGAGTCCCTCGGGCCCGAGATGCTGATGGTGGCGAGGACTTGATCTGGGTCTCGGACTTTGAGGAGCTCCTTGGTGTGGCCCTCCTCGCGTGAAGTGAGGCTCTGTCGTCGTCCGTTGGTCCACACGCATATGGGGCAGGATCTCCGGATGGCCGGAGTTCCGTCCCCTGCATAGTTGGTACGTGTGTTCAACCGTTCTTCTTTTTCTTTCTTTTCTTTTCCTTTACTTCTTTACTTTGAAAGGCAATCCGTAAATTCTACGTTTTGTTACCCGTCGTGACCCGTCGTTTCACCAGCATCTTGTACACACACCTCACGATCTCTGAATCCAACCCCTCGAGTGTTTGGTTAGCTAACAATAGCAGCAGCTTGGTAATTCGGAATTCTCAGATTAATGATCGGAATCATGACTATTGGTGACAGTCGGACGACCGTAGAAGCTTACGGTAGGACATAGAACACTCGTGATATGTCTCTGTGCCAGCTACGCATGAGCACGTTTACCCATGGGCACGTTTTGTTGACCCTTCGGCCCGCGCGGTTTTCGTCATACAAATCTTGGGCAACGATCCTATCGCAGGAACGAGGCTGTGCAAGTTTCAAAGCATGGGCTGTAGTACTGATGCCCGTATGCTCTCGGGCCTGGACAGTTACGCCATCTATGAGTAAGATCGGCTTGGTGCAGACGATCCTGGCACGAATGGCTCTGTGTTCCATAACATCACGCTATGGTTCTGAGATGCTCATACGATGTCTTTGACGGAATATTTTTCTGCCAGCGCAGACACAATTACGTCTGAGACGGCTTCAGCTTGAGCTCTGAGCTTACGACAGACCTTACGGAGTTTTTACCTGCGTGCTTACGCCAGCTCTCATAGCTAGCATTCAGTTTCGGCCATGAAGCGCAATGAGAGCAGACAAACCGAGTGCCGATTGTCCAACGTCGAAACGGTGAGTCCGGTGAGATACTATAGTCTGGTCTATCTAGCATATGGGCCGTGGTACGACGTGCTTGGGTCGTACCGCAAGCTGACAAGGAAACGGAGTGCGCAGACGTACATCGAGCTCCTGTCATACACATCTTATGATGGAAGTCAATCGCGTCGGCGCATTGCTGGTCGGCATTGGGTGCTAATACCGACTCTACCTAGTTCTACCATCTTCTAGAGGTGGTGAGAAAGAGTCCGAACCGTATATGCTACGGACTTGTCGATCACTTTACGCTCCCAAAACTTGACAAGGATGATTTCATTCCGTCCCGGCTATTTTCCGTATCATCCATGATCAGTCCTACATAGGGAATATCTGCTATCACTGGCTTTACGGAACTATACCTCAGACCTATCTGCACTCGCGACCTTTACCGTGGTAAGAGATGGTGCGCGGCCATGAAATCGGAAAAGGGGTCGATGCGTTGCACAAGATAAACAAGTACAACCTGTGATCGTTACCATCCGAGACAGTCTCATAGCCATATCTTGCCTTGTTCACGTCTTGTGAGCCTGCGCATGAATTCATGCGAATGGTTCTTGTTACCGGCGCCGTAAGTATATGGTACACCACAGGAACCCGTGATACCTTCACCTTCGTCGCCGTATTTTCCTACCTATCCTCGATGTCATCTGGGTCACGGATATAATATCGTACTCATAAAAATAGATTATTTCCTGGTTTGCGATGCACGGCGCAACACGTGACAGTTGACGGGAATTGATCCCACGCGGTTCGCTATGCCCTGATTGTTTCTTATTTTTTTCTTATTTACTTACCGACCTACCCTTTTCTCGCAACTCATGCCGTGTAACCCGTGCAGATAGAAATATGTCCGAAGAAAAAGCAGCAGAGAAAATAAGAAAGAAACGCGGGGCTCTGCCGATGCGCGCCCGTCGGGTCGTGCAACACGTTGTTGTTGTCAAGTTCTTTTCTCTTTACGGCTGGTTAAAATAGAAATCGGAGAACCGTTGGTCGAACCCGGCAGTTGCTGATGCAGATTTTGATGCATTTCTGATGCACTCTTGATGCAGTTTTGATGCGTTGTTTCAAGTGACTTGGGCTGGGTCACGGTCTGGTCCTGTTCGGGTCCTGATCTGGTCCTGTGGGAGAGAGGAAAGGGAATGGTACGAGAGGTCCACGTCTCCGAAACTGCAACCAACAGGATTGACAGCCCTATTATCCTGCTGAAGGGGGCGAACAGTATGAATATACTTGTCTACATCGAATAAATAAGTCGCCAGTACCTTCGGAGAAGACAGACTGTAAGTACAGAAACAGAAAATGCTCCCCCCGAATCGGTTTCGTCTCGTCTCGTCTAGTTTCGTTTCGTTTACGCATCTCATCATCATCCCATCGTGTCAGCTCCAGTTGCAGCAGCAGCTCCAGTTGCAGTCCCCGTTTCCCTCTGCAGTTCCAGTGCCAGTTCCAGTTCCCGTTGCAGTTCCAGCCTCCTGCCTTCCAGCTCCCAACTTTCCCAACCTTCCCAGCCTCCTTGATTTCGTCCCCTTTTGCTAAAGACGATTATCGGCCTACCTAGGTGTTCGTGTTCGTTTGTCTCGCACACGCCCGCAGCACCGCATTCCGGTCCCCATTGGAAACGTTGCGCCATGTCATGGCCACCGAATGCTTGGCCGCAGAGCCCGTCGAAACCTCAATGGTCGGCGCATTGTTATCATCCTAACCATCAACAGTATCCTCAACACTTATACGAGCACCTATCATATCCCGTCTATCCCTCGAATCATCCAGAACCATACTTCATCCCATCATCATCATCACCGTCACCATCACCATCATATCCCGTATCTCCACATATCTCACGCGCCCGTACATTCCCGCTTTACAATCACGTCCCGCCACGATTCACCCTCGCGGGTCATCCTCATTCTAACCCTCACCCTCATCATCATCAAACAAGCTCCTCGTGCATTATCACTCCACCCAGGGTGTCGTCGCACTATGCAGAACAGAGGCGCGTCGCGCGCGCCAGTCGAACAAGGCCTCCGGTTCACTCGTGCGCCAACCTCCTCGATATCGAGCTCGAAGAGCCGTCGTCGTCAGAGCCCCTTCCCCCCGGCGCGCGCCTCCTCTCGGAGAAGCTGAGCCGGCAACAAGAGGGCCCCTGTCCTGACATCCTGCATCAGGACCTTCTGGACATGTTTCAGTATGTGTACGGGCGCATGCTCAAGTCCGTCGAGCGGATCGCCGATCATTGGCTGCGCGACCGGGTCTCTTGCACGGGGTCCATCCGCCGGTTCGATGAGAGGCGAGGCTGGCAGCCGTGCGATTCGCGGCTCGTCGTCGAGGGGGAGAATTTCTTCTGCGCGCCGTACATCGTCGTCTCGTTTGCGAAACTGCCGCATCGCACGACGATCAAGGAGCTTGTTGAGCTCGTCCGGACGCATTGTCTTCCGCATGGGGAGCATATGATGCCGGCGTTCAAGTTCAAGGACCGGGAGAACTGCTTCAAGTTCGAGCCGGGCATGGTGTACCTGACGGTCGATGCGAAGCATCTCATCGCCAAGCCGGTCGTCAAGAAATCGGAGCATAGGAGAGCTAGTTCTAAGGGAAGGAAACTAGGCAACGGGTACCAAGTAAAAGAGATCGAGTACTATAATGACGAATACGAAGAAAAGGAAAAGGAGGGCAAGATTCCGCGGATAGGTCTAGGCAGGAAGCCCAAGGATCTGCGCAAAATCAAAAAATATGCCCGGATTAGTTCAAAACGATGCAAAGACACAGTAAAGCGCATAGCGACCGAGCACTTCGGCGTCGAACCCAAGGCCTGGGTGAAGATCGAGAATCTGGAATTCCGCTTCAACAACTGGTATCCCCTGGGTAGCGCCGACGAGACGTTCGGCCTGATCACTACGTCGCGAGAGATTGTCGAGTACGACGACTACTGGGACGCCGATAATTCGTATGAGAAAGGCCCCGAACGTGAAAAGCCCGGTCGTGAGCTCTACGATATCGCTCCGACATTGTGTATTAAATTTCCTGTGAATCAACCCCCGTCGATCAAGGGCACGGACAGTAGTAATGGGCCGTTGCTGAGCTTTGTGGAGGATGTGAGGTGTGAGCTTTCTGCGATTTCGACGGCTTATGGCCAGTTTGCGATTATTATTTTCTGGGGCGAAGACAAAAACTCGGCCGACTGGTTCGGTCCGGAGGTGGTTTACAAGCCTACGGGCGATGGCGAGAAGTACATGGCAAGCACGGAGGGCTGTGAAAAGTGATTATTGGTATGGGAAAAGCGTGGAAAGGGGGATAAAAGGGAAAGGGGTCGGGATGGAGGGTAAGGATGGGAAAAATCTTGTATGGATAACTCACCTAGCAAGCGATATTGGAATTTTTGATTTGAAGCCATCACCACCACTGCCGTTGTAGCTGCTACAACGGTTCCGGTGGTTTGGTCTTGACGACTACAACACCTACATCTCTCTTCGAAGCAAATATTATGTGAATACCATAATGATGATTCTGAAGAAACGGTTCCGTACTTCGTTGTCGCTGTCCCCGTCACTAGCAACATGAATTGTTGACAGATACGGTATAGATAGAGCACCGAGTCCCAGCTGTGTCAGTAACATCTCGGTCGCGAAGAAGTGTGTAGTCATGAATCGCTTTACTGAACACTGAATTGCTGACTTATAAGTAAACCCTTAGTGTTTAGGTCTTTGTATGTGTTTGCGACGAACCGACGAAGTCGAATTTGTTTACGGTCATCGCCGAGTGGCCTCTACACCTCAGGCATTGCGACGAATCATACATGAACTAATCACTCGCATTCTCGTTCCCTATTCGAGGCAGACCGATGACAGCTCCGAATGGGCACATACCGAATGTTGAAAGACGTCCGGCTCCCTGCGCCGACTAAAGCTAAGCAGTCTTTGCGATCATGTACATCACCAAAGCCCCTTTTCGTAGAGATAATAGGCATCAATTCTGAGGCGAACATCGCTTTCACATTAGCATTGTCATTGTCGAAACCGAATGAGACAAATAGAACCATGAGGGTAGTCCCCAGACAAGTCGAAGCCTTTGTCCTAATTTTGGGCGACCAGTTCACATACGTAACGAGCGATGAAAGAATCAAGAACAAGCCCATTGTCTCTCCCAATGTCTTTGTTTACTATAGAATGCTCTTGTAACAACAAGAAGCCCACCTTCATTCCAGAATATAAAAACTGCCAACATGCCCGTCATCAATTCCCATCCCATCGCATCATCATCATCACTCACAACAACAACCTCAGCATCTTCACAGACAAACACTTCAGACAAACAATCAACAGCCGCAAAAATGTGCCGCTACCGTAAGTCCATCTTCCGCTGCAACCACACCCACATCTCCGCCCTCCCCATCCTCATCTGCCTCACGGAGCAGCAGTACCGCACCGGCGTATCAGCCTACCCGTGCCCCGTCATCAACACACACGGCTGCAGCACGGTGCGCGTGGCGCGGGACTGCGAGGCCTGCGAGAAGCGGAAGGGCGTCGAGGAAGCCACGTTCGCGAAGTTGCGGGAGCGGCTTGCGGCGTTGCGGATTCATCTGAATGAGGCGTATGGCGGGTGCATGAACCATGTTGATGAGGCGGGACTGAAGTCTGAGGAGGAGAAGGTCGTGGAGAAATCTAAGGGGGAGAAAACCGAGAGTGAGGAGAGTAAGGAGAAAGAGAAGAAAGAGAAGGAAGAGTCTGTTGCGAAGTTTCTGAAGATGAAGAAGAGTGAGAAGTATGCCGATTTGATGATGCTCGGCGTCTGAGAGAGCAGCGTGAGGGGGAGAGTCGAAAGCACTATTAGGTATTATGGTTTGAGGGATAGAAAATAAGAAAAAAGTGTGTTGCGATACTATGAGTGTTTTTAATCGTCTTTTCTAGTGACTTGAGTCAATATAGAATAACACAAGGAATAAGAATGATATCTCGAGCGCATTTGATGATGTTGGTCATTCAGTGTGGCATTATGGCCATGAAAGCCGAGACTATCAATGAATCCGACTGCGTGATATATCCAGTTGCCCATCGGTAGATGATCATTCTCCCGTTCCTTATGTTTTATTTTACACAAACGCAATCAAAAGTGTCGTTATGGCATGAATCGTTTTGTCGTCTCACTCCATCAACAAGCCTGCTATTCCTACATTACACTTGGATCATTTAGTACTGGCCCTCCAACGTAAGAGTTCCAGTCTTCTGAATAAGGTACTCGTTGATAGCAACGTCTTTACCAGACTCCTTGCCGTATCCAGAGTCCTTGATACCGCCGAAGGGTGATTCAGCGGACGAAGCCATGCCTATAACGAAGTCAGTTTGGATTTTCGTAGAGAGTAAAGATTAATACTTACCGGAGTTCATTCCGATCATACCAGCCTCCAAGTTCTCGAACAACCGCCATATCCGGTCAACGTTCTTTGTGAAGCAGTAAGATGCGAGACCCATCTAGTTCAACATGTCAGCTCCAATCCACACCTTTCAATCAATATTGCAGACTTACGCTCGTGTTGTTAGCAGCCTTAACAGCCTCCTCCTCAGTATCGAACGGGAACAGCGCCAAGACAGGACCGAAAGTCTCCTCCGAAGCAACCATCATATTTTCGTTAGCATCCTTGATAACCGTAGGCTCGTGGAAGTATCCCTCGCCCAGACCCTCGGCACGCTTTCCACCAGCGATAATGCTACCGCCGTGCTTCTTAGCATCCTCGATCTGTCGGGTGATCTTCTCAAGAGCCTGCGGGACGGTAACGGGACCCATCGTCGTGCCCTCCTCGAGACCGTGGCCGACGCGGAGCGCGCGGGTCTTTTCGGCGAGCATGGCGGCGAATTTATCGTAGACGCCGCGCTGGACGTAGACGCGGTTTGCTGTGATGCAGGCTTGACCGGCGTGTCTGAACTTCAGGACCATGAGCTCTGTAGTACTCTGATTAGTTTATTTCTTGTAGGATCTTCTGTCTCGATATGGACATACCCTGGAGAGCCTGCTCGAGGTTGGCGTCGTCGAAGACCAAAAAGGGGCAGTTGCCTCCAAGCTCAAGAGTGAGCTTCTTCAAGCCGTCGGCGCATTGCGCTGAGAGGATCTTTCCTACACGGGTCTTGATGGTTTAGTACTATCATACCAGTTTCCAGGATTCGAAGACTTACAGATCCAGTGAACGACACCTTCTTGATGGTAGGATGTCTGCAAAGCGCCTCGCTCAGAGCAGGGGTGTTGTCCAAGGTCGTAGGGAGGATGTTCAATACACCCTTAGGGAAACCGGCCTTCTCGGCCAGATAGGCGATCGTGAGGGCCGACAGGGGCGTCTCAGGGGAAGGCTTGGCCACAGCTGTTTGAGAACTGGGAGTTAGTACTTTGTAAGAGGATCGCATGCGATCGCATCCCTGACGCATGCAGGATTTTCAAGCTGCAGACTTATGAAATTCATGAATACGTACTCGTGCATCCCGCTGCGACAGCGGCGCTGGCTTTTCTAAGGATCATGCTATTGTCGCAATGTTAGCAGGAGCTTCTTTAAACAACTGGATCTTCAAACCCAGGGAAACCGAATCCCAAATCTTTCGCGTGGCAAGAAGACTTACGCAACAGGGAAGTTCCAGGGAGTCAAAGCAGCAACAACACCAATAGGTTGCTTAATGATAAAGACCCGGCGACCAGGAATACCAGCAGGGTAGGCACTGCCGTGAATACGCTCCGCCTCACCAACGAACCAGCGTGTGAAGGAGGTGGCGTAGTCGATCTCGGCACGGGCCTCAGCGATAGGTTTGCCGGTCTCGTAGACGAGGATGCGCGCAAGGTCCTCCTTGTTCTCACGGATGAGGGCGTCCCATCTCTGGAGCAGCATGGAGCGCGCAAGGGGCGTCCATTTCTTGTAGTCGGCGAAGGCTACTTCGGCGGCTTTGACGGCGTCATCGACGTCTTCTGCGGCCATGTCTGTGCATGTCGCGAAGGGCTTGTTGGTGCCGGGGTCTGGTTGGGCTGTTAGAATGTGATAATGGCATGCATGGTGATAATTTGGTTTGCTTGCCGATGACATTGAATCTCTTGCCAGATTTGGCTTGAACCCATTGTCCGTTGACATAGGCGTCACAACGGAACAAATCCGGGTTGTTTAGTTTGAGCTGGATGTCAACAATGTCAGCATTTCTGTCGCATCGCAGGGGTCGTCATGGTGATTATTCAGGACGACAATGCTTATCTGAACTTCACATACATCGATCAACGGCTTGCTGCTGTCCATGGTGAAAGATAATAACTTGTTTCTGACGAGATAATGAAACACTCAAGACGTGAATGAGGGGACAAGAAAAACGAATAACTAATCCGTCCTTTAAGAACAAAGAATGGTGACCTTGCCCCCCCTCTTCCTCCATTACGTATCAACGTTCCTCCCGTCCCTCCCTCCATCACTCCCCTGGTAACCACCCCAACCCTACAGTATCATTTTTACAAGCCTGCTCAACTGCTGTAATCCGGGGGCCCTCGACGAGGGGGCCTGCAATCTTAGTGCGACAGGGCCGCCCATTCAGAATGGACACCTGCCTATCCCTTCCTCGGTATCGAGCCCATTCCTACCTGTAAAGGCCCTAAGTGCGTACGCATACGGATACGGTGTGGACAAGGAAAAATCCCCCTGGTCCCGTTGTCGCAATGGGTAGCACGAAACTACCACATTTTCCCGGAATGACCAAAAGTCGCGATCGTGATCCTGGCGAATTGCATCGTGTTTGCTTTTCTCGTTCACCCTCCTCCTTCGGTAAAAAGGCAATAGTAGGTAGTACTTCGTAGTACTACCAGATGACGAATCGCACCACAGGTGTTGTCCTCCTGGTACTCGGATCGAGATCTGGGTAAACCGCAATCCCTCAGAGATCTTAGCCTAATTGCAAAACAACAATCCTATCTTCCTCTCTATTCGGCGATACGGCTCAGCACATTCGGTGATGCCCAGAGCTAGCAAATGACTTTACCGGCCCTATTCCAACCCGCTACCTACGCCAAGGAGCCCAAGCCCATACTCCCACTGGCACTAGAACGCGCTACCCTACCGGCCGCACTATGCTCAACCGGGCTACCGGTAGTCATCCCGTAAACGACAGAAAAGCTCGGCTCGGCCGCTAGCCCTTCGGCAATATCTGCGCAACTCCGCGAGTAATGTCATTGCAGCAGTGAAACAGCTGCGATATTCCGTCAATGCTGGTAGAGAAAAATAGATACCGAGGTGTCCAGCTAATGGAGGCAGATCACCGGGTACTTTTTGATCCGTGGAGGTATTTCGTGGATCGATGGAAATTTCGGCTTATCTTGACATGGAATCCTGGGATAAACAATTCTTCTCGAAGTCATCATACCTCGGTAGAAAATATGTGATCCACGTACGGATTATAATTAACGTCTAGGTAGACTGAGAACTCCTTGAGCTCTAACCAACTTTTTTAAAAAATACCTTATTATGGACAATTTGTTGTTGATTTGATTGCTGGCCTACCGGTGCCTGTGCGAATCACATGTTCGTTGTTGACGCGGGTGAAGGCACGGACGCGAACGATCCCAGTATCTTGGGACCCCTTATGGACGAACGTCACGGTGACGTACGTATGGGTCTTGACCACGCGCTCGTCGTGCATGCTGTCAAACTGAGACATGGCAGTCAGCAAGGGGTTTTCATACCTCGGGAAGGATTTCAGTCAGTAAGAACTCTAGGGATGTCAGCTCAACACGGGACGATGGAATGGATTGTATCGCGACATCTTCAGTAGGTATTGGTATCTAACTAGTATTCGTATGTCTCTACGGATCAGTTCTACTCTTCTAACATTAGGTAGGTAGGTAAGGTAGGCAGTGTATTCGACAATGATGTGCATGTCGAAGTAATGCGACAACGAGAAAACACTCATTAATCGTGCTGCCGTGCAGATCTTCAATTAATGCAGGCAAAGGCGCGACAGTGATGCCGTTGCGCTGCGCTCTAGAGCCCTCGAAGCTCGTGGTTTTCTTGGCGTAATGCGCGCTTCGGCTAAGAAACGAGCAGAGACAAGAGTAGAGGACCAGTTTCTTTTCCTCTAGTCCGTACCGACGCTCCTTCGGTAGACGACATCTCGAATACGAGTATTTGGCATGCTATGCGTACGAATTATGCCGTTTACCGTCGTTTCGCGATTCGCAATACTTCTGTGGAAGTTGCTGGTAAGTAAGCGCACGTCGAGGGCGCAGAAGTAGAGGATAAAAGTGCGAGGTATTGCAACATCTTCATCCCATGCCACGGTGTCACTGCAATCTTCAACGTTTCGAATCGATGGCTTGGGTATGACAGTCGTAGTACAGCTCGAGCGGGAGCACTTGTGCTCCTGACGACGACCCGACCGCATGATCATTTTTAGACCTATTCTCGGGGTTCTGATTCGAATGGGCAGCCTGCGCCGTTTCACTCAAGATCGGGGCTTGTCTCGCTGGAGCTCATGTGACTTTTCCAGGCTTTCCTCGTTACCCGCCCAATGCCTCTTCCGACCCTTACTGGGGCCGAACTTGCTCGTCTAAAGGTTCTGCTCAATTGGGTAGAACGCCAGTGCCGCGTCAAGTTGAAGTAACTAGAAAAGCGGTCCCAAGCAAGGCCTGAATTTTGTGTCAATTCAGAGTCTGCGACTTGTTCAGTGCTAACAAAGAGGCAGGGAACGTCCTACAGTTCCGCCAGATCCTCGCGCTCGAGCTCGTAAAAGAGCAAATACACTTCTCGTTGCATGCCTAGGACCTCGTTTGTCCTGGCTTCCTTCACTTTGTCGTCGCTGATGCGCCACCAACGATCACTGGTTTTCCGTCGGCGATGGCGCATTCCACTCGCTTTTGGCGCGAGCTTCGACTCGTCATTCGAGCTACTAGATGTTTTCGCTTTTCTAAACGGACTGATACCACGGCTTTTCTTAGCCGACTGTGATAACTGCGATATCCGCGATATCGAAGAACGGGCAGAGGCAGCAAGTGACCTCAAGCTAGCACTATCGGTGTCATTCTCCTTAGGAGGGGATGGTGAGAGCGATTGGCGAGGCGTACGACTATTGGTCGCCGAGCCTGTTGTATCGGATGAGTTTGCGGAGTTGTTCGACGAAGTAGTATCGGCAGATGCTCTTGGCATCAACTCGGCATTGGATGCCATTGGACTTGGGACTGCCGATCTATGCATAGGAGCAATAGATGGACTTGGGGTCGCCACCGGTGTTGGGACGGCCGACGGCGTGTAGACCCCCGAGGCCTGGAATGCATTCGGAGTTGAGAAGGGCATGTTTACATTTTGCCTTCGGAATGACTCGTAATGACCACTCTGATGGCTCCCCTTGTGCGTCACTACGCCGAGCAGTTTGTATTTCTTCTGAGAGAGTATGCCCCCTATAGACAAGCGTTCCGGAAACGACACCTTGGCCATGTTTTTCTGCGAAACATGGCTGTCAAATATGGACCTCGACAGGTGGATAGTGAGGATCTTGGGAAAGTCGGTAAGGCGCGTATTTTTTGCAATGCGGCATGTGGGAGCGTTTCGCAAGTCTGGCATTACAACGTCGGGCGGCAAGCTTTCAGGGTCGGTGTCAATCTGGTGCTGAATCTTTTGCATCGACTCAACCGTTGTCTTCCTAACAGAATCAGATGTAGATTGTGATAACTGCTTCTCCAGCAGTCTCTTTGCATATATAAGTCTACACCTTTCGCATCTGTAATCGTCCACATACTCCGTCTTAAAAAACCCGTCCAGGCAGGCATTGAGAGAGCTAGACTTCGACTGCGGTACGCTCAAGGTCAGAGTACAGAATGTGCTGTGAATAGGTTTCGTCTTGAACCCGCACACTTGGCATTCGATTTGACTCTCATAGGCGCCCTCCATTGGAAACCCGTCTTCCTCTTCGCTATCATCTACGGGAGCCAAAAGAGTTGGCGCGCCCGCTGAGATCTCACCAGCAACAGCATCTCCGTCGTCGACGGTGAGGATGACCGGGCGTTCATCCCCTGAATTACCATCTACGGGCGAAGAAGCGTGGCTGTTCAAGCCTCTGTTCTTGGCTGCCTCTCTCGCGCTGCGTCCAGCGTGGTATTCGTCGCACAGTCTCTCAGCAACAATCTGCAAAAATTCTTGCGCATCTTGTTGTTGCCTGCTGATCCTCTGACGAAATGCTGCCTCGAGAACCTTGACAAAACCTGAGGCGGATATTGTCTTCCGATATATCGGCCGCTCATTGAGGGCATCAAGAATCTCCTTAAGACCCTTGGTGACCATGCCTGCCTGCAGGCTTTGGTTCTTCCATTCGGGATTCGCCTTGCGGGCTGGATCCTCTACTACTGCCTCGTAGACCCATGCCTCGTCAATCTTCCGGCGGTGAACCTCTCTTATAAGGTAAACGCGCAGATTGGTCAAGCCAGCTAGAGCCTGGAGAACAGAATTTATAAAGCAGTCATTGGCCGGGTTCAGCAAACCAACGACGCCCTTCTTTCTCGCCGAGTTGGAGTCGCTATCGATGAAGTAGGTCGGCGCAAAGACGTAGACGAGGGTGATGGCAGCTAGAGAAGCGCCTGCGGCATAAGTCGCAATGGTAAGGGGTTTCTCAGGCATAATCACCTGCTGTATCGTCGGGCCGATCCTCGCGAGTAGATCGTTTCGTCCCTCGGCGAAGGGATGACAAATGCTGCCGCCGACGGGGGGACAAGGAGAACGAGAGGCTAGGATGGTTGAATTCAAGGGGCACGACCTGTGCTCATGATGGCGTGACTTGCCTATCCGTAGGACCAATCGTTGGGTATTGCTTGGTGCAACTCGGTGTGGTCACGACTAACAATGCAGGGCGGCGAGCATCAGACGGTGTAGCAGTGATGGAATGATGCAAAGATGGATGTTGTTGAAGTGGTGCTGACGCGGGACAGAATATACTCTTATGAATAGAAAGTGGTGGCTACGATTCTGCGACTGTCCTGACCATGTGGACAACTGGAAGAGAGAAAAAAAATTATGTCGTAAGTAGTGTGCGTTGAGTTGAGAAATCCAAATTCAGTCTCGAGCAAACGCGAAAACGGAACACAAACTTCAAAGAGCCATTCGCTTTACGTGGTGTCGTAGCTGGGTGGGAAGTACCCCTTAGAGATACGATACCCAAGCTATACCTGCGGAAGCATGTCTAGATGGAGAATCTGAGAGTCATGGTCAAGTAACTTTATGGAGAACAGGCACATGTTGACACAGGTGCAGTGTCACAGCAGTTACCCGCTGTAATATTCCGTACCTGGAGGCTGGAAACCGTCGGTATACCATGCTAGCCGGGCCTAACTCGTAGTCCGGGTTACCTGTTTCGTACCGAGGTTAAGGTGAGGTGGAAGAGCCCGCTGAGGTCACTTTTGGCCACTAGGAGGTGCTTAGACAGTAAAGTTATATACTTAATGCACTGTATAGCGCTTGATCTGTAATGTCATTTCCTCCGTGTTAATCTTCATATGGTCAAAGAATTACTGTGACAATACCTTTAGTTTTGCGACTTCACTTCTACGGATTCCAGATGAGTTTTCCATGCCAACGACGTCAAATGGCATTCAACTGAACCGGATTAACAATTGCAAATCATTTGTCTAGCATCAGCTTGTTATCGCTCTTTATGAGTACCGAATTTTTCCGCAAGTTCGAAAGAGGTAGCACGGATTACATACGGTGTAGGTACGGCTAGGTAGTAGGTGAAGGTATTCCCGCGCATTTCAAACGTCATCGCCGTCTATCGTCGGACAAAAGAGGGAAGTTTCAAGTTTTCAAGACTTGCAATCACGTGTTTCCCCGCACCCCTACATCTGTCTCCACCTGTGCCCCTCTGCGGCCCCTCTCGCGGCCCCTCCATCTGAACAAGAACAGGGATCACAGGGATCACTTGCTCCCGCTCTCTTACTTTTCAATCTCAGAGTATGAAATGAACCTTCAATTCTGCATTACCTACGCTTCACAGTCGGACAGTCTTCACATCAGTACTATATTCCGTAGACCGAGCCACGTTCTGGATCATCTCACCAAAAGATCTCGCGGCAGCCCGGATACTTGCCCGGTCCAAGAACGGGAACGCATCAGGCCGGACGAATACATACATACCTATCTACTTCGTACCTACATCGTTGAACCTGTCCCGTTTTCAGCTCGTCACCGTGATTCCTGTCTCCTCAGTACAACTTGAAACTCCCGCCAGCTGAATCTGATCATTGCAGCTCAAACGGAGCCGATCTGCAGAATGCACCATGGCGACGTTGTGTTCTCTGGACCTGCACATCAAGTGTTCCTGACATGACATTCGCGGAATAGGGGCCTCTCTGTGTCTGACAGACTAATTAATACTCGTAGACGAGCATCACCGACGAGGTTGACACTCCCACGAAAATGATTGGCCCAGTATTGAGATTTGCACCCAAGATGTGAATCGCCCCCGATTATCCCGCTATGGCGCCGCTATGGCAGACCGAAAGTCTTGGAACGACGCAATTCGATGCTCCTCTACGGAATACAGCTTGAAACTATTCGACTACCTATGACAATTACTACTGAGACAACGTACGGATCGACGGATTACGGACCAGCCTCTCAGTTAGTAGGTATCCGGCTGCTTGAGATATTTTCTCAACATACCTACGGATCTACTTGTATACTACCTATAAGTAGGGACCAAACTGAAGGCTGGGATGATGAGCGGATCTCTCTGACGTATGTAGGGAGCTCCCTGTTAGTTGGCGATCTACGGACAATTTTAGGGCTCTCTTTAGGGGCTGCATGATTCCGGTTTTAGCGTCTTCTCGCATAAGTCGCAGGCCGGAAGGAGGGGTTGTTCAAGAAAGAAACCCGGCATGATGCAGTCAGTCTCACTCAGACTTCTCTCTCTTTTCTCACGCAGAGTCATCAACCCATCCAGGTAATCTCTTTGACGGTCTTCATCCTATCATTCCTGAGAATCTAGATTAAAGTGAGATAAGACAGAAAGACGAATAGGGACGAGAAAAGGGGGCAGACGAAAGAGCTGTTTTTGCCTTATAGAAACGGACGACCGCAGAATCCTGTTGGGAGCACATCACTTTCACTTGCAAGGATTGTTGTTTGGCTGCCCGCGTTACTTGCAATCCGCCGATATCGCGATCGGTTTGAAGTTATCAAGTTCTTTCTTAAGTAAGCACAAGAGCCAAGAAACAAACAACACCCGGAAAAAGTCAGAGTCAGAGACAGAGCGTTGTCCAGGATACCTACTTACAAACATCTTAGGTACCCTCTCAACAACAACCAACATGGCTGCCACTCACTCGCTTCCTGCCTTGCGCACTAAGCCCAAGGCCATCTTCTTCACCGACTTCGATGGAACAATTACTCTCCAAGACAGCAATGACTGGCTGACTGACAACCTGGGCTACGGCCCTGAGCTTCGGAAAGCGGGAAACCAGGACGTCCTATATAAGGGTCGTCCTTTTCGCGACGCTTTCCAGGAGATGCTCGACAGCGTTACTACTCCCTTCGACCAATGTATCGAGCTTCTCCTAAAAAATGTCAAGCTTGATCCCGCATTCAAGGAGTTTGCATCTTGGGTGCGTGAAACCTCCAATTCAATGAACACACGGCATCTTCCTGAGCCTTCACATTGTCGCGCCCATGCTCTTGTCTCATCTGCTGAAATTGGTCCTACACCAATCAATCAGCAGTCTGCTCATAAATGCAACAAGTCGAGTGATTCGATATTATGTCCACAAATCTGACAGGTTTCACGATAGTGCCGAGCGAACAACGTGCCAATTGTCGTGCTAAGCGGCGGCATGGAACCCGTCATCAGAGCTCTTCTTTCCCACCTGCTTGGTGACGAGGAGGCTGCGGACATGCAAATCGTCAGCAACAATGTGAAGGCCCGACCGGGGAAGAACATTAATGATGAGAATGGATGGGACATTGAATACCATGACGACAGGTACTACACTATATCCTCTTCCCAACGACTTACAGTCAGGTCTGCAAATAACTAACCGCTGCTAGTCCCCATGGTCACGACAAGAGCATTGAGATCCGGCCTTATGCAGCTCTGGAAGACCGGCCCGTCATGTTCTACGCCGGAGATGGCGTTTCCGATCTTTCCGCGGCCAAGGAAACAGATCTGCTGTTCGCCAAAACCGGAAGAGGTAAGCGATATCTTCCGTCCTGCTGAATATCCAAACGGCAACAGGGCACTAAACAATCTAGATCTTGTTACCTTCTGCATCCGGGAGTCCGTCACCTTCACAGAATTCAGCGACTTCTCCGACATCCACAAGATTGTTGCGGACGTTGTCGCTGGCAAGATCAGTGTACAAGAAGCGGCTGCTCGTACGGGTGAGAAACCAAACTAGACATAGACATCGACGATATAAGGGGTCCGGAATTCTTATACGCGTGAGTTACCGGTAATGGGTACGGATTATAGACTTTTTTTGGCATACAGGACGATAACATGAGGTGGAACTCATATATCGGAATTTGAATAGACGGACAGGTTCCTCGCACATATATCCGGGTTCAACCTGTCAGCGCAGCTTTTTGTACAACGATCATCTGAGTGTCGAATCCTTTTGTTTCATCGGCGCCCTTCGCAACTACTCACCGAAGGCCAAAGTACTATTGACCCAGGCAAACGGCATCTATTCTTCATGACACGCACGGCGGATACCAAGTCGGGCCGACCGAGTCACATCCACTCGATATTCCACGTGTACCAAATGTGTCGCTAAACTACCCCTAATCTAGGTATCGGTCGCTTCCTCGAGGGTGTTTTCCTTGTTTCGTGCTGTGGGCAGGACAAACCAGCAAACGAGCATCGCACCAAACAATGCAATCGCAATGGGATGAAGCACGAATGTCCCGACCACCTGGGCCAGCAACCCCGTAGTGAACGGCGCCACAGCACCCCCTGAACTACCGAATGCACTGATGACGCTCAATCCACTGACCTGCTCCACCCGCGACAGCATGCGCGTGAACACGATGGCGGCACAGGGGTAAACTGGCCCGAGCAGCAACCCGACGAAGGCAAGCGAGACGACCTCTCCAACAACGTTTGGAATCATCCAAACAAGCAGCTCGAACGCGACCGCGCCAACTGTGAGGAAATATATGAATCGTTTCTCGCCTATGCGTGCGCCGATCGGCGATAGCAAAAAGCGGCCGATTGTGATGCCACCCCAAAACCCGGAAGTGACGTTGCCGACGGCCGCCGGGGTGGTGTGGCGCGTCGCGATCAGGAACGAAATGACCCAGCCTGAGATGGCCACTTCGGCGCCCTGATACGCGAATATGAATAAAGCACTCAGAAGCACGCCGCGCGACTTCAGGGCTCTTCCCATCGTTGCGAATTCCGTTCGCACAACGCTCGTCGCTCCGCCCGTCGAAGTTGTGTCTGCGGTTTCAGCTATGGACGTCTCCTTTTCGTAATTCCAAAACGACCATAGATACAACGATGCATTCACCAACATGATGGACACTGTGAGCAGATAGTAGTGATTCCAGGCTTTGGGTCCAAACGTTCGCACTAAGCTCGTCGCGATCAACGGACCTGCTGTCCCGCCTATTCCATAAGCGCCGTGTAAGCCGCCTAATAAGACCGTCGCGTTTTGGAGGTTCGCTGCGAAGACCTGCATCGAAGACTGTTAGTTCAACATTCGGAGTTAAGGGGGACGTCTTGATCGGCGCGGATCCTGAACATACGTTACCGATCGCAAGGGTCATCGCATATCCTAGCCCTATGATGAAGTATCCCAACGGAAGCACGGGGAACGGCGCTTTCAGTACCAGCGGAATATAGCCGAGGCCGACGCAGATGGCGGCCATGGAAAGAGCCCTGGCGCGCCCCAGACGTAACCGGATGAGGTCGACAAAAGGGGCTGCGGTGATGAAGCCTATCGCACTTCCGATGAAGATGAGCGCGACCATGCCGTACCCGATCTTATAATCCCTGTCTCCGGCAGTGTGTAAGTTTACCGTAACTAAACGCAATCGAAGTCTTCCTTAAGGCTCACCTCTCTATGTACGGGATCAGCGCCCCCGACGCCGAGTCCGTCAGACCGGCAACAAGATTCTGACTGCAGCAAGCCAAGAACCGGTACTTGTTCATGGCCGGATACATGAGGCTCGGCTGCGGCTCCTCGGCATTTTCGGCTGATTTTGAGCCGCTGACGCCGCTCGTTTCTGTCTCCTCGACGGGCGTCGATCGGCCATGTGATCCCGATTTCTCGGCTGAACATACCGGCTCGAGTCCATCGTCGCGTTGCTGCTGGGGGGCAGCTGAGTTTATCCTTGATACGGTTTTTTGCAGAGAGTTGGACTCGACTTGGACGAGTGCTTGAAAGAGGGTTGACTCCATCAGATGTATGAGACAAGTTTATGCCCCTCGACTCGACGGGGAAAGCACCCGGTCTTTTGATGAACAACACAACAGGCTAAGACCTGCTACCTATGAGAGAAAGAGGTATAAAAAAGACAACGAGGGTAGTATGTGAGAACGGGAGCAGTTTCAGATTTGCTTAGAAAGGCACGAAACCGCTTATAAAGTGCGAACATATTACGACGTGTTGCGAACGAAAGAAGGTTCTTTTCGTCAGTCTGCATGGCAATCCCCTGGCAGTAGGTAATCGTGACATGGCGAGAGATACGCGCACAGTTCACGATGCCTCATTTTTTCACGATCGGTCGATTGACTAACGAGGTATGTTGCGGAACATCAACAAGGACGCAACGATAACTGCCTACCTACTTCGTACCAAACAACAGAACACATCCGCGCCGATAATAGGAGCCGGTACAAGAAGAACAACAAAATCTAAACAATCACATGATTGATCCGATGATAGCAATGGTTTCTCAACGGGTCCTCGCCAAGATGACGATGTCGGCGCGCGAAAGAAAGAAAGAAAAAAGTTCGTTGTCATATGTTACCAGGTACGGTCTGTGTTTATCAAGATTAACGAGGCTTCTAGACCGGAGGCCGTCACGATAGCAAAGGTGAGATGTGACCACGGTCGTGCTTTGATACAGACCAATGGCAACTACCTATTCAACCTTGGTGTCCTCAATCATGGTAATCGATTTTTTTTTCAAGACCAGAGTGAAGAAAAGGTCTGGATTTCAATATGGATGCCTGGTCCAGAGAACATGTACCTCCCCTTACAGGAACACGGTTACGCCAGCTCCCATGCGGCCTGCGAGCCAGAAGTTTCCCGTCCGTGTCTCTGCGCTGCGGCGAACAAGGAAACACCGCCAGGCGGGCTGTTGACGAATCCGGAAGTACCGCCAGCCCTGCGCCTATCGTACTCTGGTTTGAAGAAAAAAGAGAGAGATCGTGATTCGTAAGTTGACAACTCCATGGGAAACTCAAAGAATATCGTACGTACATAATGCGAGCAGGTACGTCGTAATCGTGCTGTCCCCTGCATGTCTGCATGTCTGCACGCGCCTTGTACATACTTCGTACGTACATGAGATAACGGTTTTCTTATACGTCTTCTGCTATACTTTCGTAAACAAATCATATCACTTGTTCAAATTCTCTGTACGGAGTAGGTAGACGCCAGGTAATCCGTACAGTCGAAGGCTCTTCAGTTGTGAAGCTGGTCTGAGTCCTCACTGTAACATGAAAACAACCGAAATCGCCAACGGACATTACATAACACTTTCCTCCTCGTGAAGTTTTCCGAATAGTCCAAGAACGTGGTAAAGCTAAGAGTTTTCACAGCACGTGTCTCACTAGGCCACAACTATGGCTCCAGGTACGGATACGGAGGGCCGCCGTGTAGGGCCGGAGGTTAGGCAGAATGTTGAATCTAGTACTTCGTACATCTGAATGGATGGGTTGGCCACATGCCGTGAAACCTCAGGCATCGACAATTCGTACTCAACAAACGCCAACGATTTTCACTGTCAATTAAGTGTGGTACCCTTCATTAACAACTCGTGGACAACACCTCCTTATTCGCTACACAAGGCTCACGCCCATATCTCAATCACAGGCCTATCATCTGTCCGAACTCCCCTCATTATCACTACCTATCGAGCCCTAACCGCCTTGAAGGGCCTTAAACCTCGTCACGTCGTTACAACTTTGGGCATCCCTTTCTAATGTATAACCGCCAAACGTCCGCCGCAACAGCAGGTGCGTTGCTGTGCCAGGAGGAATGTCATGCCTGGCTTGTTGTTCGCTGAGCTGAGATCTTCCATGGCATTACCGCATCTGGAGCATTGTCTCCAAGCTTTGTTTTGCCTGCCAATCTCGACTCGTCTGAACATGTCTATCTTGATTTGACCTCTCTTCCTCCGGGCTAGAGCCTCTGGTGTGTCAATGATTTCAAGAATATCGTAGTCTGCGAAGTACAACTTCGCAAGGTCAACAGTGCCACGGTATGCAGTAAGATCCTGCCGGAACAGTTTGGTGATGACTGCTAAGAAAGAAGGAGGCGGCGACTGTACCAGGAGCATGTTTAGCTCACAATGCTGCCGGGCTTCCTTAACACAATCTGGCTTAGTTGATGCCGGTGGATTCTTTGCCGCTTTCTGGTTATCTTTATCTGCCAATGGTCCAAGGGACGCGGCGTACGCGGATCGTATATCTGTTGCTAAAGTCCCAAGGAAGTTGTCGAATTTATCGGCTTTGATGAGCGCTGCTGAAGTGTACCGATGAACTTTTCGGTAAGCAGCGTGCAGCGCGACATGACGCGAAGTATTGGACTCCGGCATCTCTCCTCGAGTAGAATACCACACCAGTGCGCGACTCGCATAGCTATCAAGGAGGCCGATACGACGACACACCGCCGAGATCAGGTTACGTGTCGAGGAGCAAAGGATGAGATGCAAGGCAATTTCATTCTTCGAGTGGAGATACCGAGTCATATTGACTAGTTGCTGGGTTTGGTTGGCCTGCGCTAGGAAACTCATGAATTTGGCATCGTCCAGAAGGCAGAAGAGTGAATCGCAGAGCCAACCCAGAAAGTCGATTGACCACCTGGCGCAGCCAGCTAGTGAATTAACAACTTCTATTGTACAATATTAGATACTTGATGTTCAGACAAGAAAGACTGTAAGGGAACTTACCGGGCTCGTCAAGGGGGCTCGATGCTGCGCGAACCGCACTTGGTGCACTACTAGCAAGACTCACAAGAATCACGATGTTACGGAGGCTCGCAGCCAATGTCGACAATTTGCTTCGGAAATGGCGAGCATTGTACTCCCCATTCCAACCGAGATGATTGAAAATGCTGAAGCAGATAGTTAGGTGCTGATTCCGAATCAGGTGATCATGAGGAACTTCGATGTCGGAGTAATCGACCGTGATTCGCATGATCTGCACCAAGTCGGTAACCCACTTGGTAGCGAAGTCTATCACACGAGCCCGTCAGCAAGTTGACTAGGTAAGTAAGGCTTGAACTGAAGGCAAACTCACGATCTATGTCGGGGAACTTCCTTGCCACGGCAAGGATGTCGTCAATATTGCTATTGTTATTAGTAGCGGCGGCTGTTGACATAGCACAGCCGGCTATAACAGCAGTCATCTGGCCTACACGAAGTGGCAAGTTAGATTGGGAATTAGAAGATCAAGGGTTGAATTCTGCTCACCCTCGGAGATGTTCGCAAGATCCGATAATGTATATTCGAGGTTGTGCCATTTGATCTGCCCGTCTTCGTACAATTGCACAAGGGAAAAGTGAGTAGGAGAAAAGGCCATTTGCAAGCCTGTCACGACAGTCAGATTAGCTGGGAAGTCATGTCATGGTGGATGGACTCACAAGAAGGCTCTCCGCTTTGAGTAAAGCCAGCTTCTAGGATGGAATACATCCGATCTAGATTTGGCTCTCGGTATAGTTGCTGCATAGTGAATCTGTCTCGGTATTCAACGGAACCGTCATTGTAATAGAAGGACAAAACCCTTCCAAATGAAAGCACATTGACTCCCATGACGATTTTATTCACAACAACCGAGTCAAGCTTCTTCAGGCGTCCTATAACCTATGAGAGAGGTCAGCAAATGATTGCGGTAAACGTTGTTCATTCAGGGGTACATACCGAAGGCGTAGAGCCGGCACTGTTTCTTCTAGCACCGAGTCGCTCAAATGCGGGATGGACAGTCTGCTTTTGATCTGTATGAAGCTCCCATCTGTCGATGATACTCTGCACTTCCTGATTGTACGGCGAATCTGGCTCCGGTATGAACGAACGCACGGTGATAACAACGATAGGCGACCACTGCTTAGTCTGGATGTCTAGATGGGCTGGAAGCATTTCTATATGAGAAATCTTCGTCATCGATGCGTCGTATGGAGAGTCGCACATCCCCGTTTGGAACCAACTTGTCACGGCAACGTGTCTCTTAGACAGAGATGGGCTCAGGAGTTGTCCGGCTTGCGGTGGGTTTTGCGCGTTGTCTGCTGTGGGCGAGGTAAAGCTGATGCGCACCTGAACGACCCGAAGTTGCTTGGAGGTTGTCGCCATAGCAATATAGATAGATTTAGCTGCTCGGCATTAGCATATGGAAGGAAATTGATGGGGCATGAAACACTGACTTTTATCTGAACACGCAGCTGCATGTGTGATAAGGTCGTCGGCAGAGGTAGCGCTCTCAAGTTCAAGGACTGTGTCCTCGGCTTTGTTGTTATTTTGGCTCCAAAACATCTTGAGGAGGCCATTCGTAGTAACACATATTAATGCAGACTTGGTTGGATTCGGATGATTAGGTCCCATAGTTGGGACTCCAGAACTCTCGAATACATAATCAGCGCCATTTGTGCCTTTGACAGCGGGTGAATATGTGGGATAGAACTAGGCAAGTGGTTAGTGCTGAACGAGCACATTTCAAGCGAGAAACCAACCCTTGAGTTTGCTGAGAGAGGATTGAGCCAGTAGGTACCGACAATGGCATTCAGATCATCAATGGAGTCTCCATCCCAGCGCCGAGAAACAACGGGACGATTCAAATCGGCGTTGAAGTTCAAAAGGAGAACTCTGCCAACCGCATCAATCACGGCAAGTTCAGAATTTGCCGGGCCCCACGATAGGTGAACGATTGGGCCACCATTGAGATTTTGCCATGGTGTCAGGATCTTTGGCTCGCTTAGTCCCCAAGCTGCAGTTTTCGGGTCGGCTCGTAGATATCTGAGCTCCAGCGATCGGCCACCGGGTGTGACGGAAGCAATGCTGCCACCCTTGGACCAGGTTAAGCCTCTGATGAGCTGTTAGATTCTGCCCAATGTGCCTTGGATCTACATAGCCGGGGAGTGACTTACTGGCAGCAACCGCTACCGCGTAACTCATCGAGTCTTCGTCGAAGGCGCCGACTAGGCGGGCGTGAAGAAAGAGAAAGGGGGTCAGTATCGCCGAAGAGATCGTCAACTCCGCCCAAATGTATGCCCGACATAGCTCCATCCAGGAGGAGGGGCATCCTGGAGTCTGCCATCGGAGTAAAGGATGGTGAAAGGGGAAAGCTGGTGCTGACTAGTAGTGATGAAGAGCGTTGGTGCTGGTGAAGCCCCCCGACTGGTCAGAGTAACGGTCACATAGACTAATACCTAAGCAACCACAGGATGCCGGCTGACCATGGCCATAGTGAAAGGATCGGCGATGATGCAGCCAGCTACCCAGCCTACGAGGTGACTCACGGTCGATTTTCTCTCTATAAAATACTTAGCGACCTGGATGATGTTTTGTACATGTAAACGCAGCGGATGTGCAGAACGTGAATGTGCAGCTGTGTAAGTTTAGATACTGAGGGCAAGCCTGAAGTTGGAATTCGAGACGGTCGATGGGGGGGTTGTGGCTTGCGGCTTATTATTGTGGCGTGTGCTGTGGTTTTGACGTCAAATGCTGCCTGGGAGGTACCTAATGTACGATATAGAGGTACGGAATACCGTAGCTTCCGTGATTGGAGGTACGGAGCACGGTAAGGTTACCTAAGGTGTTTGTTCACCGGCAGGAGCAGATTCATCTACCAGGCAGGTACCTCTTTGAGCCGCAAAGAAGGAGCTTCTTCAGTGCAGTTGAGGGAAGCTGAAGCTGAGGATGAACCCCTATATCAAGTGAGCATGTAAGCTGAAGAGCATCCTTTGATTTTGATATGAAAAATTCCGGAGGTATTCCGGATTCCGTATCTAATAAGAGTTCTGCTTTACCTATTCCCCAAATGCAGAATGGAAAGATAAGATAAAGAACCCGACAAGGAGAGAAGAATGCGCTGGTATTCCGTGGGTTTTCCGTACTCAGCAGGTACCGCTGCTGGCGCCTGTCGCACATGCATCATGATGAGGATTAAACCGCCTGCCTACCCAACTACTAGGCAGTTTGCTTAGCCCGTCTAGATCTAGCAGCAAACCTTACGCCCTCACGGTCGAAGTATAGATCGCGCGCGATCTGGGTACTTTTCCATAGAACTCCTGAGTAAATCTACTTCTGGAGTACTTCAGACGTTTCTGATAGACGCGAGGTGAGATTCACGCCATCCCCAAGGGAAGTGCCCCCACCGGCAAGCTAGTCCGTACCGGTCCTAGGCTGCGTGCAAGTTGAGCTCATCCCTGATCGTTTCCATGGAATCCTTCCAAGTTCAGCATCACCACATCAACAACACCCCAAGATTCTTCCTCCCCCAGGGTCCCTCTGCAACTACCTACCCGCAACCTCACAGCGTTGGTCGATTGACTATCTCCGGCATCTTCGAGCGACGGCGACATACTGCTCCGTCTTCAAGATAAATCATCTGTCATTGCGCAGCAGAACTATTTCGTTCGTCCGCCGTCTTCCCTCATGCGAAGCATTCCGCAGTGTTTATGCTCAGCGCGCAATTGCAAATCCCCGATCCCTCGACCTATCCATCCTGTTGTCGACCTGCCAGGGATGTTCTTAACTTCGATATCATTCAATTGAATCGCTTGTTGTGGCCTGCTGCTATCTTCTAGGTATTGCGGCCACGTACGCGACGATAATTTTTAGCGCCTCCGACAAAAAAACGCAGACAATTATGGACACGTCCTTATTGTCGTCAACATCTGAGCTTTCAGATCCTCCTTCTTCTCCTCTTGCGCCGTCACCTGTTCATACCGCCACTCTTTCTTCCTCCAACCCGCCTTCTTCTCCCTTGTCCGTTCTTACCAGATCACCCAGTGTCCCGCCCTGTGTGTCCCCACCCTACCGATCCGGTCGCCTACCCTCTCCGCCTTCATCCACCACATGCTCTGGAAGCGCATCGCCCATGAAGCAATCCGAACCCGTCGAGGCGGAGATCCACGTCAATCCTGATGGCGCTCCTCCGCGCAAGCGCCGTAGAGTCGAGCGCAAGCCCAGGACTACTCAGTTTCTGGATCTTGGCGTTGCCGCTTCTGACCCCACTGCCGAGAATGAGGAATTGCTCGAGCAACTGAGGAATGCTCTTCGCAAAAAGAAGAAGATTGTCGTCATAGCTGGTGCTGGCATTTCAGTATCCGCAGGAAGTATGTACAGCCACACCGGCATCCGTTGATTCCGCTATATGAGACACAAACTAACTGACTGACTCTCTCTAGTCCCCGACTTTCGATCCTCCTCTGGTCTCTTTGCGACTTTGCCCAAGGAACACGGCGTGAAAGGTTCGGGTAAATATCTGTTCGATGCTTCTGTCTACAAGCATGACGATACAACCACCCATTTCCACACCATGGTCCGCGACCTGTCCCAACTGGTCAAGAATGCGAAACCGACCCCGTTTCATCACTTGCTAGCCTCTCTGTCAAAAGAAGGTCGCCTCCTTCGACTTTACACCCAGAATGTCGACGGTCTTGATACGTCTATGGAACCCCTTGGTACCTCAGTTCCTCTCGAGTCCAAGGGCCCTTGGCCCAAGACCATACAGCTCCATGGAGGCCTGGAGAAGATGGTATGCTCCAAGTGCAACGAGATCAGTCAGTTTAATGCCTGTCTCTTTGACGGACCTAGGCCTCCTCTTTGCAAGGTATGCGAAGAGGCGGACAATGTGCGCACCTCCCATGCCGGTAAGCGAAGCCACGGGATTGGACGGCTTCGACCGAGAATGGTGCTATACAATGAGTACAACCCTGATGAAGAAGCCATTGCCAACGTGGTCCGAGCCGATCTGCGAGCACGTCCAGATGCCGTTATTGTTGTTGGAACGAGCATGAAGATTCCCGGCGTACGAAACATGGTGAAGGACATGTGCAGAGTAACCCGAGACCGCCGAGATGGCATTACTGCATGGATCAATCTTGATCCTGAGCCTAGTGGTTCGGACCTGAAGAACTGCTGGGATTTGGTGATTCGAGGAAAATGCGATGATGTCGCCTCACTTGTTCATTTGCCTCGTTTTGACGAGACCATCGAGCCGGGAGCGGAGACTATAGTCGACAACGCCAAGTTTGAGAGCAAAGTTCGCCATGTCAAGCTGGAGGTCGAGATCCAAACCAGTCCACCTCGAGACTCAACCTCCAACAAGAGGAAGACCCCTGGAAGCTCACCTGTCGATGTCAAGCCACCGTCTCTTGAGCAAGCACAGGGCATTCCAACGCCTTCTTCTAGCCCTAGAATCCCGACTGCTAGTTCAACTAAACCGGCTGTAAAGCCCCGTCAAACGAAACTCGCCTTCTCTTCGAGTACTGGAAAGGCCGCCCCTACACCAGCGGCTAAAGCCACGAAGAAACCGGCTCCTCGAAGGTCGAAGCCGGCTAAGAAGCCCGAGGCGAAGCCCAGAGCAACAATCAATTCAACATTCAAGGCTACGAAGTCCAACGTCGTTGCCCCTTCGAAGATTTCTGCCAAAACCGACATTTCGAATGAACCTAGTGGTCATGATCAAGCGAGGAGTTTGCTGTTGTCAGACTTTTCTCTCCGGCCTAGAAGTAATAGACCCGCTCCAGAATCTCATGCACCGCAGAAAAATACACGCCAACAAACGCTCCGTCCGGATATCTCTATCAAACGCCCAGTCACGCCAACGAAGCAGTTGCAACGTGATGCCTCTCTCACACGCCCTGTTACGCCAACAAAACGGATACAGCGTGATGCCTCTCTCACACGCCCAGTGACGCCAACAAAGCAAACGAAACGCCCCCTTGCATTTATTACAGTGTCCCCACCTTCCAAGCCCCGAGGCATGGGACCTCTAATTGACTGAAATGCCAAGCACAACTTTTAAGCATCTAACTCCGTGTTTACTGATGACGACTGGGTATCAAGCTCGTCATTCCGTCCGTGGGAGTCATTATCAGGAATTTCGACATTGAGTACTTCCTTGCGGTGCATATTTCCGGCACTGTACATACAGATAGCAGTGCGCATGGATGACGCGGAAGTATTTACCTTTGTCAAGTTTGCATTGCAGATCGTTCCTACCTGCTTTTCTCAATGAGAAAACAATCTGGCTTTGCTAATGCAGCTAAAAAGAAGAGAGAAGTTGAAAGGGGAGAGGAGTATCAAACCTAGGGTCACTCTTGGCGATCCCTTCACTATCATTCTGGGATGCTCAGAATCAGTGGCACATTCGAAACTTTTATGCTCTGGAAGCAGAAAGTAACCATCCACCAAGGCTTTTGCCCACCCACTCTACATGCATTCTGGGGGCTTGAGCCCCCGCATCATGGAACGGCATTGTTTCCGGCGTCTGGGAGTCGAGGTTAAGAGAGTCCAACTACCGATGTCCGGTAGTCAAGAAGGACTCATGAATTCGTTCAAGGGGAAATACAGAACCCTGTGTACATCACAAGCACCTGAGTTCCTGGTGTATAGAATTAGGCAGGCAGTAGTAGAGAAAGGAGAAACTTATACCCCTTGTTCGTATAAGATTTGTAGTATCATTCATGCTCTCTATCAATGCTAACCTATGGCTTCAGGCCCATCTTTCTGTTCTGTCGTCGAAACTGTGAATTGGTGTTTCTTGACTCATTGTGCGTGATATTCGTGCCTGCCTGTGTTAAAGTCACGTGGTAAGTCATGAGGCCGGAAGTCACGGGGTCTGGTAAAGGGACGGTGACGGAATACGTTTCAGTAGGTAGCTGTGGGACGTGATCGTTGTGTCCTGTCGACTCGGTTTCCTAGGGCTGTTCCCCTCGCTTATCAATAGCGGCTCGGAGACTTAGCGAAAGGGGGGACATTACGTGTCGGATCACGAGGCGGAAGCAAGAGGGAGAACCGATGCTCCCGAGTCTAGTTTTGTAGATATTTTCATTCATTCCGAAGCCCTTTGGCTATCATACGTACATTGACCTGAACGCCGACCAATGATCCTAATGGGGATGGCATCAAACGAAAACCTGGCATCTTGGCACTTGCAGAGGAGTCCACGCATGTTTTCATTAATCGCTTTATTTGTCTGAAAGTGTTGATCCATGAAACAGAGGCCCCTTCCATCACCGTTTTCTACATGTCCACAACACCCTGAACATAACACTAACAAACCGAAAAAAAAAACAAATAAAAAACTAAAAAGCAGGGCATGCTGCTGTATCCACTTACCCCCCGTCTTCAGGTAGGTATTGCAACTTGATTAAAACCTCGTGATAAAACCTCATCCCCGTGCCTCCGCACAACGCTGATCGTCAGATACCTGGGTAAAGCGGTCACGCGCTTCCCGGAAAAACAGAAAAACATATGAAAAACAATGTTGCAATACACGCCTGCGGTCTCTCCCCTAGTCTAATCGAAATCTGGGCGGCTGTGATGGCTATAAACAGGCCGAAACGCGCAGGCATCCGCCCATTCGAACGCCAGTTGGCCTATAACGCAGAATGCAGTTGCCGGGTATGATTCATGATTCAAGACCATCGAGTTATCTCGCAGTCTATGATGCCGCACCATAACGCCATTCCATACAATATAAATGGAAACCCCGTAAAAGACGACTGGAAGACGCCTGGGAGACCAACCAAATTAGTCTCGGAAAATCGTGAAGAGATCATGACGACGTCGCTTTTGATGACTGTCCGTTAGAGACAGCGCCATTAGGAAGGGAAGAGCCCGAACTCTTTCCCTTGGGATTGTCACCGGGCTTTGCTTCTTCAGCCTGTTGTTTCAGCTGTTGGTACAGAGCGGCCAGCCGCGGACCGGTCATGCCTCCCGATGATGCAGGCTTCGCTGATGCTGGCTTGTCCTTGTCCTTATCGGATCTTTCTTTGTCTGTCTCTGTCTTTGCAGAAGACTGCTGCTTTTCGGAAGCCGGGATTCTCTTGGAGATGAATTTCCTTGAAAGAAATATTAGCATTGGAAAATAGACAATTTAAGAGCAGAGCGCCAGCTTACCATAGTTTCGGTTTGAGTTCCTCCCACTGCCTCGGATCTAATCCCGAATTCTTCTTGACGCCCTCTATGAAGTCGCCAATAGCCGTGATTTGCGATTTCAGAACTTTGGCCCGTGTTTTGGCAACAGGAATGTTTGCTTTAGTGCAAGACTCTACTCTCTCAACGTGCTTCCAGACTGGTTGCATGAGTGTCTTGATGACGGGCGCATCTCTCTTTTCTTCGTCATCCTCATCCAAGTCCTCATGACGGCTCACATCACTTCGTCGATGTTCATTACCATCACTACGCCGGTGCTCTTCAGTACGACGGTGTTTAAAATGACGACGATCATCGATGTCTCCGTTATGCTTCCTCTTGGAATCGGGTCGCGAACTACCCTCTAAACTACTACGTGACCGGTGGTGATCGCGAGAATAGGGTGATTCATGGTCTCTCTCTCGATGGGTCATTTTCTTCAGTCCTTGAGGTGCCGGAGAAGCCGACACTGAGCTGCCCTTTTCGGGACGACGATGGCCATTGACTGTATGTCCGGTTTTCTTGTTATTGCGATGATGATTCTCCACGATCTTCTGGGCATTTACATCATCTGAGTGAACGGACATAAGGACAGAGAGCAGATATTCTGCACGACGCACGAGATGAACAGCTCCAGGTGCCTTTGCACCCTTGGCCTCGGTGTTTTCTCGTTCTTGTTTCTTCTCTATGCGATGTTCTTCCAGAAAGAACTTGTCATGCATATTCAACTCTCGGTCTTCACGGATTTGAGTCCAAGCGCCGAAGCCGTACCGATCAATACCAACAAGAAGCATTCCATCTTCTCGAGGACCCCACTCACAGCTGTAGTGTGCAGTTTTTGTAGCTTCGGGAAGCTGGAAAGACCTAAAGTCAGGCTGCTGTTCTTTGACAATGTTATGGAGAAGTCGCAATTGCGGAGGCCTCTCGAGAATGGTCTCGGCATTGATCTTCTTCACATCTCCAAAGTCGAACATAACGGCTTTGATATCCTTTTTGGTCATCTTCTTGTTCGCTTGGCGCTCTTGCGCGCGAATCTCATCGTTGTTCTTTTCCATAGCCTCGCGAGCTGTGGCGACAAGTTCATCAAGCACGCGCTTGACAAAGTCTCTGTCTCGGTCGCTTAGACGTGCGTCACGTAGAAGCTCGTCGGGCCGGTCTTCCATAAAGCCATAACGCATGAACGCTCTGATAAGATTCCGTTTCTCCTTCTCATTAAGAGGTCTTCGTGGGTCGGAAAGCAGAGCTCTTTGTTCTTCGAGACGTTCCTGTTTTAATTGTTCACGCTCACGCTTTTTGGCGATTCTTTCGGCCCTCTCAGTTTCGCCATTGGTCCTGGCGTTCTTGAGTGCGGCTCGACGAGGTGCGTTAGCTTCTATCTCCCGTGCAAGGTAGTCCTCGGTTTTCTTTTGCTCTTCTTCAGACTTGATGGCTGCAAGCTGATCAGCCGGGATGATTTGATCCCAGTCTAGAGTCAAATCATCCACCTTGACATCTGTGTATTGCATGAAATTATCCCAATCGATGCCGCCTGTACTAAGGTTCATTTTGTCGTCGACCTTAGTTTTAGTCACTTCGGCATTCTCAAGGATAGAATCGATATCAAGCTGTTCCAATCTTTGCTGATTGCCCGATTGTTCGAACATCTTCTGGGAACGCATCTTCAAGACCCACTGGATGTCCTCGGCTGACTTCGCTTCGTCCAGTCTGAGGCCCTTCTGTCGGAATTCTTCCTTGAAAGCCTTGCCATCGTCGGTCACACCAGCCTGGATGGCCAGATATTCAAGGAGAAGCTTGTTGCGAGCACGTTCCAAGACCTCCTCTTCGATAGTTTCTTTCGAAACTAAACGATAGACCGTCACGGGTTTCTTTTGCCCAATTCTGTGAGCGCGTGCCATGGCTTGTAGATCCGCTTGTGGGTTCCAATCAGAATCGAATATGATGACAGTATCTGCTGTCATCAGGTTGATACCTAAACCGCCAGCACGGGTTGAGAGGAGGAAACAAAAGTCCTGGCTATCTTCAGCATTGAAGTGGTTGATGGCTAGGCGTCTGGGGCCCGCTCCGATGGTACCATCCAGTCTTTGAAATTGATAGCCTCGAAGACGGAGGTAGTCACCCAATATGTCCAGGACCTTGACCATCTGACTGAAAATCAGAACACGGTGATTATCTTTCTTGAGCTTCGCCAACAGTTGGTCAAGTAGCATCATCTTTCCGCTGCTGCCAATAAGACCTTTGATTTGGTCTTCACGACGCGTACTGCCGGCTAAAACCTTCTCCTCGGCACCTGGAAACATGTATGGATGATTGCTGACTTTCTTGAGCTCCATCACAATATTCAGTAAGGAAGACTTCTGACCGGTATTGTGTTCATTGAGAGCTGCATAGTTCCGCGTGAGAATGTTCTTGTAATATTCGAGCTGAACATCAGATAGCTCGACTCGAATGATCTTCTCAGTCTTTGGCGGGATGTCAGACTCCACGGTTTCCTTGGTACGTCTGAGGATAAATGGGGCAATGGCAGCGTGAAGCTCTTGGAGCTTGGCTTGGGCGTCCGCGGCGGCAAGCGTGTCCAAATCCTCGTCAATTCGCACCTTTCCAGGGTTAAGGAAATCAAGAAGGGATGAGAGCTCGGCGAGATTGTTCTGTATCGGGGTACCGGTGATCAGGACACGAGCGGGCGCGCCGAAGCTCATTAGTTCTGCGTACAGCTTAGCCTCCTTGTTCTTGAGCCGATGGGCTTCATCAACAGCAAGGGCCTGCCATTTGATAGTCCGCAAGAACTCTGCATCCGCCAAGATGTATTCGTATGAGGTGACCAGGACATTGAACTTGTGCTTCTTGGGATTTCCATTGAACATGAGCTCATGTTCCCGGATGGTACTACGGGCCTCCTGGTTGCCCAAATAGACGACATAATTGAGGTCTGGTGCCCACAAGTTAAATGTATCACACCAGGCAGGTATCACACTCAGAGGAGCTACCACGAGAAATGGGCCTTCTTGCTTGCGCTCATTGCGCAACCAGCTGAGGAAAGAGACTGTTTGCACAGTTTTGCCCAGGCCCATTTCGTCAGCCAGAATGACGTTGTTTCCTCGACACCAGTTCAGAGACAAGAAGTTTAAGCCCGTCAGCTGAAAGCTACGAAGCTCGCCACCTTTGATGTAACGAGGTTGCTTCTCCAGCTTGAGGAACTTGGATCGAGTAGAAGGGTTTGACTCGCTCTTCTCTGAAGTCCATGATCGAGATTGGCGGTTAAGGAATTGATCGATTCTGTCCTGAGCAAGGTCTGCTATTGTCGAAGCGATTTCCCATGTGCAATGCTCGTAAGTCAAGCCCTTCCACTTGATGAAGTACTCGCGACCTTCGTCGCCGTTTCGCTGCGCAACGACGCGTTCAACCTTGGTATAGTCTTCCAAAGCGTCTTGATCGCGTTCCTTGTCGAGCATATACTGTTCTCGAATCTCCGGCGGTATCTCATCGCCTGCAAACTTGAGATCCGATTCGTACTCCACCGTTTTCTTGTAGTAGTTCTCGAGCTTACGAACGCCCCGATAACTGCGAAGAGTTTCCATCGTATCCCATGTGTTGTGAAGATACGATTTACCCTGCCACTTGATGTTGTACTCGAAGTCGTCTCTTGTACAATCCAGTGTCAATTCACCGCCATTTGTCAGTCGATGGCCAACAACCTTCTCGATATACTCGGTACTCTCGGCAGAATCAGCACCAGTCCAGTTAGGCGTGAGTTCAGACTCTTCATCATCGTCTTCAATGTCGCTCTCTTCGTACGTCTGGACGGTTTGAGCAGCGCGACGGTTTGACCATCGCTTCTCGGCATACAAAGCCGAAGGCTGGGATTGGCTGGCCTGACGGCGTGCCTTCTTGATGAATGATTTGGCTTTGGCGCCTCCGTAAGTGTCTGAGTCGGAATAATCATCGACTGGAGTCTGACGCGCCGAAGTACCTCGCTTGGAAGCTGGGTTGAAAATGATTAGTTCTGTTAATATTACTTTGGACGGTGAGCTTTGGTACATACATTGGCGTGAAGCCTGTCCGGTTTGTAGCTTCTTGGTTCTGCGATTGACAGGAACAATGTCTGAACCAGAGTCATCATCATCATTATCGTCGTCATCATCTTCTGACTCGATCTGCCAATACGGGTTAGAAGGAATACACACATGACTAGGCGGTGCAGAGACACGGCTTACGATTTTCGCCTGCTTTGTAGGCCGAGACTAGAAGACAATGTTAGCAAAAGAACCATGTTATTGTTGAGTAGGCGGCCATACACTTCTTCTCAGACCATACAGCTGTGGGTTATCCCGAATATACTCATCTTCTTCAGCGATGGCTTTGCGTTTGGGGGCGCGACGGGACTCGCGAGATGTTGACCGGTCGTCTTGCTGTTCGCTCTGTGACGCAGCAGGAGCTTCCTCCACGTCATAATCAGCGTCGTCGGAGACCTGCGCCTCGTCCTCGCTGGACGCAACTGCGTCATCGTTCATATCGAGCTCTGCTTCCGCATCTTGGGAAGAGGCGTGATCGGATGTTGATGGAAAAGGACTCGGGGAATCGCGGGTGGGTTGAGCAGTAGTCTCGTTGTCTTCGGATAAATCGCTCTCACTGGCACGCTCAGTTATGAGATCATCGCCCGCCGGCGGCACGGATGGAGAATCCGGGTCAGCAAAGGCTGACTCGGGGGAGCTCGACATGTCGACACTGGATAAACGACCTCCTATGACGGGTTAGTAGTGAACCAAGCAGTGCAATGGCCGCATGAACTATATGGGCAAGTAGCGCGAGAACCAGCGATCCAGACTGGGGCAAAAACGAGCAAGAACTATGAAGCTCGAGCCCGTCAATGAATCTGGCGCATAAGAGAGGATGATTTGATGGACGCGAGGCTGATGGGTGATGAACAGGCATTGGGAGCGCTGGGCGGATGGTTTGACGCGTAGCGTTGCTCGTATGCGTGGGGAGCATCGAAAGCAAGCATCGGCATCTACCATTCAACGTCTGAAGAAGCTAGATATACAATACAGGGAGATGACAGGGTCGGATATGAGTATCAAGTGGATGGATTCCATGTCCAGAACGCGGCGGTAACAAGTGGCCCAGCCTTGCGTAAACAACGCAATAGAGAGCACTCGAGGGCGGTAGAGGCACTTACAATCATCAACTAAGTCAAGAGAGTATAAGTGATTCGAAGAAAGAAAATCCTCTTTCCTGGACAGATGATAGCGGAAGAAGAGGTCTTTGGTGGATGCGTGGATGTGATGGTGGTGCAGGTTGAGAATGCCGTGTGGAATAATTGATGGAAAGTGGAAGTGCGGACGGACAGCTTGGCCCAGAGAGCGATGCTGCTAAGAAAAAACCCCACCGAACAGGTTTAGTGTTGTTGGTGCGCACACAAACACAAACCTAGTACCTGGTGGCTTATCGGCTTATCCAGCTGGGGTCCGACTGCCAACCCGCACCTGCCTGAAGTACGGATTAGTACCTTAGGTACCTACAGTTATGGGAGCAGCGGAAGGTACGAGGACGGTACCTACCTACCTAAGGTACTTTGGCCTCTCTATCCCCGTAAGTACGGGGTACGTACACCGTTTGTACCCGCACCGGGCTTTCCTTCCTTGAAATACAGGGCGTCTGGGGGCAAGTGCAAGGGTGCCGTAGTTCACAGTTTAGTGGAAAGAGTTGGCTGAATTCAGGCAGTAAACAGTGGTATACACGCTGAAGACGAAGAAGGATCATCCCGCTGAGATCGAGGTCCGGAAGGAAAGGACGGATTGCAGTCGCCCTTTATATGATTTCCTACCTACAGAACGGAACACATGAGATCCTTACTTACTAACCTGCAATTTAAGTATGTACTGTACGCGTTCATGTATATGTGAAGTTTGCTGGTGGACAGTAGATTTGCACTTTTACCACGAACCTTGAGCAAGAAGTTCTACCGGCCAGGTATGTGCGAACCCTACATAAGGTACGGATTACACAATTTGCAGAAGAGATATGCGGGCGTTGCGTTCCCTCACACATGCTCAGAGGAGTTGCATCTGCAACCTCGGCGACCAACACTTCCGGGTTACGTACCTGCTTGATATATCCGTTAGGTACATATTGTCTTGGGTTGTTCCCTTTCCCGGTTTGAATTGTGTTAAAGGCCATAGTCATGGGGCTGGAATTCATCCGTAATAGACCAAGATCATGTGCTTGTTGATGAGCAGTCTGACAGCAGACTGTTTTCTACGATACAGTATCTATACTTTTCTACGATACAGTATCTATACTGATAGATACCTAGGTACCCATTCTGTACGAAATACACTGGATATAATATGGTGTGGCAGATGCACATCTCATCATACTCTCCGGTACAGAACGCTTGACAGAACATCCAAACTTAGGTAAATATCGCATCATTCCTTACGTATGTAAATTCTCCGTCGTGGACCAACCTGTCGTCGATGTAGTTCTATAGCTGAGGCTGAAACAAAAACAGTGTAAGTTGAGTTAAAGCACGAGGCAACTATCTAGGTAGGTACATGCAGGTAAGTAGTCACATTCTTAAAGCACACCAATGCGAGGACAGGCTTAATATCAAGCAATGGTTAAACTGTTTCTCATGGTATGGCGACGAGACTTGCAAATGTTGGAGTTACCTGCCGTTCAGATACCTTCAGATCCCAGTAATCCGTACCTGTGGTGTCGGCAGCTATTCCGGGAACTTAACCCGGGCTGTCGTTCTGTTTCTCAAGCCCGAGGGCCCGAACACGAAATCGGGCAACCGGCCTTAAGTAGGAGGCACTTACGGGATAGCACCGGTAGTACCTGCCTACCTGAAATTTACCTCACGGCAGCTGGAGCTTATGGGCAGGTAACGCTACGGGATACAGGCTAGCTGGGCATTTAACGCCTAAACATCGTCAACGTTCAGTGCACTTACATGCCTACTTTACAGAGTACCTACCTATCTTATCTGCCAGTCAATCAAGAATCTCGACGTTTACCTCAAATATCCTCAAGGAAGGCAACTACAGTCCAACAATAAATGAAGTGATACGCCGAACATCAAGATATTCAGTAAGGTTAGTTACGGCGTGGTCAGTGATAGGGCAGTGAGTACCTGGTAGGCAGGGACACTAATTGCACGCCTACTTGAATCTCTATTAGCACGCCCCTAGCCCCCATTCTAGCTTACCTAAGTCTGCTCTAGCCATCTCCCGTTAGTCCATGGAACAATTCGAACGAATCAGCAATTCAGGATTGCTAAGGGCGCCCGTAATTTTTTCCCCTGTATGGCGCACAACTGTCACGTACGCCGTGGTTTATCTGGCTCTACCCCTCTGTGTGAAATTCCTCTTACAGCATCATCAATCTGCTTGCCGCGACAAGGCTTTCTCGACACTCCACCGGCTGCTTCTCTGTCTGGGCCTATTCTTGTCGGCGATTTCGGTGTCCATCTCTGAGGACTTCGAACCGAGGATTCCATAGTTTCTGTTCTCCTTTGCCACGCAATCGTCGTCGTCATGGCTTCGAAACTTACCCGGTAGGCATTCTGCTGCCGCATAACGCCACGTGAAATGCTGATTGTGCCGTTTTAGTATTGCGATCGTCAGCGACGACAAGGTGCGAACACAACCCAACAATAACTGGAAGTGATTTCATTCTAACGCAACTGTCTTCGGGGTACAGTGCAAGCCAAAGAGTACGGATCATCGCAGCAACAATGTGTGGTTCGCCATCTCGACTAACGCGCGTGTCTAGAGTGTCGCCAGGAATGCAAGAAATCTTGCCCGGTAAGGAGCATACAGCTTCTCTCCTTTACGCCTTGCCAGCCCAGCCCGGCCACTGACCCGAAGCGCATTAGGTGGTCCGCACCGGAAAGCTCTGTATCGAGGTCTCCCCCGAATCTCGACTCGCCTTCATCTCTGAGTCTCTGTGCATCGGTTGTGGTATCTGTCCCAAGAAATGTCCTTTCGGGGCCATCACCATTATCAACTTGCCCACGAACCTCGAAAGCCAAGTCACACACCGATACTCTGCCAACAGCTTCAAGCTTCACCGTCTGCCCACGCCGCGACCCGGTCAGGTTCTTGGTCTCGTCGGTACCAACGGTATTGGCAAAAGTACCGCTTTGAAGATTCTCAGCGGCAAGCTCAAGCCTAACCTGGGTAGATTCGACAACCCTCCGGACTGGGAAGATGTCATCAAGTACTTCCGAGGTTCTGAGCTGCAGAGTATGCTTATGCCCAAGCTCTCTTCCTTTTGCACATCTAACGGTGCTTGTTTCTAGACTACTTCACCAAGTTGCTCGAAGACGATCTTAAGGCTGTTGTGAAGCCCCAGTTAGTTCTCCTGGCTCCATTGATATAGCTCTTGTTGCTAATTCACCAAGATACGTCGATCAACTTCCGCGCGCCGTGAAGACGGCGGATAAGTCTGTTCGCTTCCTCCTCGAGCGAGGAGCCGCAAGAGACAACAGTAAGGAGCTTCGTACCGACACTTCAGTGAGCGGTTATTGACTCTGGCAATAGTGGACGAGGTGCTAGACACTTTGGAGCTTCGCCATCTGTTGGATCGTAAGTACTTGATATGCCATGCCGCAATTCTTACCAAGCGCTCACATATTTCATAGGCGACGTTAACCTCCTGTCTGGTGGAGAGCTGCAAGTAAGTTGAACCCCCATCTCTTTATGGCATGAAGATCAGGTCGTCTTTGGGAGCAAGGAGCTCAACATGAGTGCCATATATATATATATATATATATCAAATCTCCGAGGTCATGCAGAGAAAAGGTTCATCACTGACTTTGAATAGCGATTTGCCATTGGTACTGTCTGTGTCCAAAATGCCGACGTGTAAGCAGACGATAGCCCTCCAGTTCCGATCATTCCTTGGAATTCCCCTGAACTCGCACAACGGTTGTCTTGGATCAACGTCTAACGCCAAATCAGGTACATGTTTGACGAGCCCAGTTCCTACCTTGATGTAAGTCTCGTGATGTGCACTTTCACTTGTGCGGCCTCGCATGTATTGCCAAATTGTGTAAAGCTCGAAATAGCTGACATCTTTCCTTGTAGGTCAAGCAACGTCTGTCGGCTGGTCGCATGATTCGTTCTCTCCTGAACGTCAAGAACTACGTTATTGTGGTAGAACACGATTTGTCTGTTCTTGACTATCTTTCCGACTACATCTGCGTACTTTACGGAAAGCCCGCTGTTTATGGTGTTGTCACGCTCCCGTACTCCGTTCGTGAAGGTATCAACATCTTCCTTGACGGTCACATCCCAACCGAGAACCTGCGATTCCGAGATGAGTCGTTGACCTTCCGTATTTCGGAGGGCACGGATGAATTCCAGGTCGAGAAGGCTCGTGGATTCAGCTACCCCAAGGTACGTGAAATCACTCCGTATTCAGAAGGCTATGACATGAGGAGTTATTCGAATGGATAGTCCATACTTTTCATATCTTCACGCAAAATCCGGGACGTCTACTAACAGCTGTGCTCACAGATGGAGAAAACTCTTGGAAACTTCAAGCTTAGCATTGACGCCGGAAAGTTCACTGACTCCGAAATTCTCGTCATGATGGGAGAGAGTATGTGATCAAAGGCGCCCTTGGATAATGAACCATCGCTAACTTCTGGTTAAAGACGGTACCGGAAAGACAAGTTTCTGTCGTCTGCTTGCTGGCGCCCTTAAGCCCGATAACAACAAGAAAGTACCGGAGATGCGAGTCAGCTTGAAGCCCCAGACCATCACACCCAAGTTCGAAGGTCAGTGATCCTAGTCATTCATTTACCCCTCTTGGAGATTACTCTCTCCAGACAGGCTTAGATTGCCCACTTGAAGGCACGACCACTGACTTCTCGGTTCAGGAACCGTTCGTCAACTGTTCTTCAAGCGTATAAAGCAAGCTTTCTTGTCACCTCAATTCCAGACCGATGTCGTTAAGCCCTTGAAGCTCGATGACTTCATTGACCAGGCAAGTGACCCCCTATTTTTACCATCACCCGTTCATTCGCTAACTGGATTCTAGGAAGTGAAAAACCTATCTGGGTATGGTAGTATCAAGCCAAACTAGGAGTCCTTTTTTTACTGACAGTGAGACTATAGTGGTGAATTGCAACGTGTTGCCATTGTCATGGCTCTCGGTCTTCCTGCCGATATCTACTTGATTGACGAGCCTAGTGCTTATCTTGACTCCGAACGTAAGTAGACATTAGGAAACGTGAACATGGCTGAAGCTAATGCGAGGTTACAGAGCGTATTATTGCTGCCCGAGTCATTAAGCGATTCATTGTGAGTATTTTCCGGGCAGTTGCGTATACCTCATGAAACATTATGCTGACAACATGACAGATGTCTGTGAAGAAGACCGCATTCATTGTCGAACACGATTTCCTCATGGCCAGTAAGTTGCTCTAGTATCACAACTCTTTTCCGACAATAAGTCACTAACGCTCTTATCAGCTTACCTCGCCGATCGTGTCATCGTTTTCGATGGTCAGCCCGGTATCGATGCTCATGCTAACGCGCCTGAGTCTCTGCTCACCGGCTGCAACAAGTTCCTTAAGAACTTGGATGTTACCTTCCGTCGTGACCCCACCAACTACAGACCTCGCATCAACAAGCTCAACAGTCAGTTGGACCAGGAGCAGAAGTTGAGCGGAAACTACGTAGGTCACCTCATTCATCTTGTTGTGGAATTATTCATTAACCGTCACACTAGTTCTTCCTTGAGGAAGACAGCTCTTGAAAAGGGCATCCCGAGACGGCATGGCCGCAGAAACGGCCGTAAACACAAGCGTCACCAGCGTATGCTTCCAGCCTCAATTCACGGCGTTCTAGGTGTTCAAAATCGGAACGGTAAACGCCACAAAGGCGGCGGCGCTCACGAATTACCAGGTGGAGAAGAAGATGGCGACGAGAGCAGCGATGATCCCGACGACATGATGGCCAATCCCCTGTTCTGCCTGGTCCTGTGGATATTTCTAGCGCGATAATACATTCCTTGAGAAAGGTAGGAAAGACTCCTCTTTCCTTATAGGCAAGTCACGGGAGGGGGTGCGTTATGAGTTGCTAGGGGCTCTGCAGATTGAGGGGCAAATGGACCAAGTTGGAAGGCTATCGTTAAAGTCAGATAACGCGGGGTTCTTGGTTTCAGGGCCTTCGCCGAATATGATGCTACGTCGCCGGCCATTTGGGCGCAGGGATTAACTATCTAACCTACCTAGTCGAGTATGTTTGTACTCGGACAGGCTGGACCTAGATTGCCATAGTTCTGAATTCAAGATTCCCAGTCACTTGTTATGTGTCGAGATTGTTTGCAACGTGATTCGTGACAGTGAGTATGCATTGAAAATACTGTCCAGTCTAAGTATAATAGGGAGTGGCACGGGCTTGCCCTTTCGGTGAGTCTATTTGATCATTAGACCAAGCTGTTTCACAAGCTACAATGGCAACAACTAGCCAAGTCAAACAAGATCTGGTCGAGTGTGGTCTGAGACAAAAGCTCACGTGCCTACAAGAACCACATGTTCGAGCAAGGAAACAATCACGATCGAGAAGCGCGAGGCAGCAGACGAATTTACAAAGCACACATTGATTATATTGGACAACTAACTACTGAATGTAACAACCTATACTGTGGTGGAAGACCACAAAAGGGAGTCGCCACAGGCGAGAAGACAGGGGCAGGAAGGGTTGATACACACCGGAGCTTATGGATTTCCGCAAAGCATCCTTTTTTAGACTGCAACCTGCATCTAGGCCGCGATTTTCTGTGATGTTTTCTACCGCGAAATAAAGTGAAGAACAAGAACCGGGAAATAGGGGGGCCATTTGAATATTCCTGCAGAAGAGTGAGATGGCTCGGTTTTTTTCTATTTTGTGTGGCGTTCAAGACGTACGGAAGCGTTGCCCCTTTTTTTCCATTTGTCGTTTTTCGTGTGCGTCGAGGGAGTCCTGGGTCAGGCGTCTGACTCGGGCGAGTACGAATAGACGACCAGACCGGATGACGTGCTTGGGCCCTGAAAATCCATATGCCAGATCATTACACACGTTCTAGCGAAGAGAGATTTGGACTTCAGGCTGACCGGGACATGAACCATTGCGATAAATCGCCTCGAGCTGAGCGCTATCAATTTGGACAGACGCGAAGAAGAACTAGCCTATAACCGGGAAGACCACGTTCTTGACGAGAAACTAGGTGAGTGCAAAACAATTGGTCTTGGACATACAGTTCGGCGTTGTCAAATAGACCAGTTAGTCTTCTTCGATTTCGCCCTCTTCGCTACCCGAGTGTACACCCGGATCTTCTCCCTTTGGCGGTGGCTGTGGTGCAGGTGATGTTTTGCTTGTGTGGGGAGCATCATGATCAGAGCGCTCACGAGGACTTCTATCCCTTCTCAACCTCTGGAAACCATATTAGTAAAGGAGAACCCAAGATACAGAGGGCTCGACAAACCTTGGAATCCCGCGAATTGGCATCGTCCTCATCGGCTCTACGGCGTCTCGACGAAGTTGGTCGCTCATCTCCGTAGGGCAGCTCGTCTACCGGGGCTCGCTCAACACGACGACGATACATCCTCTCACGTTCTTCCTCGCGGTCACGCCTCTCTCTGTCGTAATAACTAGGGGGATCATCACGTCTCGATCGAGGCGGATAGTCTCTGTCTCGTTCCCTGTCTCGGTCGTGGTCTCTGTCGCGGTCACGGTCCCGATCTCTGTCCCGCTCGCGGTCACGATCGCGGTCACGATCACGATCACGGTCGCGATCACGGTCACGGTCACGATCGCGGTCTCGTTCTCGATCGCGGTCGCGGTCGCGATCACGTTCTCGAGCGTCACGGTCTCGGTGTGAATCCAACGGACGACGGTCAGACAGCAAGCTCTCCGCCATGCTTGACTTACGATAATTCTTTTCACGCTCGGCAATAGCCTTGCGGCGATCGGCCTCGTATGCATCAGGTTCGGGACTGCGACTATGGCGAGAGGCTCGTGCTCGATCACTACGGTGAGATCGGTCTCCTTTGTCTCTATCACGATACATACCACGATCAACCGATCGATCCCGGCGCTTGTGGCGGTCACGATCTTCGTCTTCCCGGTCCTTGGTAAGTCGACGAAGAACTTTCTCAAAAGCTCCCCTGCGGGCTTCCTCCGAAGTGACGGCCTTGAACTCAGCGGCGCGAGCGAGGCGAGGCCGGATCTTTTCCCAGGTATCATCTGGTGCAATTGGAGGATCTAGGTGCTTGATGTAAGAGCGAAGATCATCGATAGCTCGGCGCTGCTGACGTTCGGAATGTTTATCCTCGTCCGACCGCTTCGACTTCTTCTCCTGAAGCTGTTCAATTTGTCAGCACTGTCATAATAGTACGAGTCAAGATATACGCACCCGTTCGAAGATGAGCTTCAATATGTCATGGTCAATGTTAGCACTGCGTGGATCATTCTTCAAGACAGCAGTGAAGTCTTCGAAAGTAGTCTTGGGGGTGAACTCAAAACGAAGGTCCTTTACTCGTGTTAGCTCAGGTGCAAATGAATGTCGAATGCGCAAACCGACCTCCATAACATCCAAGATATCATTTCTAGTGCCACGTAAGGCACGCTCCTCCTCCTCAACGACATCCCAGAACAGCTCGAGCGGAGTCGAGCCAGGTTGTCCGCAAACGGCTTTGAATCGCTCGTCATTTTCGATCGTTGGGAACAATTGGCTCCACTTCGTGCCGGCCTTGATCGTTCCCGCCTTACGTAGGTCCTGGAGTAATTTGATGAAGGCATCGCGATTCTTGCGCTCGACACGAAACTTCTTGTTTCGCTGCGCCTGTCGCGTTTCGTTGAATGTACGTTCCAACGACTTGATGTGGTTTTGAAATGCAGTTAGGATATCAGAGTCAGAAAGGGTTGAATACTTCTCATCATTTTGAAACGGCGCGGTGGACTTCAGTATACCCTGAGCCTCAGACCAGCGAGTATAAGGCTCCAGGTTCAACTTGGGCAGCAAATCGATAAGCCCGTCCATGGCGCTCTTTCGAAGAGTGGCCTGACTTTCGAGGTGAGCCTTTTTCAAGTCAGCCACGTAATCCTCGAAAAGCTGCCGGCGTTCTTCATCATCGTTGGTAGAGCGAAAGATGGTCTCGCCCTCGATTATGGGACGAGCTGTTTTCCAGCGGGTATAATGTTTGATTTCGGGGTGGCTCTTCAGCATCGTCCCAAAATCTGCCCGGAGCTTCGCCAGCCGATCCTTCGCACGCTCTTTGTCCTGGATAATCATCTCGTGGCAGTAGTCCTCGAACGCAAGCTTTCTATCTTTGGGATCCTTGATAGCGCGGAACTGAGGGTCTTTCACCGTTGCTCGGACCGCCTGTTCCCAAGTCCAGTCAGGCTGCACACCACTGCGACGAAGCAGCTTGGTGAAGGCAGCTTCCGCCTCTTCAGGCGTAGTATACTCGGGCTCGTTGCTTGCAGGCGTAAAAGCTTGAGCGCGGGGATCGTTTCCGAACGTCAGCTGGCGCGACTCAGGAAAGACATCGCGATGGTCGCGGTGGTCACGAGGATGATCGTGTCCTGAGGCCGGAAAAGAGCCGCCAGAGCCGGGGAAAGACGACGAAGGCCTGAAAGGTTAGTTACTCGCGCAAATGCATGATTCGTAGGAATATCCGACGGGTTATCTACTCACGTGGGTGCCGCCGGGGGGAGATCGAGTCCTAGGGCCTTCCTGTAGACAGCTGGCATCTCCCACGAGCTCTGCTTGGTTTCCGTGTTGTACCAATACTTGCGACCCTGCTCGGCTGTGTATTCTTTCCATGGCTGGTTCGCAAGAGCGCGCTATGTGGTGGTTAGTACTTCGCAGCATACGGACTGCCAGAACGATGCAACATACCTCGGCCGGCGTCATCAACTCCTCGGGCTTGGTCCATTGGGTGGCTTTCGTGATGGCGTTGTAGTAGTAGACGCGTCCTTCGGGGCTCTTGGCTTCCTGCCATGGATTTGGCTGGCCAAAGGGGCCGGGAACTCCATTCATGGTGACAGACTTATCGATGGTCACTCACAGAAGTCCATAACATATGACGGAGAGCAGAAGGCTGGCGTAGAGATGAGCAGCCAGATAAGTATAACGCGAAGCTGTGAGCAGCTCACCGGCAGAATGCGACTGAATATTCTCATTAGGCCATTTTTCGTTAGAGAACTCGTGCTGAACGCGGATTGGAAGGCACCGCCATAATAGCTACCTGGGTATCCACAACGCGGCAAGGTTGAGCAGGGAAGTCTGTGGCTTGTACTGTGGCACAAAGTCTGGTGGCTGTGAGTCGCTGTACAGTACCTACCTTACACCACGTCGGGTACTGCGTACTGTGCATGTCAGGTACGGACTACAGTGCTTATAGTTGGTTCTACACGGAGTCCCCTCCATTCCTACCCTGCTCCAGACATCATCGGCTCTCGTGCATCGAGCAACGACCTCACCTACCTACATCTTCCGTACACCACAGCCTCGTTTGTGCTGTCATTCCCATCCTCTCTTATGTGTTGTAGAGCGTGGTACAAAACCAAAGCCGATTATTTATATGCCACATACGGATTATTATCTGTCAAACAAATCTGACAAGCATTCGCCAAGCTGTTGAAATATTTCCTGTCGCAATGGGTGACCAACCCTCCCCTCTGGCACTCGAACAAGAGCCTGATCTCAATGATTATATTGCCAACTCAAGTCTCGAGTATTTCATTCCTGGCGCCACTGATTTTGCACCTGATCAGGTCTTCAAAGATGACGGCCAATCTTTCGAGCAGCTCCTTGAGTCGATAGACCGGCGTGGATCATTATTCTTCGGTAGAACCCCCCGGCCCCGAAACTCGTGTCGTCGCATTCTCACCGTGCTCGTGCTCATGTGCAGACCTTAGATGAATCCGTCAGTGTGGTACTTGTACTCAAGATCCCGTATGGTGAAGATGATGATGCGCTGGAAGATATCCTAAAGAGCCTTGTCATCTCTCTGGAAGTTCAAGTTGTCAACGAGAATACCTCCGACCGCGACAGCTCGCCCTCTTCCGAAGTCATATTCTCCGATGCCGTAGATGGGTCGAAAGAGCCCGCCTTAATAAGGCACTGCTCGTCAAGCCCTGATGCGAGTAGTGAAAGCGGTATGAGAGGCATCGCCTACGCTATATGGAACAAAGCCGTGTTCCTCAGTCGCCCTAGGATTCGCCTACAGAAACCCTCTGCTATCTTCACAGCAACAGCTAGTATAAGAACAGCGAGTGGCACTCTTGCGAATGGCCTCCAAGATGGGTACATGCCAAGTGGTATAGCCTCAAGTCTTAACTTACTCGAGTCGTTTGGGTGTGATCCGACTCTGAACGGCATCCAGCCGCGGCTCTCTGCGCTACGGGTGTCGCGCGTGTCGCCTTTTACGCAGCAAAGCGACGACCTTGTATGTCCTATCAAGTCTTCGTCAACAGTTTCGCTGCGTATCTATCCAGCCGTGCATTCGCGCATACGATTCACTCGCCCAAACACGGCCCCGGCCACAACCGCCATGCTGGCTATGCTCGAAGTAGATTTCACCGCATTCTTTAGTTGTGAGATGATTCTCGACGATATTACACTCACCATTCCGGGCGCTACAGTGGAGGATCTCACAGACCAGGCCGGTCTTTCTCTACCATTGACCTGCGCTTCGCATGACCATATCACGTTCATATATCGCATCGTCCCGATCGATACTGATGTCGCATCAAAAATCCCCATAAGAGACTTGAACATTGCTATATCGTCGACTGCATTAGTGAATGCTCATACTAAGCCTCGACTGAGAATGGCTTGGACAGCGGCGGTTGATTTCACTGTCCCTGTAAATCAGGGGTATGGGTCCACGATGCAACCGATGCAACGAGCACACAGACCAGGCCAGTTATCCATCGGTGGCGAGACTGCTACTTTAAGCGCGCCCTCGGTTAGACCAGACTCGTTACAGTTTCTCGAACCGTTGACGGCGCAGACAGAGACGACAGTACAAGAACTCGGAATTACTGTGACGTTTACCGCGCCTTCCTCGTCTCAGAAGATCTATGTGGGCGATACATTTACTTGGAGCGTTTTCGTCGTCAATCAGTCACCGAGTCAGTCAGCTGCCGCTAGGAAACTCGCCATGGTGGTCATTCCTACACGCAGACGTACCGAGTCACGCGTGACGAGACCGCCGTCCACTTCTCAGGCATCAGAGGGTCCGCGTAGACACTCTACGATAGCGTCAGCCCGAAATAAAGATGTCGCGGAGGCTATACTGGACGACAATGTAGTTCATGCGATGCAAAATTTGAGCGTTGTTGAGGATGCGGAACTTATATGTCTGAGTGCGGATGTTAGGATCGGCCCTCTTGCACCTGGTACATGCCATGCAGCCGAACTCAAGTTCCTGGCCCTCAAGGAAGGGATCGTGGGCGTGGACGCGGTTCGAATCATTGATCTCATTAGTAACGAGCACGTGGACATACGCCAACTCCCGAGCGTTATAGTCGAGAAGAAGCTAGCGACGTCATGAACAGGGAGTCTTCTGGCAGTCTAGGTGCATTGAAACTGATCGACCACGATCCATGGTCCATTCGAGCCGCAATCCCATTGAAGAGTGGTAGCTAAGATGAAGGTTGTGTATGGGATATGTGCTTCGGATTGGGCACTATATCGTTGCGATCAAACTCGGAACGAAAGCCAGGTATGTATGGCCTTTAATACACACGAGTTGGGGGGGGTCAGAACCGCAGCTTTGCGATCCCTGTCCCCCCATTGCTGGTGTGGGTTACTTTCATGATGTTCAGGGTAGACTCCGCGTTTGTCCACCACATATCGAAAGGCAACTCAAAGGTCGCCAGCATGTCATGTGCGAAGCTTCATCCATCTTATACGACGAGTAAATTGCGTATCGCAAGTGCGAAGATGCAGTCAGCTCTGCTTCATTCATGAACACGTCAAGCAGCTGTATGTCGAGAGCAAGTAGACGCCGCCCTGGGTATCAGGGACTCTATCTAATGAATAATCAAGTCAGTTTGACTACCTGTCGATCGCAAACGTCTGTCAACTGGGACCAGGTACTCTTCCTCAACTCCACGAGATCGTACGAGTAGTTCTTTGGTCCATCTCGGAGGAAAAGGGCCATGAAGCGGATTAGAGCATCTGCGTATCTCAGATGGTCGTCAATGCCCAACCGCGATATCATCTGAGCCTCTGGAACCGCCGCCTTAGCTTCTGAGACGTTTCAACACAGACCAAACCCAGTAATATGTGCAACATCGTATGTCGTCGGCAGCCAACAAAGCGGCAATGTATAGAGACTGGGCGTTATCGACTAATGAATAGCCAAGGGTTTGTCTTGGCTGACACTGCAGGATATTTAAAACTTCTTCGGTACCAAAAGCAGACGACCGACAGCCTTCCAGTGACCCTGGCCGGCAAAAAGCCACACCTAACGTCAGATACCCCGGATGTACGAAAGGAGCATGCGAAACGCGTTTGGTGGGCAGTGGATGTGGAATCTCAGCGCTAAAGTGCTCTCTATCCGGCTTACTGACACGACGGGGTGAGATGGATGTGTGACAGAAAATCGCCGACGCAGATCTTATCACTTTTCGCTGCTTAGTATCTCCTATGGGGATACAGATGTGCCGAGAACATTCTCGGTATGACCAGCGCCTACCTAAATATGGCGTGTAGGTATACGAGAAGATGTACGATTCCGTCAGCAGCGTGCTTAAACGAAAGCTGACGTTTCATTGACCTTTACCTTTACGCTCTTCGACGATGATCATTCAGCTCGACCGACTCCCTTGGCGATGCTGTACTGCCCATCGGCGTACCGAATGCAGCGTAGATTCACGCAACTTTGACAACAATCTCTGCCTGAATGGGCAGTGGTATGTGTAATATGTATTTGCATGTGGAATAGTAAAAGGATACCCAATCCGGACCTTGTTCAGGGATCGTTGTTGGGACTCGGGGCGAAGTTATGACATGTCAAGGCTCTCCCATTGCACACAGACACACAGACACACAAAGAAAGAGACACACAGACCGCGAACAAGCGGGATCTACATTAGTGTGCAGATACTTGGAGATATTATTGATCAAGCCGCGACGGACCGGGGCGCTGGGAGTTTAAAAAACCGATGCTGGGGCGAGATTTGCTGCATGCTGATTGAAGCTTATTGCACGATAGAATCTGAGGGTCGCGAGGGGATAGGATGGGATGAAGGGCGTTATCATCCCTGAACGCTGAGGCGAGGGCTAGCTCCCGGCTACCTGCCTGGCCATGATGGCATGTGGCTTGCCGATGCTCGGAAGGGCTTGAGTCGTTTCGTCTGCATGAGGTCATTCTACATCTGGTCTCGAGGATGAGATCAGGTTTGCCCGTACACTTGGTGAGTCCTGACACTCTCGCGGGAGTACAATGTCAAGCGATGACAATGCGATGACCAAAATGAGGCATTACCTACATGCAGCAGCAGCAGCAGCAACACAGGCGAAAAAAGAAGGAGGGCAGCCAACCGGTCATCCCGCACGCCATCTACGTATCCTCTCGAGCGAGATGTTTGGGCGAAGCTGTTATTTGTAAGGTTGTCGCTGTGTTCATGGGTCGCTGGTACATTCTAGTGCAGACTATTGGCGAGCGAGAGACGCCAAGCCAGCGTCTCACTCGCCCCGACGCAGAGGGAAAAAGTGGAGGCTCGAAACGCTCTCTCGGTTTACCCACTGGGGTATCTTTGGGATGGCGAGAGGGAGGGATTCTCTACCTAGGATTCGGCGTGCTCTGCCAGCAAATCGATTCGATGTCATCAATCGATCCTCGACGATGCACACACACACACAACAATTGCCTAAACATACAAACCCGGTTGTTAACTTGTTCCTTGCTGCTACAGCTTGCAAGTGCATGCTCCTACATATTACACTACAAGTACATACATACCTACTCGTACAGCTGCTGCTGCGTGGCTACCATGACGCGCGAGCGCGCGCGCAGTGAACTCCGTTATCCCATCCTTTATCCTCTCCCTTGCCTAGCTTCGTGCCTATTCCCTCTAAGCGCCCACAGCTCACTGGCTGGTTGGCTCTCCGTTGCACAAGTGTTCGGCGCTGTCGCCGCTGTCGTCCCTCTAACCTGACCGACTTTCCCTTGGTTCTGGGCCATACTTATCTGAGGCTGATGCTGCTGCGGATGGGCCCCTTCGAAGCTGGATGATTCCAACGGGCAGGTGAGTATAAAGAGCAGGGCATGTGAGTGCACGATACGAGTGCCGAGTAGAGCTACGACCTACTACCTATCTTACCTATGTCATACATAATCCCGACGGAATTCCTGTATTTCCTTGACAAATTCCACACTATCCGGATAACCCGGATGACGTACCGGGAGTTGTATTAGAGAGAGCGCTCTAATCAAGACGGCATACATAACTGCTGCTGCTACGGTCTGCGGTCTGGCTGCTACTTACTGCGACTACTACTTTGCTACTCGTACCTCGCTTTGCCAACGAGCTACTAAAACCCGACTAGAAGCTATATTAACCTCTTTATGGCGCCAGCCCGCAATTGTCTCTGGTGCGTTCTTTTTGAAATGGCCCTTGCAATTGTCAAGGTCCCCGTCGTATGAACCGAACCGAACCGCCTTCTCTTTCTTCTTTCTTTCTTCCTGCTCTTCCTCCTCCTCCTCTTCTTTGTTCATCCGGGCTTCAAAGCTTTCCCTTCAAAGCTTGCTGGCTTGAAACATAACCCTTTGTGTTGTGTTCAATTCGTCTCCTGACACCCCCCTCGTCGTCGACTGCCCGTTAGTCCAGAAACTGCACCGCCCACTTGATTATTAACCAAGACCTCGGAAAGCAAGGAAAGAAGAAGAAGAAGAAGAAGAACGGCGATAAGGAAGAAGAGACAGCTCGAGTGCCAAGTCACAAGGGCATCGGTAGCTTGCCTTCTCTTTATTCTTCGTCTTCTCTTTAGTTGTGCATATCAATTATCTCCTATTTGTCCACTAGAGGGAAAATTCTACACGTTTGGTCGTGTCCGTCCGCTTTTCCCACCGCCATCTTGCTGCTGTCGAGAAAGGAAAAGGAAGAAAAGGAAAAGAGAAAAAAACACCATACCACATATCTCAAACAACCATACGGGTTACATAAAAACTCCATTCAAGTATACATAAAAAGAAAAAGAAAGAGAAATGGCCGACTTTGAGCATACCCTCATCGTCGCGATCGTCGCGAGCATCGTATCCGTCTTCGGATTCCTCGGACTTACCCTCACCCTGGCGCTATACTGGTCCAGCATCGCCCGCCGCTTCTCGCCCAACCGATTCGCCGAGCCCCCCAGCGAAAAGTCGTGGCCCTCGTCGAGCGAAACTACCACGCAAGCTAACCTGAGCATACCGTCTCCTGTGCGAGAGCCGTCACCCGCTGTGTCGTCGAGGTTATCCAAGGAGTCTCCGGCTAAGGGGTCTTCGTCCAAGGAGTCTACATCCAAGGAGTCGCCTTCCACTGAGTCGGCATCCGAGTCGCCTAGTCCTCAGGAGCCGCCGAAGGCTGTTGTAAAGGGGTCGCAGTCCCCATCACCGTCACCGCCTCCGGCTACGACATCAGAGGAGAAATCCGAGGAGAAACCTGAAGAAAAAACCGAAGATAAATCCGAGGAAAAAGCCGAGGAAAAATCATAAAAAGGAATTACACGCGAAACTTCAATCGTCTTCCATTCAGCTCTCGGCCTCGAATTCCACGGAGATTTTCCACGGCCGCGCGCATTTATCCAAGAGACCTGGGGTCAGTCAACGTCAACAAACACCATTTTGCATTTAGCGGGCGTTAGCGGATCAATTTTTCCACCTGAGGATTTGTTTATTTTTGATTTTACACACCATAAAAGAAGAGAGGCCGATTTTTCATTTTTGCACATATTTATCGCATAACTTGGTCTATCTTTCAAACGGACGAAAGAAGAGAAGAGGGCGTTTGGAATCTGTGTTAGAAAAAGAGCATTCTTTTCTTATCATGCTGGCTTCTACTATCTTTTAGAGCCCTACGACGCAAGTTGACATCTCACAACACATCACTCACATACTACATACCATTTCACTACGAAGATACCTAAGAGGAGAGAGGTTAGGTAGGACGAGGAGGAGGATTTGGTCCCTGAGAACAGAGAGAGAGCAGGTTCCTCTCCGTGGTGGCCGGCTCACTCAGCTCACCTCAAGCTCAACTCAACTCACTCACTCACTCACTTTACTCCCCCCTCGAAAGACCAATCTTACGGCAAGATACCCCCGGTTCAATTGGTTCGAACAAGGTCGATATGAAAGGGAGGAAAGCTGGTGCGGGCGCGCGGGCAGGCATAAGGACCTAGCCCAGCAAAGCCGAAGCCATAGCTAGAAACAGGGACAGGAACAGGGCAGGCAAAGCAAATCAAGGAACGAGTAAAAAAAAAATGAGAATATTCTTAGTTTAGTTAATACCCAAAAGACTTGACTATGATTCATATCTGTGTTTTTATCTGTGTTTTTATCTGTGTTTTGATTTCATGTGAATTAACGAAGGGGACAAGGAGGAGCAGCAATGAGCAAGAGTACCGAGCCTTCAAGGTAGGTAGCAGGGATGCACACCCATCTCCAACACCGGTCTCCTGGGTTTGAATCCATGGTGGTATGGGGAAAATTGAACCCGGTTTACCTACCCCATACGATCGACACTGCTTCTTTTACTCGTGAACATTACGGATGGCAGAGATACCGAAATCGTCAATTGAAATGCAAACCAGGGTGATTGTATGTGTGAAATTTCCTTTTCCCACCTCGGCATGTGTCAACGTGCGCGTCCCGTCCTCCTCGTCTACCTCCCTCTTCCAGTAGCTACCTACCTAAGCTACGAACTCGTACCCGGATCGGATCACAAGGAAGTAAACAGCCAACCTCCAATATTGTACGAAGCCAAGGCTACCGGCGCTGCTTTCTCATCACCCAAGACAAAAACCCAGCCCACCCTTTTTGCGCTCCCTCTCGCGCGAGGTCTTGGTCAGTGGGCTAGCGCGGTCCAGCTCGGGATTCGACACTACAGACCAGCTCGGTCTAGGTCGGTAGTGTCGATGGCGGTGCTGCGAACGGTAGATAGAGCACTGTCCCCCAACTCCACCTTTCACTTGACTTAACAAACCCTCATCGCCACAAACCCCGAGCGTTCGTTGTCGCGAACCAGAAAACGAATGCGCAGCCAAGAATGAAGAGTCAGGTTCGCCAAGAGTACGGAATAACGTGCCAAGAAAACCGTTGTATTGGGGGTTTCTGGGATGGATGCAAGTATGCAGGAAGTGAAGGATTCTCCCCCGCCTGTTCCTTTGGCTGATAAGATCATCATCACGAACGCGTCGCCCTCCAGAAGGGGGAATTCTGGGGTCAACGAGGAACGATAAGCATCAGATCTCGAAGAAGAGCGTCTGTTTATCAATAAGTGAAGTATGCCTCCCGGAACCGAGATATGAATCGAATATATGATCAGATAGATAGATATCTGGCCATCGACCCAAAAGGAGGCTCGAGACGAACACTGAGGCCGCTCGCGGACCGGCGGCTAAAAGGAAGAGAGGCCTGTACCGTTCAAAACTGTTAAGATTAGATTAGTATTTCTCGTATTAAGAAACGAACTAGACGGTATTCCGTATTAGCCCGGTCAATAGTTTCGAAAAGGATAAAAATGGCATGGCATGGACGAGCTGTTGAACTGAACTGGTTTCGTTGAGAACCGTTGATAAAGAAACCTGGTTTATTAAGGGAACGCTTGAACACTTGAAGGGAAAGAATGGACGTCTTTAACGGCATAAATCGCGATAAGAAGATTCAAGATGAGAAACGGAACCTTAGGTAAGCATTTATTAGGTAATTATTTCCTGCGTCGGTGATTCGATGTTCGCCCCTTAAATCCGATTACACTCAAACATCCCATATAGACAGACACACTTATTCATTACATATACATTCCCTTTTCCTGTTTTCCATCTCGTGAACTACTGTGATGTTTACAGCAAGATCGCGGCACCAAGGACACCAGCAGCAGCCGCAGCGCCCGCAAGAACACCCGTCGGCTTGGCTCCCTCACCCCTGGGGATCGAAGTCGTAGCCGTAGCAGCCGTAGTCGACGTGCCGGAAACAGACGTACCGCCCGTAATCGGGCTCGTCTGCGTTCCCGTTCCCGTTCCGGACGTAACTCCGCCCGTAACCTGACACAACTGCCCAGAGTGCGTTGCGAACGAATTCACAAGACTCGTATAGCGATCGCCCTGGTCGCCCGTGGCCACGCAGTTCGTAATGAGCGCGTCGATCTCCGACGTCGACGAGCTGACGTAGCTCTGCACGCTCGTGATGTAGTTGTCGAAGTCGCTGCGCAGGTTCGACGGCAGCTGCGACGAGAACTGGCATACCTCGCTCACGGGGTTCATGTTTGGCGACCCTGTCTGGCGCAGGCTGCCTGCGAAGCTCGTGATGGCGGATGCGAGCGAGCTGTTGGGGCGCGGGGCGTTCGAGATGATGCTGGCGTAGGAGCGTGTGCACTCCGCGGCTTGGCCGCCTGTGTTTGTGGGCTGGTTGCCGGTGTTGGTGTCTGTCGTCTGCTGGGCCAGGGCCGTGCCCAGGAGGACGGCGAGGGAGAGGAGGGCTTTCGGGGTGTACATTTTCGTGAGATGGATCTAGGTACGGTCTTGAATCACTTGGATTATATCGTTTATACGAGGATATTTCCAGCCGGTTATTGAAGGCGAGAGGTAAGTGGATAGGAAGAAAAGGAGAAGCACGAGACCAGAAATGGTACCTCGATAGGTTATATGTCTGGGAGGACACCCTTCCTACCGATGAATACCTAATCAACACTACATCTTTCTGAAAACATCCAGGAAGTCATTCTCCAACAGCGACGTAACTCTTCCCCGTCCATCCTGCAGTCTCCAGATAAATCTTACAAACGAACCTCTGATTCGTTCAACCACCTCACGTCCTACGGCCAAGCCTCTTGATAATGTGTAAGATGCACGTCACCTAACCCTCCTTCACTCGTTGAAGTGCGATGGCTTGACCTTAAGAGAAGCGACCTTCACCATTGGGGCCTACCCCTTTTCATCATCGATTAGATCAAACCCCTAGATCGATGATCGCTACGATCTGCAAGATGATGTCCAGTACTTACGCGTCACTTCACCTTTTCCCTTTACATCCTCAGTTCGTCCCTCATCAGTTCAAGTTCCCTCATCATAACCTCACCAAGCAAGCGACAATGACGAAAGCGGAGTAGGCAGATATCAAGCATGAATGGGACGGTCCGTCAAGTGCCTCCGTGATCTAAACTCCCCCAACCCAGTCCCGATTTCTCTCTCCTATCATAACTAGTCTTTCTGGAAAGTAATAGCGCGGACGGAATATCGTCACTCCCTCTACGCCATTACATCATATCCTCGAAACCGTGCGGGTGTCACAGACACGGGTGAGTAATCATCGTAATAACAACGGGAACCGGTCCATTGCTACATGCTGCTGTTGTGTCATGTTGGGACTCGGTTGGGAGACGGTTGGCTCGGTTGGTTGCCGGTGCGGTGATACGTGTGCTACCACACTGTTATGCGTGTTGTGACTGTGGCATGGTTCCTGTCTATCCGTTGTTTCCTTGTCTATATCTGTTGTTTTCTATGTTTTCCTTCATGCGTTGCGTTACGTTGTATCTTTTCTACATATTTAACGTCGGTGCGTTAACGTAGGTAGATAGTTGGATCATAACCCTCCTTCCTCGTGCGTCCCCCTAACCACGATACCCTCACATCCTATCCCAGCGACCATCCGCATGTTTGCATATTCTTATTTCCCTTCCAGGCAAAACCCCCGGAACATCCGCATGGATCTCGCATATGTATCTTCTGCGTTGAAGTCATCCCTGAACCGGGCTCAGGGATGTGTCACGTCACGACATTTTGGGTATGTCATGTGAATAAACAGTTATATATTTGGTTTAGTTTAGATGTAGAGCATGTTAGTCATGATACGGGGATGAATCTACGTTGGACTTGGATTGTTAGGTGTGCGAGGCACGATGAGATGAGAAGCTCTGGAGTTCGAATATCAAAAGGAGAAACGACATGTAGATTCATATCATGAATAGAACAATAACAGCAGCGTGAGTTATTCCACGGACAAACACATGTTCTAAAATGAAACAGATAACAGGAGATGAGAGGTCCATATCGAGATGCCTGATTATCTTCGATGCATCGACGTAAATGTCAATAACTCCAGGCGGAGACCATCGTGAACATTAGCACTTCCGAGCGATCCAACACGTCGAACCTTGACGGTTTCACTTGCATCTTACTAAAAATAAACAATAGATGGTCCTTACCTTCTAGCTTGTGAGAACCCGGAGGGTGAGTCTTTCACATGTAAGAAGGGTGCAAGTCATCCCCGAGTAAACACTCCCCAACTCACAACATATTAATGCATCGCCGCATCACCAAGTCACCCCTTCAAGATCACCACACATCACACATCAAGAAGCAGTACACGCATTCAATCCAATAATATATTCCGAGCATTGCGGGCCTATTCAATCAATACCCATCACTCTTTTCTTTTCTTTCCGTTTCTCTCTGTCTCTCCCATCGGGACCCGAACCGTTCTCCATGATGCCCCGAATCTAGATAAAATATAGGTACATAAAATAAGTGTCTAGAATGTGTAAAAAGAGACCTCTCTCTTCTCTTTCATGCAAAGGAACAAATATACAGTGATGATAAGTTAGAGAAGTTATAACAGTCCCGGATTTCTTATATGCCAACGCCGAGCATGTAATCCGAAGAAGAGAGAGAGATAAGAGAGACGACATCTTCGTCGTCGGGGTCCCCGCGCTGCCGCCACTCGTAAATGCTCAAATAAAACATGCCAAGCTATGCGCCGACCCATGATGGTGGTGCTGTTGTTGCGGGTTTATCCAACATTCCGTATTCTTATGCCAGGAGAGCCTTGAACCGGCCCTCCTGGACCTTGGACCGCTCCTCCTGCAGGGCCCTTTCCAGTTTTCTTGTCTGGTCAATTGCAGCTTCACGCTCCTCTTGCAGGTGCAGGACCTCGATTTGCGCACTGTTCATGCGCCCAACTACCTGCTCCATCTCGGCATCGGCCTCCAAGAGTGCCTTCTCCAGCTCGGCAACACGGCCCTTAAGATAGTCAACCTGAGTGGCTTCGGACACGTTCATGGCCGGACCGGAACGGGTCATAGTGAGACGGGGTGTCGATGCACCAGGAGTCGTGAACAAAGGCGAGAGGCCAGACTTAGCCGGGAAATTGCGGTTTGCACGAAGCTGGTCCCGACGTCTCGTAAGCTGTAAGTTATGGTTGTCCTTGAGACCCAACATCTCTTCCTCGTGGAAGGCCACACGGTCTTCCGAAGCGGCCTGGGCTGCTTCCAGCTTCTCCTCTAGAGATCGCAGGTGTGCCTGCATAGAAGTAATACGCTCGGCATTGGCCTTCTGGGTAGCATCCCCGCGTGTGATGGTGTCCGTGATTCTCTCACGCAGTTGCTGGTTGATGGAAAGTTGCTGTTGAACCTGCAAAGCCAACTCTTCGACGCGGCGAGCCGACTCGGCAAGCTCATCCGCCAAAGCCTTCTCAGACTCAAGGTAGGCCTGCTCACCCGCCTTGAGAGCAGCAACCTGCTCCTTGTAGGATTCAGCTTCGTATTGAGCGAAGTCGCGCTCCGAAACAGCCAAAGACAAGGCGGTCTCCAGCTTCTGTAGGGCTGTCTGCGTCTTCTCGTCGCTGATATCGGTCTCAAGGTTTCTAATACGCTCGAGAGACTCCTCGTAGGCCTTCTGAAGGTCATGATAAGCCGCCGTCAAAGACTGCGATGTCACGGGTGCGGCCAACTGGTCGCAGCTAGTGCTGAATCGTGCAAACGATGGCGGGATAAGAATATCCTTCTCCTCGAGAAGGTTGCGAAGGTATCGGACTTCTTGCTTGGCCTTGTCAAGATCCATCTTCAAACCAGCCAGACCCTTCTCAACCTGCCATTTGTGGTCCAGAGCCTCCTCAGCTCTACGACGCAGCACAATGATTTCGGCGCGGAGATAGCTAATCTCCTTGTGAAAGCTAGCTTTCCGTGGAGAGGAGCTCATCAGTCTGTCACGCTCCATCTCGAGATACCTAATTTTCTTCTGGTTCTCGCGGTTTTGGTGTTCCTGTCTCTCGAGCAGGTTCTTGAGCGCACTGTGCAAGGCATCGCGCTGTTGTTCAACATCTTTCAGGCGTTCAGAAAGCTGATCGCGGGACTCCGCAACTGCTGAACTGACCTTCACGGTGTTGGACCTGGAGAGTGATGACTGTTGCGGTTGTAGAGACTTGAGCGACGAGCGCGAACCACCCACAGAGTTGGAACGAGAAAGTGGTGCGCTTACTGTGCCGGGTTCTTCCGAGATACTACTCATCTGGAACTGCTTCAGGTTCGAGTTCTCGTTTCTCAAGCTGTCGAGTTCTTGCTGCATCCGGGTAGACTCGTAGGCCATCTTCTCGAACTCGCTAGCCTGCGTTTCGAGACCCTCGACTTGAGCCCGAAGTTGAGGGACGACTTCATCGCGCAAGTTGTCTCGCTCGTTCGAAGTGTCTTCCAACTCACCTTTGAGAGCGCTGAGCATGTCGCCGATGTTATCCTTGGCTTCACGCTCTTCAGAGAGCTTTCTCCGCAGACTCTCGCAGGTTGCCTCGAGCTCCTTAACACGGTTAGTCGCCTCGGCACTGTTGATTGTAGCAATGTCGATCTGCGACGCCTTGGTTGACAGATCTCTGATCTGCTCATCCATCTTTTGTCTGCGCAGCCGCTCATCTTGAAGTTTTGTCGTGAGTTCAAGTCTGAGCTGAGCCTTCTCCTGCTCCGATCTCCGCTGAATCTTCTCAATCTCTTCCCTCGACTGGTCAATATCACTAAGCTTGGTGGAGCTGTATCCCGAATCAGAGTAGTAGTCACTAGCTCTCCTGTTTCCTTCTGATACGGAACTGTGATTTTCTGACTGCAACCGGTCGACCATGTCTTCCAAATCCAGCTCTCGCCGAATGGACGCAGCCAGTTCGGCCGAGATGGCCTTCAATTCCTCTTCCATTTCGTCGATTGTTATGGGCTCGGATGAGTTAGGGGGTACGGTAACCAAGTATGATTCGGAACAGTCCAATGAGTCTGAAGTACTGAACTCGGCCTTACTGGCTTCGTATGCTGATTGGGGTGCGCTCGTGACAACTGGGGATCCATCCGGCTGGCTACCAGACTTTGAGAAGCTGAAGGCCGAAGTGAGAGGAGAGTAGAGCTTCTCCGAGTGGTCGACAGTGGGAGAGCGCGTCCAGCCGAAGAATGAGCCGAGTCTGGAGGAGCCCGGGGATTTAGGGAGGGGCTTGTCTGTATTGGGTGTCTTGGTGCCGTTACTCGTTGTTGAATTCTTCCTCGACGTATCGTCAGATTTAATGATCAGGCGTGGCGGCAGTGGTTTCTGCGAGCGCGAGGAGGACATAGTATTATCATTAATAGGGCTAGAATGTATAATGTCAGATGAGTCAGAATCGTAGCCGTCCAAGATGTTGTCACTCATGGGATCCTCGTCTTCGTCGGGATAAAGATCGTCGTACAGCGCTTGCGCATCGGGGCGTGACGAGGCTGTGTGATGTGATGCAGGGTTGGGGTTCCCAGGTGCTTGGTGAGGGTTGGCTTCAGCCGCTCTGGCGGCGTACTCGCCGTCCTCGGAAGTAGGCGACAAGGGCTCGTGGTTTTCGAGAGATTGCCTGGTTGGAATCGAGGAGATTAGTATATCGACTCTCTCACAGACTCTCTCTCGGTCTGTCTGTTATCTCTCTTTATCCCGGGACGGTCCCAATGGGATTGCATATGTAAGTAGACGAAGTGCATGAAATATTGACTCACCCCACGTCGTGGTCGTGGTGGGTCGGTACGATGGGATCGTGTGTACCGGGAGTGATTGGCTCTGCCGTAGAATCCCAATGGGTGGGCCGAGACATGGGCCCGGCTGGCGGCTGCGGGAACTCGTAAACGGTAGGACTGTCCGCCAAGAAGGAACGGTTGAAACTATGTTCAGGCTGGGGCAGGCCCCTCACACTTGAAGCAGTCGGAGACTCGCCAGGTGCGTAGTGTGCGTAGTGTGCGGCTACGGACGAAGAGGCTGTGGAAGACAGCGGCTTGCGTCGAATCGGTTGGTCTGCCGAGACCGAAGAAGCGCGTTCTTTGAGCGTAAGCCCCTTTGTATTCTTAGAACCAGGGACGGCGGCAGACGACTGTGCCGGAGGGGAGCTAAGGAGCAAAGGATTTGCCTGTGTGATAGTGACAGAAGAAGGCGAAGCGGTGATAGCTCGGGGTGCTGCGGTTGCTGCTGCTGCTGCTGCTGCGTGGGGATGGAGGGAGGAGGAGGAGGGAGGAGGGACCGGGAAGGAGGAAATATGAATGGAAGCACTAGAGGTCTCCGAAAGAGCGGACAGGGACGGGTACCGCTGGTGGTGAAGCTGCTGGTGCTGACTTTGGTTCTGGCTCTGGTGCAGGTGCAGGTGAGGTTGGGATGGGGAATGGGGTCTGTGTTGTTGCTGTTGACTCGCCATGAGGGGCGGTTGTTGGCAAGAGTAAGATAGCTGGCGGTATTATTGACCAGCGTGCCTCCTTTCCAGAATGGCCATACAGTATCTCTTTCTGTCTTCGGTCTATCTCTCGCCTGGATGGATAGCTCCCGTCTCGCTCTCCCTTGTCTATAGTGGACTATGCCCGCGTCTGCGCAGCCATGGCCTGGTCTGGGATGTCTAAACGTCCCGACTCACTCACCGTGTGCTGAGGATGGAAGACGTGTAATGAGCGTGAAATGAGAATCAATTACACTAAGGCCTGTAGTGCACACATAATGCCCGCGAGGCCTCATTGTTCATAAGTCCTAAGGCCGTGAACTGGGGAGATACGGCCGCTTGGAGGAAGAAGACAGCAAGGCAAACGGGCTTGTAATTTCTGGCTGAGTGCCGGCAGTAGTCTCGACACCGACGCAGGTACACTCGAGCTGAGTCGCTGTAGACGGCGTGTACCCGTTCGCGTGCTTCTGGGTGGCTTCAGGATCTTTTCAGCTGCGTTCAGGTACAACGGGAGTACGCTAACTGCGATGAGTAATGCTGCCGGCTCGAAATGTTTAACCAGGCCTGTACAAGCTGCGTACCGTGTTAGATAAGCTCACACTGTATTAGCGCCGAAAAGGGGGATCCTGCTGCTGTAGGCTCCCTGTAGGAACTCCGTAGCGCTGTAATCACGGTGATGCGCTAGGCCCGACGCGTCCTAGCCGATGTCCAGTCTAGCCGGCTATAGGCTGGCTTCCTCCACTAAGCGCTCTCCAGCTTTTCCCCCCTGACTTGGCTTGCATGCGGCAATTTCAGCGGCTGCTTATCATAGGCCGTCAACGACTTGACAATGTTAACGTCGCGTCGTCTGGCGACATTGTCAAAGTCGGTGTTCACTTGCGACAACCCGGAATACCTACACCTTGTCACTTCATCCCTACAACTTCTTGTACGCGCTGTACGCGCCGTTTGGTGAAGCGCCCATCACGTATCATGCCGTATGCCGCATCACCTGGAACCGATCTTCGATCCAGATTGGCCATGCAATGACATCGACTGGTTGTTCTTCGTCGTTCACCGTTAATTACTAGAACAGAATGCGTTCTAGTCAGAGTACGTACACTTACCGGCTTTCTATATATAGGTGTCTAGCGTATTGCGTGTTCTCTTGAGTCTTCCGTAGTGCAGACGCACGGAATCTTCTGTGCTTTTCTCTGAGACAGAGACTCTGGCAACTCAACGATACACCAGATGCTGTCTTAATCAAGTCTCAACCCAGGCATCCCTATTGATACACGATCGTATATCTCCCCTAAACTTCAGACGAATTCCAGGCCCTCAACTTCAACGCGTTCAACTCGTGTTTAACATCTCGGCTTCTTCCGGCTAGTCAACTAATTACCCATTAAAGCTGTCGAGCTAGCGATGTCTGACAGTTTGACGTTGGTCTTCTCAGTTTCCATTGAACTTCCATACGGACTGCATTGACGGATTAACGGTCTATCGTTCAGTTAATAATGACTTATCGTAGCCACTTTACTCTGTTGATAGACTAATTACCAGAACACGACGACTTCCTGCGTTGTTGGATCTTCAGGACGGAGATAACGACCAGTGCCGTGAGATTATCAAGAGTCCAAGCGCCCGCAAGCTGTCAAAGTAATTAAAGATAATACTCCGTACGGCTTACAGCTGACAACCAGGTAATTGAATACTATTACTATCTGTTATGCGGCCTGGATTGTTAAGGTCGAACGAACACAATTCTATAGGGGTTTGGTCGGCTTGAGATCGACTTACACAGCATGTCTAAAGCTATCGGCGCCAACAAGCAACTCTTACAAAAGAAACAGTACCGGTACGCTGGGATAGGCACGGACATTGTTTGGAAGCGCATGGGAAGTCTATCTAAAATTGTTTACCTTACGACATTCTATCGAGAAGCTTCATATAGTCCGATCTTCTTGGGCACAGTTAGCAACTGCCTACCTAGCCCATGATAAATATAGAGATCTAAATATAACTCTGATGAGCATAGATAGTCTTGACTCTCTCCGTCAGTGCCATTGCAAACTCGTATATCGTTCTCCTACCTTCGTTGTAAGTTGTTTTCCAGATCGTCACGGATGGAATCAATCTCTCCGCCACAACCCCGGATCGCCGCGCTGAGGAGCCACTAACAACTGAGGTTGCTTTTGCGGATCACCGTAATCAAATAAATTGGCAGGTGGTATTCCAGTTGGTATATTCCTCGGCATCCCTCGTGATGCGAAACCCCCTGACTCGTCCTCTGAGACCCCATTGATTCCTGCATACCTTACCAACGTACCTTGCATAAGTGTTGCGACACCGATCGCCGAGACACAGACGCCATGTAACCCTCCGCGATATGGAGGATCGGGGAAAGGCGTTGTCGCATCACTTTCGCGGCGCCACACGTATGCGCGCGAAGAAGACGGTTCGATTCTTTCAGTCTTTACTTGCATACTGCCTCGTAACCCACAGACACTATCATATTGGTTAAACGACATCGCGGTTCTGCCTTCGAGAATCTACCTATATAATCAACGGATTAAAAATAGACATGATAGTCTAATATAGGGAGTCCATAGTGTCCAATGCTTATACCCACTGACACGGCACGTCCCTGTCTCTCGCTGGAAGACACTCCCTCAGCCACTGGACTAGCTAGGGAGAGGTTATTCACAGCCAGCATTTAAGCAAGCACGGAACATCCACCTTCATCTTATCAACGGCTTCAATGAGTACAAGCGGCTAGATAAAAGGCGTCGTTGTCTCCCCTAAGCGCTGTCCCAAGATCCCATGCATGTGCCGTCGTTACACAAGCACCTCACTTCTTCATGTTGTACGGCATAGAAGCGGTCCTGGCGCAGGGTTGCCCTAGGCATTGGGCGTTTGGGTCTCTTTGTCTAACCTATGCGTCAAGGTGTTCGAAGTGTCACTGTATCACCTTCCTCCCGTCGAGAATTCAATAGAATGATGTTGTAAGTGTTAACATTCATAGTGATGAAAGGGGTTGTAAGCAGGCGTGAACTCCTCTCCAGCATATCTCCCAATGAGACATCATTCGACTCGTCCCGTGTGCTATCCAGGGAGTTCTCATTATCACTATTCATCACGAAGACCAAATCATGACCGTGAAGGGAACATACACATCTTTCCGATTCAACCTCCGCCATGATACGTAGTTCTATCCCTTCGGATGAGTTGCACCCATGAACGCTGTGGGCAACATCTTCTGAATCACTCTGACTTCAATAGTCACAGCAAAATGACAGACAGTAATGCCTTGTGTTGGTCAAGTGAGTCCTAGGAACGTGAGTCACATGTGTTGATGATAATGACCCAAGATGACCAACAGCTTGTGTGTGAGCACACCCTGAAAAGGTATCCGATATCGTATGCTTGCCACCGCATTGTCCACACGTCATCTCGTACTATAGAACGGAGACTGGGGTTGACTCTCTTACCAACAAGTAAGTCCCAGTACCTGGGTAAGGGCACATCATCCACAGGTTCGAAACAGCGACATACCCATCCTGTGTTGTAATCGAGCTCAACTGTTTCACGACGTGCACACTCAGAGGACCCCCCTGAGAGTAGAAACTGTTTGCTTCTATCCGAAAAAAACGGGAATGAGGAACCGGTGTTTATATATCCATACAATCCGACGTTCGACAAGCCGAGAGGAATAATCCGAAACGACGGCCCGTTTGACGGCAACACCCGTGATCTGAAACACCCGGCTGTATGACGGTCATCCCGATGAACGGCGATGACCTACTAGTATAGATTTCTAGCCATTGCGGTAGTTGCCATTCTGTGACGTAGGTTTGTTTTATATTGGTTAGAGAGTACGATTGCACGATGTGTTTGTATCGACTTGTCACTGTGTTTCCACCTTTCGGTAACCAAGCTTGGGCAAATAGTGTCCGAAACCGAAACTACGGTGTAATACTCGCCTACTTCCATTTACGGTCTCTCTGGATTTCCTGGAACCAGAACGACGCGAGGGTTGCAAGTCGAAACTAGCTGGCAAGTATATCACGTGGGTGCCGGTATCAAGATGGATTTCCGTAGTCGAGAGCATGCCCTAAGGGCCGATAGGGGTAAGTCTTGCGAATACAGAGGGACCATCCAGTGAGAGAACAACGGCGTCCGAATATAATGCGATTGAGATGGAAGTTATGACCTAGATACTGCTATTATAGCTGGTCATCTATCTACTATTACCTACAGACCAAGATTCATTACCTATTCGACTCAGCTTCCATCTAGGTACGTGCTTCCCAAGGCATCAAATATCCTGCTTCGACATTATAGAGAGACACCACGACTACAAGAAAGCACTTCAAACACAGCGATGCAATATCTACCCCTTTCCCATTATTATTCCAACCACCTCCTGTACTCCCTACACACCTCTCTCGAATATGACATCGCACTCGCGATCGACTCAACCAGACGCCAATAGGCGGAAGGATTCTGCAATCTACGCAAGGACTGATTCATATAACCAAATCTATGAATCAGACATACGAATCAGCACCCTGCATAGAAGATATCCCATAATTCCACAAACTTGATCGCATCTGCATCGTAGTCAGGAACAAGCAACCGGCTCGTCCCCAAAGATCCAACATGTGATTCTATTACTTCACAGGTCTTATTATTAGCAACTCCTCATCAGCCTTCTCGCAAAAATAACACACAGAGCTACGACTCAAATCATGACGAACACACGTATCAGAACGAACTCGCGTAAACGCCATACGCGCGTCTATTTCCCAACATGGACAACAACCCTCAACGCCTCCGAGCCCCGAACACCCCTTTGTCCGGATCCCCACGATACCTTCGGAGCCGAACACAAGTCCCGAGTCCCCAGGGCGTGGCCATCAAACTCAACAGAGGGGGTGCAACATCCACTTCCCACTTCTCACACGCCCACACACTCGAACTCGGTGCTTCGCTCCCGGATGCCATGGCAGGGCATCATCAAGTAAGTTATCAGTGCGCAAAGCATTACCGCAAAATGGCGTACACAACACCCTCTTCCCTCCACCCTTTCCACCCTTCCCAACCTTCCCAACCTTCCTCACAAACAATCTTCACGATAACTAATCCGGGATTTGCCCTCTTTAACCTTCTTCCACCACATTCCACCTCACGTAACAGCATCCCCCTTGATTCGCTCTTCTCAAAAGGGCCAATAATTCGCCCTCACCGCCGGACCTCATGACCGAAGTCGTCATCTACCTACCTAGTGAGTCGGTGACAGCAGCCAACTGAATCATGAGCATACGCTTGGCAACGAACTTGCGTCCTTTTCCCCGCCTCCCTCTTTGAAGGTTGCCCTCTTCGCCTCCTTTCCAGACCGGCGCCTAGCCCGAACTAAGAAGGCCGGCCCGTAGGCCCGGCCAATACCTTTGGTCTTTCGGTCAGGTGTTCAGGTATGTATGTATGTATCGGTTAAGTACAGCGAAGCAACGGTGGAAAACGCCATGGAGCTTGGGAATTAATGATAGGTGGTAGATCCATAGTACGTGCTGGCGAGCAGAGATGCTCGTTCTTATTTAAGCAATCAGGATGGATGCACAAGGTGGCAGGATTCAGGGCTAGTAGTAGTTTGGTTTGGAAATGTGATTTTTTATATTGTAGCCAGACAATTCCGAGCAACTAGTTTACACATGCAAATGGGCTTGATTTCAATACCATCGTGGCCCATATTAAATCGTCGAAAGAGCCATTCTGGTGGGTGGCGGCAAAGACCGCCTAGGGTATTATAAAAGAGTCCATGTATGTCAATGGTATACCGCAGTGGGCCTTATTCCTCTGAATAAAGCCTTTATTAGTTGAAGAATTAGGATTATGTGTGAACCGGCGCTCGAATCTGTCGTGCTATCCTCTAAGGCAAGTAACCCTGGAGTCTTTCATATTCAGCCGAGGCAAGGACGAAGGCACCGGAGCCGAGAACACTGTTGAACTGGAGGGGCTGGTGGACGTAGTACTAATACGGTTGTTAGTAAAGTAGCTTAAAAGCAGAAGGACTCGAGATGAGAACTCACGTCAAAGGTAGCAGTCGAGTTGAGACTGCAGACAGAGACTGTGCCGTTGTAACCCAAAATTCCATTGCCCTCGTCAACAACGAAGGTCTTGAGAATGTACTGGTAAGCGCGCTGAGCGATCTTGATGGCGTTGTCAGAGACTGGGCCCTTGGGCAGGTATCCCAGACGAGCTCCCTTCAGCAAGGAGTAGGTGAACATGGCAGAACCGCTGGACTCGATGTAGTTGCCAGCCCGGGTCTGCTGGTCAACGACCTGGAACCAGGCTCCAGTCTTGGGGTCCACAGCAGCCATGACGGCAGGCATCAAGGCCTCGAACTTCTTCTGAAGGGCCTGGATGTACTTCTTGGGAGCGCTCTCCTGGTGGAGAATCTCAAGAGTGTCCGCCAAGGCGAGGGTGTACCAGCCAAGACTGCGGCCCCAGGTGACGGGGCTAGCGCCAGTCTTCGGGTCGGCCCAGACGGCGGTCTTGGTTGCGTCGTAGCCATGACGAAGCAATCCCTGGGGGGTGATAGTGTGGTTCCAGAGGAGATCGAACTGGAGGAGCATGTCGTCCAACGCGTCGGTGTACGCCTGGCTGTTGCGCTGGCTGTACTTCAGCGTGTATTTGGCGTAAAAGGGACCCATGGAGAACATGCCGTCGAGGTAACTCCAGTAGGGGTAGACGAAGTACCACAAGCCATCCTCGGCAGTGCGGGGGTTCAGGTCAATACTTTCCCGGAGAGCGTCGGCGGCGTCAAGGAAGTCGGATCCCGCCCTGGTGGGATCGAAGTTGACGAGGGCGTTGCCGTTGGACAGGCGGTCCATGGGGTACGAGTGCACGTCGTTGTTCGGGTCCGACAGGAAATGCACGGCAGACTCAGCGCTGTCCCGGATGTACGCGTTGGCGGTGCCGGCGTAGTCGGGGTACTGTACGGCGAGCACGGCCAGGATCTTCTGGACGACACCGGCCTGCAGGGCCTCAGACGAGCCGCCGGTGCCGGTCATAATGCCCTGTGTGCGCGACATGATGCTGGTGGCCATCTTCTTCGCGTAAGAGTCCCGGGCAGCGGTCGCAGCAGCAGCAGGGCTGGCGAGGGCGGCGGCGAGGATAGCCGCGGTGATGGAGGCACGCATCTTGACGGTGTTTGGCTGGTAAAGAGTGAAGGTGAGTCAATTGCGGTGCAGGAGCAGGTGGTAAGGAGCGTGGGCGTTTAGGGCCAAAATCCAGGGCGGACACGCAGAAGAATATATGACGGGGGAAGAAGGCAAGTGCAGAGGAGGACCAGGACACTCGTCGCCGGCGACTGCCTTGTTTATGAGATGTCGGCTCGCGAGGAAGCTACCACTCAGGGCAACGGATTTGCTGACATCCGAAGACTAAATTGACGGCTAAGTGCATCTACAGCAGTCCGGAGCACCGAGACGACCGCGCTAGGGCGCCTTAAAGTAGGCTGTTGGCACTACCCTCGACACTACATCCGCGCTATGCTACGCTACAGTGGGCTACAACTCCAGCCATTCCGCGCAGCACCTGAGAGCCTCGGAATCCGGCGAGGTGGAGGATTGGGCTACGTAGGTGTTTACGAAATGCGTGAACCACTTGCACACTACGGATTATCTGCCACTACGAGTCGTAGTAGTAGCAGGTATTCCGCAGTCGATGCTGTGTTTTGGTAGGAACCTGCATGTTTGTTTTTCTTTCTCTCATCGTGAGCCCTGTTGGCAAGGATGCACGTTGTTCTGTTGGCGTAAGAAGTAAGAAAGTGGACTCGACGATAGCCTAAGATGAGTTTATCTCCGAAGAGAAAATAAAACTCGCACAAGCTCCACAATTGCGCAACTTCACCGTCCGGATTTACGGATTAGATAATACGGAACGGATACGGACTCGCTCATTCACTCACTTCCACTCTTCACTTCTTCACTTACACGGATGCAAACATACCGCCGTTCTTCATAGAATAAAATCACTGGTAATAGTAGAAAATATGTATGCAATACAAAAGTTAGCAGGGTGCATCATTCTACCTGCATGGTCTAGGCTGGATGGGCTATCTCTCGCTAACACGGCCGACGGATTGCTACTACCTCTCATCGCCATTGTCTGGTTGGTAGGAGGTCAGGCGGCCTACCGACTTCGAGCGAGCCTACGACGAGCCCACAACCAGTGATCTACGGAACGCTACCGTGCCTGAACCAGCCTCTTCGAACAAAGTTTAGTGCTCCTGACAAGAGATTTTACGGTTCGGCCGTGGTTATCCTAGTGCACGTGTGTTGATCCGTAGTTGAGTCTAGAGAATCCATAGGCGCTCGTTAGGCCCTCGCCTTCGTGCTTAGACGCAGTCACCGTTCTTCTAGTTACGCTGGTTAATGCAAACATCGAGGATCCAACTCTGCATCGTCGTCGACCGGTATGAGGTCCTACGCATCTAGCCATCATCGCGATCACAAGTGAATCGTGGTACCTATCCATGAGGGTAGGTATGTGCCGGCACTTACACTACCAACGCACGTGGCATGTTACCATAGTGTCAGGCGGCGTAGTCAGAGTTCTACCTACGGAGCAAACCAGTTTACGGATTATTCTTAGCACCTAGTTAATGCTTGTTTAAGTCAGTTCCCCTACGTAATAACTCTGCAGCTTCGGCAAATGAAACCGTGAGAGCCCCCGTTCGAGGGTCCCGAGTTGAATCAAATTTCGTTTTAGTATGAGCCGGTTCAACTGCGAAGGTTCGAGATCTCTCTTGATGTCACGTCGCATACGAAGAGTGCAGGTATGTGCTCGGGTTGTGCCGTTGTCGAATGTACTTTGTAAGCTCTAAAGGGGTCAAAGCTCTTCTTGGGCTGATGCTTGGTGTCATCGTGGGCTTGAAGAGTGGAGAGGGTTGCAAAAGAGCCATTCTCAGTCAGGGAACGGGTGGAGGCGAGAGGGCCTGCATGTTACCTCGTCCCGGTTGTTAACTTGGTCCCGTTTGTCTGATTGGTCTCTGAGATGAACACAGTTATTTCTGTGCCTGATTCCGAATTCCGGCTGCCGTAACTGATACTACCTTCTCCAACTCCCAACTACCTACAACTACGATCCATACCCGGCTTATAAGATTGTTCCAATCTCCCAGTCCTCTTTCCATATTGCACTGATCTCGATCCCGTTTCAGTTTGAACGAACTGCATGCCTAACCTAGCATCTCCAGATGCGATCCAGATAATTATCTGCATTCGCATCCATGAACGCAACAAAGGCGGTAAGGAAACCCCATGGCTGGCAACCGGACAAATTAACCCCCTTCGGCTAGGACTTAGGTACCTAGATGGTAGTCTGGTCCGCCCTGATAGCTAGACGAATCCGTACCTGACTAGGTACTGCTACATGTTCACGCAGCAGTACGTTACCTCGTTAACCAGGCAGGTACTTACATGATGAGTTTACCGTTGCGTTGCTATAAATATCCGAGTAATTGCTAAGCAAGGCAACTGGTTTCATTTTAACGACAATACGAACTGCCATCTTCAAAACCCCATATGTAATACCGGTTTTCACAGATGCCGGGGAAATATACGAACGAAGAGATATTCCAGAAAATCCCTCAGTTTTCGAATGATATACCTGTGTAGGTACGATGATAGTCCGCACTACATTACACATGGACTGGATAGGTCGAATAGCGGTCGATGCTGATAGGCAAACCTCCTTTAGCCTGCCTGACGGTCTTTGCGGATCGTCGGCTCGCCTTCTTTTTTTAGCCCAAAGCAGACTACGGCATGCCTACACGGTAGTTGATTTCATCGCTGTTTTGAATTCGTTTGGATGCGTTATCGCCTCCATAGAAGTCGAGATCGTGCAAATGAAAGGGCGCCGTAGTTCTTACACCAGAGAGAGAACGACGCCGCCGCCTGTTCCAAGTAGGAAGGTGAGTCTGTCAAGAGCGAATTGGTGATAGAGTGATCTACAGATGTGCGCCCCGGAACTGAGTCAGGTGGTGATGATTTATTCCAATAATCCGTCGAGCTGCGGGTTTATTCCTGGTTGAGTAAACAGCTGGTCGTCCACTATCGGTTGAAGAGTTGAAGAGTTGAAAGTTGCTAGTCTTCGCTGGTCTTTCGCTGGTCTTTCGCTGTTCCTCCGTGATTATGCAACAAGCAGGGTGAACGACCCACTGATAAGCGGGTAAGTGCTCTTAGCGGGCCCCATTCTTATGTACGAAATGTCGTAGTGTTGCGCCGCTAACGGCTTCTAGCGTAGCCAAAGGAATTTCGATCTTGGAGTCGGCGGGTCCAGCATCTGAGATACGTGACGGTTAGGTTAGGTAATTCTTACGGAAGATTCTTACCGGTGCTAAGAATCCGTATTTGCGAACGGAACTCAGCTGACGTACAAATACATACTGTCACGGCTCGGAATCACTCAGCATCGCTCACAAAGAACACCTTCTGCTGGTAGCATACAACACGCCCAACACTGTACGACAACATCACTTGCCCAGTTTCTTCCTGTTCCGTCCTAGCGACTTTCTTCCCCACGATGCTTGGATCCGAGTCGACAGGGGTTGCCGATGCTAGTCTTCAGCCAGACTCCCTCGCAGACTCCGCAGGTCCGTCCATGCATCATGGCAACCCTGCTGCCTACCTCATGGCTCTGACCGGCCTCGACTTCACGAGACGCCACGATCGGTGGTAGCACAGCATGCCGTGCTCGATGACGTGATGACCAAGGGGCTGTATGCAGATGCACGCCATGCCATAGCGTACCACGTGGGAGCAATCCATGGTAGCGACAGGAATAGACGAACGAAGCATTCTAGTGTGTTCTTCATCTTGTCGAACGATGGCTCCAGTCAGCCTCCTGCTTTTGTCGATGACGTCCTGGCTATTTAGCTAGCAGCAGAAGGACATCTGATGTCAACTGGGCCTCCGATGGCCTGTTGCATGCTCCTTCCAACCTCACCTCTCATTCCGCTTCCAGCAGAGGCAGAGCCAAAGATTGTGAGTTCCCTTCTTCGCTCACCTCACATGCCGCGATCAAGCGCTCGCTCACGAGAGAGCTCGTCGTCATCACTCCTCGGCCTGCCAGGATACTCGTACTCCAAGTACACTACTGGAGGCTGGGAAACTAATAATACCTCCCTTCATGATGACCACCTCACGAACCAAGGGATTTAGCGACGTTGTCGTCGTCCTTTCGCCTTTTCCTTCGAAGGTAGGCTGCCCGGGAAAGCCGTGACGTCGTTCAGCGCTCCATGCAACCCAACTTTTCCAACACAGAGGATTCGAGTTGTATTGATGACACGGGCAGGACTTGGATCAAATCGAACGGCCTCACGGGAAACATACCACATTCAATAGAAGTGAGCGTGTCCAAGTCGCTGAGGTGAGGCTCATCCGATCCCAGCCCAGAGCCAGTCCAGCGTTCTCTGAGCCTTTCATGACTTGAAACTATATTTTCCTATTTTCGACGCCAATCTTTCACATGCAGAAGAAACTTGGCTGTCTCATTGTGTACAGATTTCCGCTTTACACATCTTGACCACGACTACGGTGTTTGGTTGTCCAGGGGCTGGCATTTCAGCTCGGAAACATTACCCAAGAAAGGCATCCTACCATTGCGACTCTTGCGATTCGACTTCAAAAAAGGGGGAATGCGTGGAGTGCTGCAGCCGCTGATCAATCCTTTCACGAACCACCTTCTTGAACGACTCAGCGCAGCATTGCTATCGTCGCACGTCCCACCCAAGGTGGTATTATTTAAATCCTCGAACGTCAGCTCCCAGTGTACGGAATACGGGGTAATAGGTAAGACCGTGTCATAACCGTTGCCACGGCGAGCGAACTCCCACCTGAGCCCTGTGGCCCTTGTTTACCTATCTATAGTAAGATTGCACGGCTGTGATGGTAAGGGGTTCATACGAGATCGAACAGGTAACCTTCATGGTGTAGCTACGCTACGTTACGATATTACTACCGGCTGAAATATGAAGAGTCCGGGCCGAATCCGCCATTGGTCAGATGAAACCAAGTGAGATTCACAAAGTAGCGTCTCCAATCGCCCGTATCGGCCGTATCGCATCGGCTACTCGGTGATGCTCGGTGATGCTCGGTCGCGATTTCGGCTGCCTCACCACTAGACGGGCCGTTTCATGCCCGGATCCATGCACAGCCGGACTTGGAAGAATTCCAGAAGACCGTACGATTACCTTCATAGCTTCTAATCAGGAGCTTCTAATCACTCACAGGTATGTAGTAGTAATCGCAAACGACGTCAGCGGATCAGTCTTCATTACAATGCTGCACAATCACTCTTCGGTAAGTAACGGCCTGATTCGTTCCGTAACAGTCTGGACCCAGCTCACCTCTGTTACTAGTCATAGATAGTTACCTACGGATTACCTATCTCTCCGTGACGAGAAACACGGCTTTAACGGCATTAACGGCTCCCTGACATAGAGCATATGATGCCGAAGAGCCGAGATCTCTGAAGAAATCTGATCGTTTATTGCAATTACTTGCGTGCGCGTAGGTATAGCTACTGTTAGCTTGGTGCAGCTTTTGTCGCAAGAGCGGGATGCCCAGCGTCGACCCGACGACCATTGGGGATTCAGCTCTCCACACACTTCACTCCAAACCAAATCAATTCAAAGGGTCTGAATCGAGTTGATTCATCTATCTTAGGGCTTTGGTCGAAGTGAGCTGAGTTGCTATTCCCGAAGATAAAGTTATCCAGTCTCGGTTCAGTCGGTCCGGACGCCCACGAGCTCTCCTGACTCCAACGACGCCTTCCATGGGGATTTCCTGCGAATTTACGGCGAGTTCCGGAAAATCCAAGAATTTCAATGGTTCTTTCGTATACGTCGAGTATCATTTTCTTGCGTTTCTATACTCATCGCGATCTATCGTATGGAATTGTTCTTTAATATAGGGGCACATTTGCAGATGGGAAACATGATCAGAAAGACGTTCACACTTCATCGAGAGGTCTGAATGGTTAGATAGATACACATCTTGTTATTGATTCCAACTCCACAAACTGTCACTGCTATCGCATATCTATGATTTATCCATCAAATATGGAAGTTAATGGAAGCATCAGAGGTGTTGGGAGTATTCTGTAGGCGGGGACCTTCACGTCAAACATCGCTCTTACCATTACCTCACGTGGCTCAAGCCACGATTTTTCATGCACTTCTAGAACTTCGCTCGGCTTCCATCTTTCATCGACGTCGACGTCTAATGGGGCTCGCTTAACGGATCCAAAAATAAATGATCGGTGAGGCTTCAGCTTGTCGGTCGGTCGGCGGGGAATCGTGACCTGGGTCCGATACGATACCATACGTACGGTATGCCCAGAGACGGTATACCCAGAGAGGAAACACAATCGGGCTTTAACCATCTCCATCTAGATAGATAGATGCCTGCCCACGCATAAGCTGACGTCGACCGACAAGGGTTCTTGCCTGCCGGGGGAAAGACCACACGCCCTGGTTGACTGATTGATCGATTGACTGGTTGCGGCGTGGCAGCCCGCATGCATGGCGCACTACCACTACCCATCCATGGGTCATGGCACTTATACGCGTAATAATGCAGAGTGCGTGCCTCTGTTTGATCTGGTCCCTACCTACCTTGGTTGGAACACACGTGCTCGCAAGCTGGGGGCAGCAAGGGCTATATAACTTTTCGCCATATTGCCAGACCAAGCAAGAACACTTCCAACGGGCCAGAATCCAGATGCCCATTGCCAGTTCATGGGACGAAGGTGGATACCGTGTCGATACTTACACCGTACATCTCCCAGCCTGCGTCAAGGTAAGTAAACAAACGGTACCTTACCCCAGCCAATCCCTGGTCAGCCCATGGAGATTGCACCCGGTCTGACCTCAACGGTGAAGAACGTACGTAGGCCGAGGTATTACGTCTATGAGGGAGGTAGTGTATGAGCAGGAGATGGAGCGTCAACTAGTTCGAGCCATATACGAACAATGACGACGCACGATTAGCGACCAGCGTGTTAATGTCATAGCCAAGGAAATTGAAGGAACAGGCGACTTGGACAGACTCTCCACAGGACTCTGCCTAGTTGAGTTAGATGCTATGTGCATTTCTGCGCTACGGTGTAGGTAGTATCGAAGAACTGACCGACAATAGACTCGAATGGGTAGTGTCGATGCAGGCCCTGATCAGAAGGTCGCTCGCTTCGCCACACGAATTCATGGGAGGGTAGTGAACTGTGATGGTGGTATGTCGTGAGAGAATCAGAGTGAGGACTCGATGACATGAATAGAAACAGATAGATATCAAGCGGGTTGTTGATACGATATATAAAACCTTAGGACTCACACAGCACCAGTCAACTAGCCAACGGAATCTATTCCGTGCTGTTCTAGTGCCCATCGTTCTGACCCAGTTGTTGTAAAAGTCCCTACTCAGTACACACCCAGAAGACAGAACGCTTTCTCTCTGAAGATTCAATGGCGGCTTGGCATGCAGTCACCCGGCCAGTCTCCGTCTGCTAGGTCTGTGAACCCCGTTATTACACCGGTCGAGTCCGAGTATAGCCGACCTCCAACACCACCTGCTCTTTACGCTACCTGCGTAGTATCTCAATGGTTGATTCCTATCCTTCTGTTTAGTCTAGTTGACGAGGTGGTTGATTCAAAACTCGATCGTAGACAACTCGAGGCAGCCTATAAGAACTATTATCCTCGCCCAGCTCAGACATCTTGCGAACTCGGAGGCCTGCTTCATGCTAATAACTCCGTACACGTGTACGGAGGTGAAACCAGTTAGACTCGGAAGATACCGTTCCCTGCAGATATAACGCCTTCAGTAAGGGCTAGGTGAAAAGAAAGGGCTTTGCTTCATCCTGATGAACGATAGATGCCTACTAATTTTCATAGTTACGACCGTAAAAGGAGGTATATGTACCCCATATTATGTCCATCCTTATTCGATTTCTTCCTTTCCCCGTCGACTACCATCGGGAATCTGTACAGAAGAAAAAGAAAAAGATAATACGGAGCAATGCAGCACCTTCTCGTGGTGGAGATGGAACGTTAACTGCCTGCCCTTACAGGACTAGGGAAGCAAGCCCATGAAGAAGAACACGGTAACGCGGCAGCTCGGTCGCAGTATAGGATCGCAGTGGCACGACGACCGTCCGCAATGCATACCTTTACGGAGATGCGCAGTGTGCCCGCGACCGGGGAATCCGGCTGGCCACTAACACCACATTACCTAATGGAGTTTGCGTGACAACTTAACGGCACGGTTCATGGATGGGGGGTTAGGTTAGCCCAAGTTGACGAGTTGTTTAAGGTGTTTAGACAAGTTGCCCCTTTTAGTATAGCCGTAACTGTCTAACAACAAAATTTTATCTACGGGATGCCCAGAATAGTTAGTTAGTTGCCTAGTTAACTGCCTAGTCTGCGATAATAAGAAGAAGGTGCTGAGGACAGCCATATGGGGACCTCCCATGGGTGTTCGCAGCTAGCTCGTGGGCTAAACGTGTCTAAGTTGCATAGTCGCTGGACCGCAGACGACCGACAACTGGAGACCCACGATCTGGGAAGAAAAGGGAAATTTCTTGGGGTAGGTAGTGTAGGGAGTAGCACGAAGTACCCAGGTCAGCCAAGATTGTGTCGTTGACGGTTGTCTCGTCGCCGTTGATTACACGACCTATCCCTACAACACATAGGGCTGCATTTCGAAAGACGGCCCTTAGTACGTTTGCAAAAGTGACACTAGGTAATAAGAACGTCTCGACCCTCTCGCCAAAAGCAATTATTATCCGTAATTGTCGAAACGTAGTCTTGGGATCTCGGAGACAGGGAGATCCCGACTGCATGATACGGCCTAGTACCTAAGCGTCTAAGCTGTGGGTGAAGCGATGATCACCGAGTGCAGAAGATTGCCGGCAGGATCGCTTCTTTCTTCTCCTCGGGCTTTTTGCGTGACGCGTTCGTCGTGCCGGATCAACTGTGCAGGCGAGCCTCGAACTCACTCAGCAGCAAGAGTGAGCACCTCCTCCTACCCAGATTACTCTATCTACCTGACTACCCATATTACTTTACTCTCTACTATAGACTGCCTCCCGCTTATCAACCTCGTGATGGATGCCGTCTTTAGAGTTCCACGATGGCATCCAACCCCCATCGCCAAGCCCAACATCGTAACATAATTACTACAGAATGACAGGACGGCACCCTTGGATATGAGCCCAATCTAGCGAGTAGCGAAGGTAATTTTCAAGCCTCCAACGCGCTCTTCGAAGCATAAATAAACACAGTACTTATTGTAAATAGGCAAAATGTAGGCCCGAGTTAAGTACCCACGAGATATTTCGTCTCGCGATCCCTAGTACCCTCCCGCTACCTCCCCCTACCTCCCCTACCGACTGCGTACCTCCCCCTACACGCTCAGGAGTCCACACTAGTGTCGTTCTTCTGTCCCTTCGCTTCTTATTTTAACCTTATTCCCTGTGCCGTGCATGGCTTAATAGTGGGAAGGGCAGGTAGCTAAGACGACACTACGACTGGCCATCCACTAGGGACGCCATACCAAATCGTGCCAGGACTCAGGCATTGCAGGCATAGGTGGTCAGAAGGGCCGCCCCTCTCTTTCTCTCACTCACTCACGCTCTCACTCTCCAACTCACCATGCGAATCAACGCATTTTTGCGAGTACTTACCTCACGCTACGCTCGTCGTAGTGTCGTAGCTATTCCCAATGAGCTTATGGTCCCCCCTTCCCTTCCCTTCCCACACACCCTCCCCCCCCCCCCTCCCACGAGGGCTGCTGGGGTTACCTCTGACGACGAAGGCTAGTGCAAGCTGGGCACTCGGGACGGGTGGGGAGGGAGGGAGGGTCAGTCAAGAAACTTAGCACATCAACCCTGTAGTGTATACATATAATTTTCCAATTCCCATTCATACACCACACACGGTTTAATATATGTATTGGGTCCCGGTTCTTCGTTTTCCTTTTCCCACTCCCATTGCGGTCTCTCTCTCTCGCTCTCTTTTTTTGTTTCTCCTCTTTTGTTTTGGGTGATCGCGACATGGACTGAAAAGATCTGGACCCGGACCCCCCCTTGCAAAGTGACAGCTGGTCACCAATTTACTAGGAAAAAAGAATACCCCGACAAGATCTATCTGATATTGCTGCGAAGCGAAGATGGGGAACGACCGAGATAGCCTGTTGGCGGCTTCCATCGTGTTTCTTGTCCTCGATGGCATCGTCGTGTCGCTCCGGATATATGTGCGAACGAGAGTGGTCATGGGATTTGGATGGGATGATTTCGTCTTGTGTTTGACTTATGTGAGTGACTGGCGCTGTTGCAATACAGACCTTCATCTACTTGGAGGAGTTATCAACTAACACGACGTTGAATAGCTCGGCTATGTCATCTCGATAGGGCTTGGATTTGCTGCCATACAGTTCGTATTCCTGATGAGTCTCTCATGAGGAGTTCACATCATTCACTAGAAAAGAAAAGAAAGATAGCTAACACCTGTCTAGCTATGGATATGCCGCGAGTGACGTCCAGCCCTGGTACGACAAGGACAAAGCAACGATGGTATGCTTTCACCACCCGCTCGAGAAGGGTGTCATCGACATCAAGCTAATCATGTGTTGCCGAAAAAGTTCACCTACGGAAACCAAACGACGCTTTACATCTCAGCAGGCCTTGTGAAGCTCGCAGTAGCACTGGTGCTACTCCGCATCCAAGTCAGCAGGGGCATGCGCTGGATCATCATCATCTCCATCTTCGTCGTCGGCGCCTGGACCATCATCACCGTGCTCTTCGCCTCGTGGATTTGCGCCGCCGGTGGCTCGAGTAACTGGGTGGGAAACGACAGGTGCACCGACATAGGGTACTTCCGCACGATATCGAACATCTTCATCGATTACTTCTACGCGCTCATTCCCGTCTGGATGCTCCGAGGCTCGCAGATGAAACCCCGTCTCAAGCTGATTGCCATCTTCCTGCTCAGCTTAGGTGTATTGTACGTCACCTCTTACTCCTATCTCACGATACTCTCATGTTGGAGGAATACAAACTGACGTGAGATAAACCCCCTTATAGCGCGAGTTCCGCAACCATTGTCAAGCTCGTCATCCTCGTGCGCCTCACCTATAACACAGGCGCAGCGGAGGACTCACTGCACTACCAACTCCTCCTATGGGCCGACATCGAGCTCGGCCTCGCCATCCTCGCAGCATCCGCAGCGGCACTTCGACCTTTACTACGCCATATCCCGACATTACTCGACACGTCGACGGGTCCGCGGAGCAAGGCCGCCACAGAGAGCGGACCATACCACGAGCTCAGCGCGCGCGAACGATTTACTGCTAGTGCCGTGGACGGGGCGCCAGCATCGAGACTGAAGACGGCCGAGAGCGGCGCGATCCTGAATCCGACGTCATCCGACGAGGAGCTCTTCCGGGTTCCATAATAGCGCATGCAAAAAAGAAAAGAAGGACTCGGTGTTTTTTGCAACGTTTAATTGCTTTGCCTTGCTTTTTTTTACTTAACCCGTTTATAATGCAGATACCCCCTTTTCAAACAAAAACCCGTACAGTGATTCCTGATGGCTCTCACTGGTAATCAATCTCCAAAACTCCGGACTTGTCTTCCAGGACATCCTCCCTAAAGGATCTATCTGCCCGTGCCACAGTGGTCAAGGGAAAAAGGGATAGATACACAAACATATCATAGTGGTTACATAGGTAGTCACCCACATATTCGCACTTCTTTCCAGGAAGAAAGAAAGAAACGAGACGAACCAAAAGAAACTATTCCAAGCCAAAACCCATCTCTCTAGGTGCTCGCATTCTTAGTCCTGAAAGGGGATATCGCACACACGCCGACTACGACGACGAATGACACGAACAACCTACTACCTAGCACATCAGACGTCCAAACTACATGACCACGAGGTTAACTACATACACGCGATCCACCACGCGAAACCACCCGCCCGAAACTAGGTCCTCTAGGTAGCCTCGGGGTCCATCATCAGAAGGGGTGCCCTCCCCAACAATCCACGCCAAGACCGCGCCTATCTCATCTCACCTTTAGAAAGGAAACTAGAATGACTCTTTCCAAGATCCCCCTCGATTATCCGGGTAGCGAAAAAACAACGAGAACGACTAGCGAAAGAAAACGACAACGACTAGCGAATAACGCGTGCGAACCAGGGGCGTCACACCACTCACACCCTCCCTCTCCTCACTTCGTTCGTGCTGCGATCACAGGCTACACTACGGGGTGCACTAGACGATGCTAGTCGGTCTAGGGTGCCCGATCGCCAAGACTCTTGGGGCCGGTTTGTAAGGCTTCGATGGACGGGGTCGTGCTTACTTGTTAGTACGAAGTACGTAGCGCAACGTGGGCTGTTTTGGGGGCAACGTGGGCCACGGGAGCGAATGTTTGAGATGAGATATCTTCGTGGGAGTGTGATTAGTAGCTGGTTGGGTTGATGAGAAGTTGGTTGTGGTGTTCTGGACTTTCGTGATGTGCTACATACAAGTACCATCGACGGCTTTCAGGATCACATGTCTACCTAGAAAAAGAAAAAAAAGGGAACCATGGATGCCCATCACATGGTTCCCTCCGCACGTGTAACTAAACCCAGGCTTGCATATGCAAGTGAGAGACGAGACGAGACGAGACGAGACGAGGGAGCCGGAGTTTACTTTCCGGTACTATGACTCCACTCCCGCAATTAATTGATAAGACTGAAAACGAAAGAAAGAAAAGAAAAAAAAAGACAGAGACACAAGATAAAGATGCGTGATTTCGATCCCCTCGTGATTGGTCGTCCGTCCTACCGGTATTTGTCTCCTAACCGCTTCAAGTAGATACCTCCGAGATCCCCTCCTCATAATAATACCGTCCCTTCGTATTAACCAAACCGTTTTCCCTCAAAGGGTTTCGGAGAATATCATTAGTGCACGATACCTACCTAGTCGGCGAGCAAAAGTTTTTCCCTTTTTCCTTCTTCTGGTTCGGTACCATTCATTTTAGCCGGATACCGTTCGTATGGGACGTTAATGCACGTTATCTTCCGTAAGGCCTGGCTGGAGTGAAGAGCAGATGGTAATATCCCGGCTTGTTATAGGTGGACGCTAAGGCTTAGTTAAGGGAGTCACAGTATGGGTAATCCCTCGACACATACTTGAACCAGGAGAACAGATTTGTGCCGTTCTGGTTAACATCTCGTCGTGATGAGAAATCTGAGGTCTGAATTCAGGAAGTCCAATATCTTTTCGCGTTTGGGATGCCTCTTTCATCTTAGTGGCGAGAGATCTAGATCTTTCGAATTTCACCACTGCAAGCACGGTAGTGCATCCCGTGATGTGAGGTTCTTGTCTAGTGCATTCTGTGTGCACTACGGAGTAGTGAGAGGTAGCCCGACTTCGGATACCTAGTCTTAGGCATGGACTGCCATACCTCGTCTTGTACCTCGGATCTTGGCGTAGCAGTTGAGACCGTTAACGCCTATTTCCCGACTGATGGGACCCGATCCACCCCTGGCATCGGACGACCACGCTGCTGGGTCCTTGGCAAGATCCCCTTGCTTCTTTTCAATCGATCTCGTCAGCTTGGCGCTGTCATTGTTGTCGCAGTTATCGTGTCAAATTTCTTTTTTTTTCCTTTTTCTTTTTTTTCCGATTCTGAGACTATCTGCTTCGCGGAGTCAATTTCATCTGCTCGCCTGAATCTCGGACAAGTTAGTTGATTTAGTTTCCACGAGGAGATCTCGCAATAGAGTTTGCGCCAACCTAATCGAGCACGGGCTGATCTCCCGCTCGATCCTCTCAGGGGCTAGGAGCCACTGATTGTTGACAAAAAGTCTCTCATCCGTCTTCCGTCTTCCCTATCATAGTGCCGTGCCTACTACCTAGAGGTACTTTGGCCCTTAGGTAGGTATACGAGCCGGGTAAACAGGTAAAACCCTGGCTTACACCACTAATCCGAAATGCTCCATGCCTAAACAACGAGAGAAATCCCCTCGGCGCCATTCGTCGAGCTAACTGTAGGACGATGTTGAGAAGAACTACCTCGGCGAGCTAGGTAATATCGTCTACACTCCTAATCTTGGCGGCACCAGCAGCGTGGCACGCCGAGCAGCGTGATGGCCCAGATTCTTGACAGACAGATATTAGATTGCAGACGTTGAGCCAAGTGGCCTAGAATCTCTTTCATGAGTGTTCCATACTAGTGTGCAGACTCCTCGCACTTGCTAGAACTTCAGGGGCTTGGATAACAATGATCACTTGCCTAGCAATAGTAGTAGTAGTATCTTTGCCATCACCAGTTGGGTCATCTGGTATCCCCAACAACGACGGTGTCCTTGCCAACCATACCGGTCCATCTCGACGCCTCGGCGTCCTTGTTTACGGTGACGCTAGAATAACCCCGTGACGATCAGAACCACATTGTCCCTTAGACTCATGTTAGGTAGTTAGTAAGCCACCCAATAGGGCAATCCTTATTTGCAAAGGTATCCGCGCGTGACGATGACTTATAAATCGTAGAAGAAGGGAGATAAATTCAAGAGACAACCGCTGTCTTGGCGAGTGACGATCGACCTGGGCATCCGTCACACATGAAAAGTTGAGAACTGCGTGTCCCTCTGCTGAATCGTGTATATGTCATTCGATACCGGAAAATTCCTCAGAAGCAATCTGCACCACCGGACAGAAATGCCCGAAGCTTCGTCATTCTCGTATGGGGACAACATTCCTCCAGTTGAGCAGTCTCTGCCGAGTCCGCCTAATGACGTCGCCGCGATGAAGTAGTACGGGGCACGAAAAACGAGGCGCATCTCGTGTGGTCGTCTCTCGGGGCTATATTACTTCTTCCGAGTCTCATAGATCGATCGAGTCATGTTGGACATCTAATTATAGGTGAGGTGGGAGTTGTATGTTGAGATTGGCTTGACCACAAGAGGCTTGACAAGCGGGGGTCAGCGATGGTCATGAATGCCAAGGGGTATTCTGACTCTAGCTGTAATGAGACGGTGCTCGCCCCTTTCAAGAACTGTTAGCTGTGACGTAGTCCAATACAACCGCGATCACATGTAGGTAAAAAAACCCTCGAATGACGGCACAGAGTATCGTCAGATAAAATTTGAGAAGAGGCGAACGTGGATCGCACACCCCACCAGTGCGTAGTACCGATGGTTGTAGCAATACCTAGTCCCAGTTGTACCGCGGACTAGTCGCCAGATCTGACCCAAAACAATCAAATTTGTTCGGACGACTCGATGCCCAGATCGGTGGGTATCCCCCTTGTCGTCAGGGGAAGAAGATGAACAGGTTAGAGAGCGAAGACAGATATTTGTCTCGGCAACAGACTCCTGTCTGAGACTGGCGTTGTGTTGCGTTACGCCCACATACGTCAGATAACGTTGTGGGCAACGGAACAGCCACGCAATATCCTGACGTTTGCTATAGGTGTTCAGGGACGAAGGGACCGCTTGTCTCACTCTGGCAATCTTTATTGTGGCATCGCCATCAGGCGCCCCGCAAAGAACACGCATCGACATCTCGTGATGTAGAATTGCTCTCCGTCAGCAGAACATCGTGTCTCATTGCTTTGAGTTGAGAGAGGCCTATAAACATCGACGCCAACGTACTGCCTTTTCGACTTTTCGCACCATAATAGCATACTTACACCTGTCTTCTGGTTCTCAGTAACCCCGGGCTCTGCCGAAAGTTTGTCGCGAGAAAATGCTAACAAAGTCGTCACTATGGAAAACGCTCCTTCTGGGGACCACCATCGAGCTGGTCGCCAAAGTGTGCGCCTCCAACGGCGAAGAGACGACACCTCACGAGCCATCAGATCTCACTTGGACGGGCGCCATCGAAGAGGACGGTGATCCAGTAACGATTACCGGGTCAAGTCTGCAGCACATCGAGGCTCAGATCCGCGAGATAAAGCCCGACTTTTCATGGTCGAACAAAGCCGAGCCAAGTTCTCACGACTCGCTAAGAAGGACCGAGGGTGATATTCTGTGCCAACTGTCGTGGAACCCATCATACGCATCCGTATTTCATATCAACCAAGGCATAGACTACCTGCATAAGATCAAGGGGAATTGCGCCATTGGCCCAGGGCCTGCCAACTGCTCACGCGTCTCATGTTCGTACGGCTCCGGCATTTGGTTTTGTAATGATAACACACATCCCATAGGTGTGCCTTGCAGCACACTTGGTGACAGGGCTTTTGACATTGTAGAGAAGTGTTATGCGTACGGAGGTGAGTATCACTCGACTGTTGTTGATTCATTGCTGTCGGGTTCCTTTCAGCTTCAACGCCAACTGCCGTTAAGCAATTGAGCCTGCTGGCACAATCAGTTGAGCAAGGACTACATTCCTGGGGAGCCAGGAATGAACTAACATCCAATTCATCGCAGACGACCCCATCGATTTGGTGCTTGGACAGGTCTTCGATACAGACAACTGGAATGTAATGGTCATCGGTTCGGATTGCTGAAGGCAAGTGGGGAAGCAATAATCAGCTATACGCACGAGAACATGTAACGATGCGAACGGTTTGTGTTTTGGAATCTTGGATATGAGTTGTAATAGGCATTTTGAGCACGGATGCATCAATGGTGAAAATGAGTGTCTGACCCCATAGGAAACGCGGATCGTTCGACCTTTGATAACCTAGAGTTTCGATCAGCAGAAAAAAGTGGTTATGAAGAAAAGAGAAAAAGAGATGTTAAGAGGAGTGATAAGGAGTGGCGTGATTTTCTTCATGGGTTCCTGACCCTCACGGGTCGTGATAGGTGTTGTTGCTGTTCGCAGTAAGGAGGATATGCAGCGTTAGTGGATTATGTAAGCCGTAAGTGGTTGATAAGAAATCATTCACTTTTCAACTGCTTCCCACCAAATATGCAGTGTTGTGCTCAATTAAACTTGTTCCCGTTAGTCTGTGGGAAGGTTTGGATCCCTTTTTGTGACCTTCTTCCCGGACTCACAACTCACCACACGTCCGATAAAAGGAATGACTAAGAAACCAAACTGGATGAGATAAGGAGCGCATGTAAGTTGACGTCTCGACTCCGTAGATAAGAAGTCGACCGTCGACGCTGAATGACTTCACTCACCATCAGCAACATGCGGAGCGCTGACATGGGTTGGTTCAGTTGTATCCACAAGACCCAGTCACCGCCCTCATGAGTCGAACCAATTGGCACAGCGGAGGCATGAACATTCGATAAGGACGCTAGCAATTTGGAATTGTTCCAAGGCCGCGAACGGACGTTGTTTCCCCTTCATCGTGTTGGGCACGAACTTGTGCTCCTTCATCCAACTCTTCATCGAGATAGCATCTTATGAAGGAAGGAAATATACAGTCTTGCAAACATGGATGAAGCGCTCGCACAAGGGTCCATCTGGGCTGATGAAACCTATGGTAGAATCAGGACGGTCAGCCATGACTGCGCACATATCTTGAAGACGTCATGGGCAAATGTCGTACTGCGCTGGCACACCGATGAGCCTTGCTTTGGAATCATTCTTGCACTGGTGGTTTTGGCAAGCGTAGTAGTGCTGGTCACTTGCTGGTGGAAGCAAAGGGGCAATGCTGGACGACCATCGACCCCTACGATACCTCAGCGAGAGAAACGTGAAGCTCGAGAATTCGGGAAATGGAGCCCATCCGACTTCCAGATGCCTACACCGGAGCCGTACAAGGATTGGTCTATTGAGCATACCAAACCACTTCCATACCGACCGTTTCGTTACGGACCCAAGTACTTTGTGAACATGGGTCTACGATCGTTGAAACACGAGGACTGGATCGAGTTGGATAACCACTTCCCGCGCTTTCATGCCGACAAAGCCGAGAGAATTACTGAGCGAGGATCCAATCTATGCAAAACTGCTCCAGAGGCATACCCGGCGGCCATTGAGCTTCTAGAGGAACTCAGGGAATACCTGCCAGCACGCTATCCATCCCTTTTCAAGCGGACAGAAGTCGGTCTGGACAATCTATGGTCCGGAGAGAGCTTCGACCTTACTGCTCGCCCACTCTCAGAGGACCCTATGCAGATCTGTGCTCGTCTCGTACAGGATGATATCGCCATCATGATCGAGAAGCCTGACGGAAACTACTATTTCCTCGCAGGATGTATTGTCCTCCCAGGGTTCTGGCGTCTCAAGGACAAATTCGGAATGCCGCTTTCTGAGATTCACACGTCGGGCGGTGTGCCGCAGTACAAGGAGAAGCTAGAAAAGGGCATGATGAGTCTATTCCGACGTCTGAAGCCAGCGGACATCGTGGGACGCTTCAACTATGCCGTCCAGACGGACGACAACCTCGGATGGTCGCGGAGCATGGCGCCCGAGGACTCGGACTTGACCCAACACGAAGGCTGGACCGTGGCCAACAAGAGCCAGTCCGTAGATGAGCACTATTTCCGATGTGAGAGACAGACGCTTCGGCGTCTACCGAAGACTGGCGGCATTGTGTTCACCATTCGAACGTACTTTCACCCTCTCAAGGAGATTGCGGATGAAGACTATGTGCCTGGAAGGTTGGCCAGTGCTGTGAGGAGCTGGGGCGAAGATATCAGTCAATATAAAGGCAAGGACAAGTTCGCAGGTGTTTTGTTGGAATATCTCGACAAGAAGCACGAGGAGCAGATTGCACGAGGCCTAGATCTCAGTCGTGAGGACGAAGTCAGAGCCTACCCGTGGTGACCATGATGTTAAGAACACATTACAGAAAGAAAATTGAAATGTGGGAAGGTAGAAGTGTCGTTGCAACCAAGGGAAGTTGCTTCCGGTGATCAGTCGTGGCATTGGCGGAATACGGATTACCACGCAGGAAACTGTATCTCGTAGATGCATATTTAGGCAGATGGATTAGTAATCCGTAAAAAATTCCATTATATGAATGCATATCATGACAATGCACCTATCGATGATGACTAACAACCCTCCTCGCTCTCCGTGCGACTTACGTATTGACCCCAGTTGAAGCTCCAGGCTTCCGAATCATAGCTTCACGTCGCAGCACATTTGCGAACAACGAACGACGACACTCGTTCCCAATGGAACAACCACAACAAGCTGCCCCCGGCTCTTTGAGCTGGCGACTCAGCTCGCACCCCATAACTCTCCTCACCTTCCTCGCTTTCCGAATCTGTAAGTAAATTGCCTCTTGATGAGATGCCGCTTTATCCAGGCATCCCGCATTGCATCCATCGCATCGCATGTCTTGCCATGCCCAGGCTCCATTCAAGTCCGCCGAGTGTACACGAAGACTAATCTCGTATGCAATGTCTATAGCCTCCCTCCTCGTCTACCTCTTCGGCGTCATCTTTACCGATAACATGGTTCTCATCTTCATCATCACGATCCTGCTACTCGCTGCCGACTTCTACTACCTCAAGAACATCGCCGGACGTAGGCTAGTGGGGCTGCGGTGGTGGAACGAGGTGGACGGTTCGACGGGCGACAGCCAGTGGGTGTTCGAGAGCAGCGAGCCCGGAACCAAGACGATCAACGCGACCGACAACCGCTTCTTCTGGCTCGCCTTGTACTCGCAGCCTATTCTCTGGGTCGCTATTGCGATTTTGGCTATTATCCGACTCAAATTCCTCTGGCTACCGCTTGTTGGTGAGTTGTTTTTCTGTCTTTCTTTGAGTTGGGTTGTTGTTAACATGGAACCGTAGCTATCGCCCTCGTTCTCACGATCACGAATACCGTCGCCTTCTCGCGCTGCGATAAGTTCAGCCAGGCGTCCAACATTGCGGGCAGCGCTTTGTACTCGGGTAGCATCGCAGGTAGTATCGCGAGCAACATGGTCGGGCGTCTGTTCACATTTGGTCATTAAAGCACAACATTATAGTATTGTCGTTAGTGGGACTGGGTTGGGAGAAATCGAATCCCAGAAAAGCATGTTGATGGGGTTAGGAAGGGTTGTTTGATTCGCGTTGCTACATGGCTGATGCAGTTTTGTTTTGCGTAGCATCATTTCATTGAATTCTCTGCGTTCAAGCTTGATCTTCTTCCCCGTGTTCATCGGTTACCTGATATCTTGCTCACAACACTGCTCACAGGACTCTAGACGTCTCGACAACTCGTATGAGTGAGATACCGATCTAGTTGTCTCATGTCTCAACTGAAGAGCAGGCCTGATTGGATACTAATACATCATTATGATAGGCGGCCGTGTGAAGCTCACTCAAGCTCAGGGGTAGAAACAACTCTTCAGAATTTACAGGGACAAGCCGCAGCTTTGGATGTTTCAAAACCGTAACCATCAATGAATTACCTATATAAACCATTCCCGCCCTCGAAACATGCAGGCGTGAGTCCCAGAGCGCCCATCCAGGGGCCTCTTGACATATCGATGCATCTTAACATCTAAACGAATGCTCTGAGACGACAGATTCTCATGTCCGCTCATGAATCTACATCTTAGACGCTCATGAACCAACCCCTTTTTCTCATAAAAAACGCCTTCTAGACGTTGAAGTCGCCAAACTCATTATTGAGATGCTCATCTCACCCATTCCCTAATCATGCGCATTCGCGTTGGCATTCGCTCTCCGACCTGCATTCTCTATCTCCGCATCCAACTGCTGTTCTTCCTCCTCCAGTCGCCGGATCTCCTCATCCGACATACCCTCCTCAACCAAGTGCGCATACCGTGGTGAAATGACCGGCGCCGTTGACGGCACGCTCCTCGAAATAGTCGAGGGCAAATCCGTCTGGCTCGTCGCGGGCTCAACTTCCTCCGTCGTGCGATGAAGCGGTGTCGTCGGCTGTGGTGTCTCATGATCTGAGTACTGCGGATAAGGTGCAATAATCGGTTGCGCCTCGGCCTCGTTTCCAGACGGCGGTACGGACGCCTCGGCCGCCACGGGGAGCTCCTTGCGCGTCATGGCAACGTCGGAATCGTAGATCGGCATGGCGCGATTCGCGCGACGCCGACGGAAGTAGAAGAACCATAACAGTAAACCGATGATGATGAGGCCACCTAGGGTGGCGCCGACAGCCACGCCGATGATACCGCCCTTACTAAGCCCTCCATGCGTCTTCGAGGTCTTAGGAGCCGTCGTAGGCTGGGGCTGAGTGGCAGAGCTCGAGGCGCCAGCAGTGGGCTGGCTTACCTCTGTAGGCGGGATGGCAAGGGGTTCGACGACTTCCGCTCGGGCGGGAAGGGGCTGTAATTCGGACGAGCCGGCTTGGCGGGGTACGAATTGCACGATGTTGCCATTGAAACAATCGACCTGGAATAACTGGGTTGTGCTCGTGCCGGAGGTCGTGGAGTTCATCCAGTCGCATTCCAGATAGAGGGGCTGGTGCGAATGGGATGATTTTTGCGCGAAGAAGGTGGACCATACGAGGACGACATCGCTGGAGTTCAGGCCCTCTTCACATGAGTTTTATATCAGCATCCGACATGTCCAGCTCCAGTCACCCGTTGATCCCGAGAAACATGATAATAAGAAAAAGAAATAAATGAATATCCTTACGTTGCAAAATCTCAGACTCGCCATTCAATCCCCTCGAAAAAGCTCTCTCTCCCGACGGGAACGTAGGCTCATCAACCGGCAGAGTCGGCGTACTCTTCCCCAGCGTCGTAGATCCAAGAAGCTCATCATCACTCCCATCCGCCGCCCCGTTCACACTATACGCCCTCAGCCTGACGGCAGTGATATTGACACTGCTCGCGTCGAATTCAAACGTCGTATTATATTCAAGTGGCATCGAAATAATGGACGAGAGCGTCGGCGAGACATCCGCGACAGTGACAACCACGTTCGCAGCCGTCGTCTGTGCTTGGTCGTCCGGGAGCACGAAGATCCTATCCGACGGACAGGCGGGCGAGAACGCCGTCGAGGACCCGACAAAACAACATGCCCAGAACCCGAACCTCGCGACTTTGGGACGCATCTCGGCTTCGTATATCTGGGCGGACAAACCCTTTCTTTATTTTCTTGGCCGTTTTATTTTGTAAAGAAATGGGGGATCCCGCACTAAATTCTCAGCGCATACTCCCACTCAACCCCGGGTTGGTGAAGCAAAACTCTTCCGGCAAACTGATAAAAAACAACAAAAAAACTTGGCACAAAGATCTAGATTCAAAAACTCAATTGCTAGATCGATCGATGAGAAAAAAAGGAGAATGACAAAACCTGTCCAGAGCGAAGCCGCGTGAGAAAAAAAAAACAGGAAGACAAGACAGGGCGGCTATGCTATGCTAAGCGTCCCATTCGATCCTGCTGGGGGACCCAGATGGATGCATGGATGGACGGATGGAGGGGGAGGGGGTGAGAAAGAAAGAGGAGCATTCTCTTTTTCCATCGAACCAGTCGCTCTTCAGCTGAGCCCAGCGTGAGACGGGCTGTGCCGCTTATGGTCTGTCTGTCTGTCTATCTGTCTGCCCCCTCTCTCTCCAAATCCTACCTACCTACATCTACGATATATAAGTAGTTGCCTATCTCCCCCATCATGGAGCCTGCCTGCCGCTATCTCACCTACCGATATTAGTTGGAGACCTTGAATCGAGATGTTTGTGTTCCTGGATTACGGTTGTTCTCAGCGAAGATAGCAGTTCGATACCCAACACGTTAAGTGTGTATTTTCTCGAATGGTATGTTGATGATCCGACCCATGTCTCCCTTGCCGCCAAATACCGTGACCATGCAGCTACTACCGTCCCGCGTACCAAGAAGTGCGGAATCCCGCACGCACACACGAGTCCTGTCCTGTCCTGTCCCTTCGCGCTAAGATACTCAGATCTCAACGGCCATACACATCCCGGCTATTTATATCTGTATTTCTGAATCAGTATTTTGACACCAACAAAGGCCATGAAAGCTGTCCCCGTAGGAATCTACTGAAGTTGAAAAGAAAAAGGTGAGGCTTACCCGTTCGTAGGTATCGTAGGTACATCGTGAATCCTTCTGCTGCTAAATATATCTCTTCGCGCTACGTATGCGTCTAGACTTACCATTCACAAAGGTGTGTGGGTGCCTACGCAGTCCGAACTACGGAACCGGCAATGAATGCCTTTGACAGATTCCCATTCCTGTCGAATCTCTGTTTTTGTACGTCGTACGCGGTATTGATCATCGTTACCAGTCCTAGATTTCTATATGAGACGTGATATACTTACGCGTAACTCATGGTGTTAGGTAGATCACAAATAAGAAACACCACACAACCGCCATCGCAAGCGCCTAACCATCCATCCATCCCTAGCGGCTAGTAGTAACACAGGACGAGAGAAAGCCATCCCGACCTACCTAATGCAAAGCACTCACTCGACACGCAGCATGCATGAAGACCCTAAACTTGGCGTTCCGAGATTCGTCGTCCACTCACTGAGCAAAAATCACGAACACTGCCTTGATTGTTTCTTCGTCTCTTCTCATTGCGCTACTCGTACTCAATATGAATGCAGATCGGCCCCCAGGGTTCATGAAACGTCCGTTTCATCAACCCCCAATTTCAGGTTAACTACCCCTTTGTCCCTCACGATGAGCCACGCCGAGCCGCAAAAAAGATATGTAGGTACAGTATGAGCCACCAGCCTTGATTCCAAACAAGAGCCTTGTGCGCGTGTTTCCTATGTCGTAGGTAGTTTTGTGATTAAGATGGCACCCGATTCAACCCCCTTACTTCGTTCGTCCTTGGTGTAGCCGAGCATTATTACGATATACAGGCTCTGATCGCTAGCTATGAACAGACGGCGACATGCCATTTTGATTCGGGGCCGAATTACTACTTTGACCCTCGATTATGTGCCGGTATGAGATTAATAAAGGAGAACAGCAGTGCGAACAACTTTTGTTATTCCTGAAGTCCTAGACGGTAAGCGCAAAAGTTGGTGTGACCTGCGTCGTGAAAAGTCGAATGGAATGAATTTGCTGAGGCTATGAAGAGTTCTATTATGCGAAAGTCATCGAGACGTCTTTCTCCTTGCCAAAGTCCCCGTCATCGTCGGCCCATGGGTCGTGAAGTGTTATGCTAGGTGCTCGTCTGCCACCAGCGATGCTTGAATTATCTTTCATAGGGGGTGAGGATGGTGGTTCGTGGTGTGCGAAGCCTGAATCGAATGTCATCTGAACCTCATCCCGCTCGTGATAGGATGAAAACCGATTAGTGTATGGGTCCGGTTGCGAGGTTGACGCCTTTTCAACGACTTTAGTTTCACGCGGGAATTCCATCGAATTGTGCGATGTGGAAGGCTGCGACTTGTCCAGCTTTATAGGTGGTAGTGTAGACGCCAATTCCTTGACCTGTAGCTCTTCATCGCGGGCAAGCTCGGCACGAATGGCGTCGACGTCAAACAACACACCAGAGTTGTTACCACTGGCGCTGGAGCTTTCAGACTTGGATTCACCAGTCTTTTTAGTTTCTTGGTAAATCTCCCAGTCCTGGCGTTCAGTCCTCTTCTTTCGGGCAAATATATTCCAACTGCTTCTGCTTTTCTTAGACTGCTCTTCCTTCGCCAACTCTTTGCGGGCTTGCTCGATCTCATTGATGAGCTCGATTTGCCGTTCTCGATGGCGATCAGGATCGGGATCTTCAATCTCTCCGAACTCGTCGCTGTCGATGGACCAGCCACAGAGTCGTAGAAGGCGCGGCATAGCAGTTCGGTAGTCCATATGGCCCTTGACATGCTCTGTGCAGTCAATGTTTTCTACTCCCTGTATTTCATCAATACTCGCCAGACCACCTACTCGGCGAATACCACCGTTTGTCAGACGGAAAAGATAACCTAGAATCCAGTCGTTCCGGTTATATCCATTGACGAAACGGCCAGCGACAACGGACCTGGCTTTAAGGAACTCCTCCTTCTTCACCACGATAGGTGCACCAAAGAGGTAGACGTTTTGCACAAGTCCATGCGCACCCTTTCGTGCGAGCTCAAGGAGACAGGAGAAGATGACTCGAGATCCCAGGGAGTAGCCCACAAGAGTAATCGGACGAGTACCTAGATTCCTGTCGATCAAAGAATCGGCGAGGATGAGACCAGCAGCCCAGGCTCGGTCCAGTGATACTGCCCAGGGGTTGTCAATCAAGTATGCAAGTTTTGATAACACAACCGGCAATTGCAGAGCAGCCATCAAACTGACCAGAATCGTGCTGCCCAGCACTTGCTGAAGACCTTGGGTAAGAGCCTAACAAAGTGAGCTTAGTGCTACCTTTTCATATACTCCTGATTTGGGATACTCACTTCTGTTGCTAAAATATTAATGGTGTCACCCATACTTGTTAACAGTTCCGGCTCCCAGAGGATGGAATATAAATCACCCATGATGGGGTCCACCGTACTGAACGGCAAGCGGACATCGTCGACTTTGCTTGTCAGCCAGCCGGATATCGTCAAAATAAGATTGACTCGCTTGTTGTTGTTCAGGGGCCGGTACTCAAAAGTCTTCACGGCACCGGTTCTGCGCCCGGCCGCCTTGCCGCCCATGAAACTTCCAGATGCGGCCGCGCCGGATGTAATGATAGCCGCTCCTCCAGCGCCTGCAAGGAACGAGCCTGTTCCTCCAACACCAATGGTTGTGAAACCGGCTGCCAAACCGGCGCCGATGAGAGGTGCCAGTAGTCCGGCCGAGAGTCCAATAACAAGGCCACCACCGACTGTCGCCAAACCCATCATTACGTAGCGTTTCCGGAGGGCCATCTTCCTCCGGTGCTCGAGGTGTTCTTCCTCGTTCCAATTTTCTTGTTCAGCCTGTTGCTGCATTTCTAGAGCATCTGTCACGCGCTTCTCAAATTTGCAAATATCTATGCCAGTGATTTGCAAGTCCTGGCCAACTCGCTCAAGCAGAACTCTTGACCTCGCATCATATATACCGTCTGAGATTAGGACAAGGAAAAGGTCACATAGTACAGTCCATCGTATATCTATGTCGATCTTGTCTGTGCTGGGCAGTTGCATCGGAGTCTTAACATCGGGCATCTCTTCTCCCTCATGGGTCTCATAGGGCGGTGGTACCTCGGCCGCTGACTCGCGACTGGAATAGCTCGAAATAGAGGCACGTGGTGTGTTTTTGCGTGATACTTTGGGAGTGGACGAGGCTGTTTTTGTGTCAGCCATGGGGTTCTTTACCCGCGCATTTTGCATAAGGGTGCCCGTGAGGTCCCCGGGTTGGACGCCATGCTCGGCCAACTGCTCTATCATGATTTGCTCTGCGGCACTGATATCCATATGAGCATACAGTCGAACCATGACCTTCTGCGCCCACATCTTCAAGGCGTCGACAGAATTCTGTAATTCTTTCTTCGCCTTTGGGACCCGTTCGTACTTCTCCGTTTCTTTTACCATGGCAGCCATTTCCAGGCGAGCTAGGCCGACGTAGGCTATCCTCTGTCCTTCCGTCAGCAAGTCCTTAGTCGCCTCGAGTTGAGACATGGCATCGCGCTGTTCGTCATCGGCTTCTGTCGCACTCGTAGTCTTAACGCTATTGAAAAGGTACCGCGTGTTGTCGTCCATGCTAGTCTCGGACTCCGCATCCTCATCGTCTACGACACGTGTGTACCCCTTACCGGCGCCGCCAAGTCCGGCATACTCATAAACATCCTCGTCGGGGTCGTGTTCCTTAGCAATGAGTCTGTTATCGTCGTCGTATATGTCATAGGGTGCATAGGCCGGCATGTCTTGCCATCCACCATCTGCGTCCTCGTCGTTCTTCTCGTCTTGCTTTTCTTCCGTCTTGGGAGCAGTAAGCTGTTGATGAGAGAACTTGGAGAGTTCGAGATTAGTGTTGACTGCGCTCGCATCTCGGCTATGGCTCGCATGCGCTTGCTCTGCTTCTGCATCTGCTGCTTGCTTTTCCGCCTGGATCTTCTTGATCGAGGGGCCTGATATAGCCTGGACATTCTTCTTTGAAAGTTTCACTGGTTTGGCAGGTACTGGGGTCGGAGAAGTAGATTTTGCAATGGAAACGAAGACACCTCCTGAGATTTCATTTGGATTCTTCTGGGGTTGCGGTTCGGGTGGTGCGGGCGGCGACGGTGGTGATTGGGAGGATGAGGGTTCTTGGGGGCTTTCTTGTTCGACATTTTTGGTGGTAGTAGTTGTAGGGATGGTTGAAGTGGATTTCTCGTTCTCGTCGGGGGTTACGCTATCGGCGGGTTTGTTGGTGTCCGAGCTCTCAGCCTGTGAGGTGTTCTTGTCTACATTGGGCGCGGCGACGTCGGTTCCATCATGGCCGTCCAGGGGCTGGGCCTTAGATTCGGCGGGTGCATGTTCGCCTTTACCGTCTTCTCCTGGTTCTACATCTCGGACGGGCAAGCCAAAATCGTCGACTTCAGAGACGCGGGCAGCTGCCATGGGTGCTTCTATGTTCTGGGCATGTAGGGAGGAGTTGGAGATGGAGGTATCGGCCGGAGACCCAAGCATCAGGGAGTTGGAGTTTGCTGGCACATTATCTACTCCGTACGAAAGTAGCGTAGGTGGTTTTGGTTTGGTTTGGAACACGGCATACGATATTGGGCAATCCCCACACAATCGGAGACTTGCGCTAGTGTATCTGCTATGGACGGGATGGGAACGGATTGCTACCCTGTGTATACTAGCGCGGCTAACTCGTAGTGTGCATTATGTCCCTAACTTCACCACGTTCAGGCACAAATAGGCATGTGATACAATGTGATACAGGTGCCTAATGGCCTGCAGGTCTTCCAAGACTAGGAGAATATGACTAACTGTATGCGGCACCCCGTTAGCACGCTAACGCCTCGAAATGATTCGCAGTGAGGTCAGGCAGGAGTTACCGAATCATGTGCATATTCCGTGCTTTGTGTCACATGAATCTGGACTTGGATATCGCATCGGATTCGCATCAAGTGGCTCTAACCAACTCTTGATACTCCGGACAACTCATATCTTCTCTCAGCTCATAACGTTAGCAATGTACTAATCAGCGCCACCAGCTTTTTTTCAGGAGAATCACAGAATTAGATGTGTGGTATCATTGGCTTCTCCTCAAGCAGCTGTGTGATCTTTTTCCTTCCTCAGAAACGCCATGTAAATGCTCCCGATAAACCTCATACTGGAAACCCATGCAACTCGTCTCCTATTCATCACCGGCTGACGTTTCTGCCACCGGATCAGCAGTCTTCTCACCAGCTGAACTCGGCTCCCCAACGGCATCACCACTCGACTCTCCGGCCGCAGCAGTCTTGGACTTGTGTTTGCGTCGTCTCTTTCGTCCTGTGGAATCACCATTGGCCTCCGGTTGTTCTCCATCTCCCGGCTTCGTCTCATCGTTTTCAACTGCTTTAGCCTTCTTCGCAGGCTCGGGCTTCTCGGGCTTCTTCTTCTTTATCGACAAGGGGTTTGGTTCTTTGCGACCGTACGTTTTCTTCTTTTTCTTCTCGGGCTTAGCTGAATTGGATTCTGATGCTTTCTTGTTGTCGTCATCATCGTCATCTGAGTCTTCCTCCTCTCGCTTTCTCTTAATCGCTTTCGACTTGAGTTCTGCAGTAAACTTGGCCTTTTCGTCTCGCGAACGCGCTTTCACGGTAGTCGACGAGGCAGGTTCCATAATGAGAACGGAGCGACGGATATATAGGAGCGGTACGACCTGTATGCCGTTTCGAAGCGATGCTCGAAGTTCTTCATCGTTGATTGCGCACACATAACGATGCTTGTTGACTCCATTTTGGCTCGGGTCAACTACGGAGTGAAGACACTGTATTTCTTCTATTCGAGGGTAAGGAGTCAGTTAACTTTACGCAATCAGGGAAGACAGAATATGAGCATCGACTCGGCACGTACTGAGGGGTTCAGGGTAGTCCGAGGGGTGGTGTCCGCATCGTCGACGCTCGACTTTCTCCTTTGCGAAGTCGATGATCGCTCCCATTCCAGGTTCGTTTCTCCGAGCATACAACCATCGCATCGAGCACTGAGTTATTACTGCAAAGACGTTAGATCGGCACGGGGAGATCTAAGGAGTCGGCGTGAACGCACGTAGTTTTGTGGTGCCGTGCAGAGTTGCCTTCATAATGTGGTCGATGTCCATCTTACTGCGGATGGCGCTCTCGAGGAACTGACTGTCGCAGAGCACCTGGTACGGTTGTCGGAAGCCGAAGTTGATCTCTGTGTGAATCAACAATTAGCAATGCGCTGGCGACCACGACTATGCGCGAGATTCCATGCTCACCATATTGGTTCATCAACCTTTTGTACTGCTTCGATCTCTTCGCGCGCGGCATCTTGACGCGTTCCTCTTAGGGAATCTCGGTCGGCTCTAAGTATGGTTGTGCTGTTCACAGGATTGCGCGATTGGCTTCTGGTGTGTGGCGCTTCGGCAATGAAGTTCAATAGAGCTATTGTGCAAGCGTGATTGTTGTTGTTCAGATGCTCTGGGTTGCCAGAAGCTACGGAATGCATTCAGGCGTATTTTTTCCAAGGCGAGCCTGCGACGTCCTTATCGATAACAACATACTTACTTCGTACATCATCCAGCAGGTACGTACCCCATTGTCAATCATCATCCCAGTGTTCCGATACCGGGTGTACTTTACAACCATCACCAGCATGAATTCATATGGCTTCATATCGAATTTCTATCGCAACATACTATGTACAAGAACGAGTCATCTACATATACACATACTATACAACATGGTACGTACATACGGTGAACTCATCTAGACAACTGTTCCTGTCCTATTAGCTGCTGCCACTCCCTCTGCTCTCGATATTAAAGTCAAGTTTGTCTATAACATGTTTACAGCAAGAAAGACGGCAGCTGTCAGCGTCAATGCAATTATGAAACACCAGAAGGGTGAGAGCAGAGACAGCAGCAGCAATAAGAGCAACACGACCGAAAAGATAAGTTACTGACAAGAACCTACATGGTATCGCGTCGACATAATGCAGCAACAACACTGATGTCGTCAAGCTTCCCTATGTTTCATCTCATTTGTCAGTGTTTGCGTATATTCGATACTCATGATTGATCAGTCAAAGCCACGGTACTCACCACCCATACTAGCCAGTCCTTCTTCGATGGAGCGTTGCATGAATGGACTCTCGGCATACGGATCAACAGCAATCATCTTGGCCGCATTCTTGAGCTCATTGGCAACAAACGTCATGCCGCCGTTTGCGCCATGAGTGCGATCGCCACTGGCCTCACCACCTTCTCCGGCTTCCCAGCGGCGCACACTTTCTGACACGTTCTCCGCGATCTCATGGTCCCAGAGATTGTCAGTGACGCCATCTGAAATGGCAAGCACGACGTCTCCTTCGGCGAGTTCTACAGTCTCAACTGTTGCATCCTTCTCTGGCGCGTCGGGGCTGTTCGTGCCAAGCTGCCTGGGACAACCGAACCAATGCCATTGCTCCATCGACTTGTATATCAATTCTCGAGTTTCCGTCCGGACAACCATAACCCGTGAATCGCCCAAGTTAGTCACGTATAGATACGGTACGGCTGTCGATTGCTGCGCGTTCTTGGAGTCGCTTTTAGAGAAGAGTTGTGCGCCAACCACTGTCGTCGTTCCGAGGCAGCCGTTCGGCCCCGAAGTGGCCTCCACTGTCCGCTCGTAAGCTACTTGCAAGAACCGTTTAGGGTCTGGCTGGTACAGCGAGTCAGACTGTCGAGCCCTCGCGATATCCGCCTCTATAGCTGCTACCCAGTAGTGCAATATCAGCCGGGACCAGAGACTTGATGTAGCGTCAGTAAATTCGGACATGAGCGCAGTTTGCGACAGCAACAATTGTTAGGGCGCGTTTACCCAGGATGTCCATTTGGTCGAGTCGACCATGCGCCAACACCATCGTTGGCGCATATGAAGTGGTCGCCCGCATAGACGGCATCCTCTCCATTAGTACAGCCCCTGATGAATTCACCACTGGCATCTACGGTCCTGTCGCGACTCTGATGATAAGTACTCAGGGGGTCTGAAAAGGAGCCGGACGGCAGTGATAGGAAGGGTGGAGGAAACGGTCTAGCGGGGCGCTTTGCGAAAAGCGCAATGCCAGTCTCGAAACGAAACGGGAGTTTCGGCCAGGGATTCGAAGGCGAAGTGATACTGCCGGGTGATTTTGTCGCGCTAGTTGAAGCGATGGATCTACGGTGTTGGAGAGAAAAGGGCGATGATGGTGTTGTTCGGATACGAATACAAAACTGCGATGGTCGCGTCGGACCAAGGAGGGAGACTGCCGGCAGTGAGAGAGGTGACCTCCTCATCCCAGCGTGATGAAGACTAGAGAAGTGGCAAATTTCGGAATCTATTCAAGGTGTATTATGATATATAGTGTAAACGACGGAAAGAAAGGAATGCTGCATTCATTTTTGATTAGTCCAAGTGAGAATTCCGCTGGGGATGATGGAATTGCCGGAACGGAACGTGTCGTGTCCCATGAGGAGGAGGTAGCACGGAATACACTCTGCCGGAGTCCAGCATCCACAGTCGCTCCCGTAAAGCGCCTAACAGATTCTACCTAGGTAAGCAGTTTTCCGTGTTGGTACGGCTTATTCCGCGCTAATGTGTCATCCGCCCCGCGACTCAAGTTTTGCGCGCGCGACTTGGTTAACCCCCACTTCAACCCCCACTCTGTTCCCCCAGATTCGAGAACATGTTCTCTTCGGAACCAAAGTGTCTGCCGTAGCGTACCGGTTCTGTGACTTGTGTGAGGCATCTCAATTGCCGGTACGGCACCTGGAAACGCTAAAAATGCACAGCCCAAGATGTCTGTTGTCAGGACCGTCTCGAGAAATGATGTGCGTAAATTTGCACACCGGCTAGGTATTATTATGTAGTATCACGTGTTGATCCTCGAACTCGGTCCACTGGATTGTTCGGCCGGTTCGCTTATCCAGAGGGATTGGCACCGCGTAAGTACGGCGTAATTCATGCAGAGTGGCCAAACAGCACGGCAGTTCGAAGGATCGGTTTGGGTAACGCAGATTGTACGGGATTGTAGCGTCGTTACGGATTCGTACATGACGATTCACATCCATTACCACCTACCAATGTGGGTTACGGCCACAGTGCGGGGCAACCAGTTTTTAGTCTGCGAACCATTCCATTCACGGCTAGGGCTCAGTGACTACTGCGATGAAAGGCGGCTCGCAGCATGCGTAATGGGCACCAATGCACCTTATGCAACAAGTAACAAGCACCGTGTGTAATGTACGGTGTGGTAAGTGCCGTGGAAGCGGGTTTCCTCGGTCAATGTCAGGCAGGCAGTTGCTACCTCCTACGGAACACTTGCCGCGGTTCCAAGTCGATGACAAGCCTCGACAACCTAATTCGGAATTTCGCAACTCGTGACTTGACAGGACTACGAGTTCTTCTTCTACGCCAGTGGAAAGAAAAAAAAGAAAAGAAAATATTTTTTCGATCTCAGAATCGATGGTGCGGCTACATACAGTACGGAATACAAACTTGTTCTTGATAATGGCGTGAGCAAGTGAGCACATCTCATACAGATTTGGAGATCACCTCCATGCGCCGCAAACTAATCCGTCATCCGTAACCAACCAAGAGGAATTGACGATCTGCCACGCGTAAATTACATTGTTAAGCATGTAAGAGCAAGCCTCGTCTCTCGTCTCCGCTAACGATTCAAAATCATGCAAGACAATTGTTGGAACTTGTTTACACGCTTACGAGTTTGTACACCTCCTCCGTAAGGCGGCAACACCGGCACCTGATGTGGTGTACCTACATCCACCCGTCCGGTAGCTGTGCTGGTTCGATGATGTTTGAGTGCAGAGACAACCAGTCGATTCACTATCAGGTCGAAACTGATGGCACACATATTCCCTGACCGTGCCCTACCTACAAGTAATACACCTACACCATAAGATGGAAATGCAGATCACTGAACGGTAACAACAGAATACGCACGCAGTATTCCTCATGAATACCTACATTGTCCTGGTAGGATCTCAAATACGAAGCAATCGTCAAGTACCAAGGCGTGACTGATACGCGCAAGGGTCAACCCGGGACTCTCTCACTGGCGACATCAAACAGGACGGATCTTTGAGTCGTGACATCCGACTAACTGGGTACAGTAGGTGGTAGGTATCCTCCTAGCAGATTTTCCCCAATCGAGCATCTGTCTGTCCCCTGGTTCGAATCCTCCGCTGTGACAAAGGTCTCCAAGACACTTGGCAGCACCACCACCGAATGGCCATGTCCAATGTACTGATGTGTAATTAATAACTGTACGTACGCGTTACGGATGAATTCGATGTCCAAGCTACACTACAGTCAGAGCTCCTCATGCGCCATGCTCTCGTGTTGGGCCATGACTAAGACTTGGACGATGAGATGGTAAGGGAGCTGAAGGTATTCCGAGTTTCCGGAGTACCTGCCTAGCCGTAGTGTCTTCTGTACGTGTACGTACGTGCCTAGTTTAGTATACACCAGCTATACTTAGCACACTTCGCAGGGAATAATGCTTGGAAGTAGGGAGTTGTGAACTTGCGAAGCAAGGGAAACGGAGTTATCAACTTGATCAACCAGTTGAACCTGTCTCTGTCTGGGTTCGTGCTTCTACTTATAAGTTATAATAACAGGTTGGCTGTTATGAGTTATATAGTAGCGCCCTCTTATACCTACTGTCCGCCTACCTATCGTAGTCAACTGTTGCGACTCGAATCACAAGCCCTGATCTCCGAGACGCTGCCCATTCCTGACGTGGGTGGCCATGTGGTACCTACCAGCAGGTACCGGCAGGGGAATTCGTATTTGCCTGTCGGTGTGGATATCGCGCATGTGGTGCCACCTGTGATTGTGAAGCTACAAGTACACAACCAACTCCCCCTCTCTCTTCTTTTCTCTCTGTCCAACATTCCTGGGCGGTACGGTACTTCTTAACAAGAGAATCAACTCCAGTCTCGAGGTATCTACTCGTACATCAGGCACTGTATCTCCATACTACCTACCTACCGTACTCCCAGCCTCCAGGGTCATACACAATACTACCAACCAAGGTCCAACACTACCTTAGTGTACAAGTAGAGCCGGCTCTTTATTCGCCGGAGACGAGACCGGGTACTCGTACGTTGACGAGGTAGTCGATGATACAAGTCTCTTCGTATTCCCTCACCTCCCCGTCTCCGTCTCGTCTCAACTCACGGACCCAGACAGACCCTCAGTCTCTTTCTCTCGCACATTCTTTTTTTTTCTCCCGCCGCCTCTCTTTTTCGGCGCCCTCCTTTTATTTTATTTTTCTTTCTTTCTGTCTCTCTTTCGTCTTTACGTCATTGTCCTGCGTTCGATTAATTGCACTAGCGATCCGGAAGAAAGCATTCGCTACCGTGGACGAGGCGACGAAGCGACCAACAAACGCCGTCTTCTGCGAGCCACCCTCCCCACCACAATCTCCATAGCATTGCATTTCAACGTTTTTTTTATCCCGTACGCAAGAGCAAACTCAAAAAAACTGTAGAAGGGCCGTTGCGATTTGTCGGCATCTTCCGACAGTGTCTTGTCTTGCCGCAAGGTGAGATAGCCCAGGTTGACAAGATGGTCCGGAAACGAGGTTAGTTTTATATTTTTCATGCTCAACAACGTCTTGGATCTTTTCCCCGTACTGTCGCAGCTCTCCCGTATTCAAGCTTTGGGTTCCTTCTCGCTTCCCGCTTGCCTGGTTCAAGGGTTGTAGTTCCGTTTCACATGCCCCTTCGCTGGCTCTCGTACTCTCTCTGCCCTTGCCCTGGCCCAGGAGTCGGCTCTTGATTCTTGGCTCTGGATACAGGTGCAGATCACCTCGCCGGAGCAGTCGGTTGCTATACGAGTACATTCCCAATGATCGCATTCCCAATCGCGATGCCTCACGGTCCATCATATGCGATCGGTTGATCCCAAGAGCGTAGTTCTGCGCCGGCTTCCTCGGAAGTGTCGCCTGGAAACTGGCGGCCGAACCGAACCAGAACCGGGAAGCAAAGTAGAGGAGGTGGCGGTGGTCGCAGAGCCAGAAAGAACGTCAACACGGCGGTGGTTGCCAGGGAATAGCCTTTCAGCTTGTCTGTGTGTTGACAGGCATAGGAAGCTTCTTTCCGGGACGAGTCGCAAGAAATGCACACTCATCAATCAGCACCTCGTCTGTCTGTCCGTCCAAGACGGAATATTCAGATCAGCGGTACCTCGCACAAGGGACCCACTGGCTCTTTGTATCACTACATCCACTGCCGGTGTAGCTGGCAGAGAGGTACCGTGTCCAGGTACGAGGCACGTCACGGGGCCTTATGTCAGCATCTCCAGACGCGATTCCCTCTCTGGTTTCACGCCATGCCACAAGCGACCTAGTGATCGGCGCAGGTACCTCCTTCTGCTCCACCGGCACCGTCTCCACCCGCTGCTTCCCTGCGAAACCTTACTTCCCCCACACCAGTTCTCTCCCGTCGCACCCCCGCTATGTACCTACCTACGGTGTCTACCTCTACTGTGTAAATGGGCATCGCCATTGTTCACTCACTTCACACCAGAACTTCGTCATAACACCTTTCTTTCGCACAAGTGTCCCGACTGCCATCTGCACTCGTTATCCTGGCAACGTCACCGATTGGGTGCTGCGATCGGTATTGTTTAATGCTAATCGTCTTCCCGTGATCCAAAGTGTTCTCGTTTATGTCGCATTTCTCCCGCTCGCATCACGCCGAGAACGACCCAGATACTACTCGCGACGAACCTGTGTCCTCTCCATCGACAACGAATAACGGCAGGACACACAGCATTCTAGGCGATCGCCTGTCGCCCTACCAGAGCAAGAACTCGAGGGCGAGTCGAAGCGACTTCTTCTCCTTCCGCGGCCACTCACGCGCCGCATCCTCTTACACGCCTGCGGCGACGCCTTGGGTCAACAATGACAACTTAGCAGTATCCGACTCTCCACCCATAAGTGTCGCAGACAAAACCAAATCGCGAAGTCGCAACACGTCCCGTCCATTGTCCATGTTTCAAGCCTATCAACCGCCCCGCATGGATGTTAATCAGGACACCATCCCCGAGCTCCAGCCCATCTTCAGCTTTCTCAATAGCCATGCCAATAAGCTGTATCAGGAGGGTTACTTCCTCAAGCTAGATGACCAGAATACCCGTACGTTAACATGGAAACCTGATGCGATCACTCCTATTCACCTCTCTTCACTGGCTTCAGTCTCTAACACTACTATATAGAGGGCAAACCGAATGCCGATCGCACATGGACAGAATGCTTTGCGCAACTCGTAGGAACCGTTCTGTCCCTTTGGGATGCTGCTGAGCTTGATGCAGCTGGTGAGAATGGCGAGGTCTTGCCTAAATTCATTAACCTGACCGATGCGTCAATCAAGATGGTATACCCCCAAGGCCCCATCTCGCAGTGCCTCGTCTCTTGGCTAACAAGTCGATTTTGGTACAGATTGACTCGCTGCCTACATCGAACGGTGATCAACCCTTACACGATATTCTAAGCATCTCCACTGCAGGACGTAACCGGTATCTTCTTCATTTCAACTCCAAGAATTCACTAATTCAGTGGACGGCTGGTATCCGGCTTGCCATGTTTGAGCATACTTCCCTACAGGAAGCGTACACGGGCGCACTAATCGCAGGCAAGGGTAAAGCTCTGAACAATATTGGCCTGATCATGGAGAGGTCTCGGACTCCAGTCGAGCAATGGGTCAGGGTTCGGTTCGGCGCCGGCGTCCCTTGGAGGCGCTGCTGGTGCGTCATTTCACCACCTGACGAGAAAGAATATCAGAAGACTCTGAAAGAGCACAAGAAAAAGAACCCGTATGATCGCTCACACCCGCCCGTTCTCAAAGGAGATATCAAGTTCTACGACCAACGGAAAGAGGGCAAAAAGCAGAAGAAGCTTAAGCCGATCGCAACGATCAACGACGCCTATTGCGCATACGCTCTATACCCTCAGTCGAAATCCCTGATCGAGTCGTCCACGCTGATCAAAATTGAAGGCGACATTACTATTCACGGCGAACCGTCTTCATGCCATGAGGGCTTTGTGTTCATAATGCCCGAAGTGAATCCTGCAATCAGCGGTTTTGAAATGACGCTGCGGTTCTTGTTCCCGACCTGGGACAGCTTCAACCTCTATGGCCGCCCGGGTCGACTGGTTGCTAGTGTATTGGACTCTCGTTCTCTAATGTTCGCAATGCCAAAGCATAGGCGCTATGGATACCTTGAATTGGCTGATGTCTCCTCCTTACTGACGACTAGTGGAAGCACGACATGGAGCGAGCGCGAATGGAGAATGAAGTTGAAGGAGCTCACCGGCACAAGAATGAATACCATTGCGGACGAAAGCGAGAGCGGACACACAAGCCGAACTAATAGCAGTAAGAAGCCTCGTGTCGGTTTCGCGGACAATTCCGAAATGGGAACACCGGCCTCAATATCTGCCAATTCCGTCTCGGACGGACGAAACGCGTCTACTTCTCTGGAACGAGATGGCGAAGCGCTTGCTTTGAGTGGTGTCCAACCGCAGATCCCTCGTCTTCCTGGAAGTCCGTATCCTGGTATGTCGAACTCTGGATCTGGTCCCTCTTCAGGACGTACGCTTGTAGATGATTTTGCCGAAACGAGTTTGGATGACGACCGGCTTCGGCTACCATTGAGCGATTTTGACGGCTTGCCTAATTTGAACATACCAGATTCTGTATCCAAGCCGCCTACTTTTTCTCATGCGCCGGAGGACAAGCCGAATCATCGACCTTACCAGTCGCCAGATTTACGGCATGCTAGCAGTCGGTTTTCGATTGGAACCCTTGATTATCTGAGCAAAGCCGGTGGCTTGTCTCCTAGCCAGGATCAACCAGGCCCCAACAACGGAAAAGGCAGCGAGACACAGGACCAAATTTCTCGCCAGAATGGCAGCCCATACGGACCACGTACTATGCCGCCTAACGCTGCTTTAGAGTCACAAACTGACTCTCTTGGATCAGCCTCTATCTCTAGGCCAAAGACTCCTATCTCGCGGCCTGGTACAGCCACAGGAGATCGAACCCCAGGCCCGTCAAACTATGGAATCTCGTCAAGTCCTTATCCGAACTATCGCGGACCACCTCCTACTGGACCGTTACCGGGACCACCTGGAGTGTCGTCAGGAATGTCATCGCCTGGTAGAGGTCGCGGTCGGCCTTCGCCAAATGGCCCACCTCCTGCTCATGGCTACCCCGGCTCTGGACCTCAGGGATCAATGTTTGATGGAACAGCTGGAAGAGGCCAGCCGCGATCTCCAGTGCCTGGATCACGAGAGCCCCCGTCTCGCCTGAACTCACCCCCTATTCACAGAAAGCCATTACCAGTCCGTTCAGACAGTCTGAAACCACCGAATAAGCTTGTTGAGAAGTTGACGGCAGTAGCTGATTCAGCAAGTTCTTCAAGTTTAACCGGCAACCGGATCGATCCAGGAGGTTTTGGTCAGATTCGTACTCAGAACTTTAGCAGATCTACTGCGCCTCAGGCACCTCAGGCACCGTTTCGACGTCAGGCCACTTGGGTTAGTGAAGCTAGTAGCCAATACGACGACGGTGTTTCTACCTCAAGCCCTGACTACGCTAGCTCACGGCCTTCGACTTCAACGTCGTCGGTGGCAGAACGCCCCCGAGCTGGTGTACTGAGAACAGTGGGTGCTTCATCGGACGCACCACTCCACATTGGCGACGTTGGCCTGGATATTGATTTCGGCCCTACACTCAACTATGCCACAGCGCCGCGAACTCTTGCGCCGCCAGGTAGCACTGTAGGCTCCCAGTCCTCAAATACTCCGGCTAATAGAGCTCAGTCACCTACGGGTCTGTTTCCGTACCAACGAACGCTGTCCGGAGTGTCGCATACCCACAGCCAACAGAGCTCTGAAGAGAACAAACGCAGAAGCGTAATCTGGCAGCCAGCAGCACCAACTGCTGCTTCTTCGAACTCGAGCGGCCCCGGCCTTTCAGCCGAGGAATTTGTTCAGCAGAGGGTATCAGTCGCGGCCGCAACCCCCTTGTATGCGCATCAGCGCCATTCATCGGCCATGACCCTCACCGGCCATCGTTCTGGCACGACCGGCACGTCTACTCCTCCCCGTGGCCAAGACCACCCACCGACGACCCATTCGCGGAATAGCTCCTATGAATACCCTCAACGTTCGGTCTCTCGCAACGCTGGCGAAATGCATCCACGACCCAAGTCCGGAGACCTGTTTAACAGACCGGGATCCCGCGGCGCAGGTGTGATTCTAGGTGGTCAGCAAATGATGGGCGAGTCTCATCTATCCGCGCGCGAACAAGAGCATGTGGCACGTATGACGGGTTCCCCCCTTATCAACATGGCGGGCAATAAGAATGCCTCGCCACCCACCGGAGGCCTTGTCAGCGCGATTGAATTCCGCGAGCGTGGACGTGAACAAATGAAGCAAGGTTGGGCAAGTCCTGCAGCGCAAAGCGCCATTCAGCGTCAGCAACAGCAGCAGCACCAACAGCACTCATACCAACAATACCAGCAAGCAGCCGGTTCCCGCAGTATTTCTCCCGCTGCCGGTATGTACTCCCAGGGCATGCTCTCGTCCGCGCCCCGACAGCAGCAGCAGGGCTTCGGAATGCAGCCGCGCGGCTACGCCACTCCTAGTCCCGGACTCGAGCAGGGTAACGGTAACTGGGGATCCGGATCGAACGGATTCCGATCCCCGCCCCCGGGCAACATGGATCCGCGCCTCTTGCCATCTCAATCACAATTCTCGTCTTCACCACCGTACAGCCCCGGTTCTCCATACCAAGGACATGCCTTTTAGAAAATAAGGGGGGATGTAGGGGTATGTATGTAAATGCACATAAGATTTCACACACAGGTATAGAAGGGCCTTTTGACGACGAACTTAGGAATTTCTCGTCGCGAAAGGGTCCTCGGTACTATACTATTGGACCAGCATTTGAACAAAATCACGCACACACAAAAGGAGGGAGTAGGGAAGGGGTTTTGCATTTGATGGGTGTCCTAGGTTTAGTTTTATCTGATGTCAGGTTTAGAGCCTTGGTGTCAGGTTTTCGGAATCATGCAAGGGCATCTCTCATCGTCGTGCCGTGGAGGGCATATTGGCTTGTTGCTGTACTTTACTTTACTTGTCCGTATATACTAGATGGACTTCGGTACAAAAAGTAAAGCTCAGTTTGAAAAGGGGGTTCTTCCCTCATATACTTCTCGACTTTGATGATAAGTGAATGGTTTTCTTTCTTGGAAATGTGGCATGACTGAACTTCGATGAACAAGAGTTACTGTTGTGTCGTAGGATTTAAAGCAGGTAGTTGCGAAACTAAGAAACAGGCTATGAGGGTGATTCTTCAACTCCATCGTAATGAACTCGCCAACACTTAGAGAAGTTCCGCGGAAAGGAGCAGGAAGAATCGTTGTGGTCTTCAGCTATACGATCCGTCAGAATACCAAAATACACACGACCAATTCCAGCCAGAAAATTCCACCAAGCCAACAATGCCGACTCCATATAATCCTCAACCTCGTCAAAACCCATCTTCTCCTTCCGTTGCTTCTGTTGCTCCATTCACGTGGCATCCATCACAGCGACAGCACAACGTTTCGCAACGATTCGTTTCGGTCGGTGTTTCAGTCACCAGTGAAACGAACCGAGACGCCGTAGTCCCGACTTAGCAATGTTCTAGAAACTGCCGTCCCCTAGGTATCATTCACTCACATTTTCTAGTGGGATCTGGGAAGAGAGACGGACGTCACATCTGAGATCTTGACACGTTCCATGAAAGGAACCGGATGGCTGTGTAGATAGGAATCGCGCATGATAACGAAGGAACGGCTCCTAGCGGGATGCGTTAGATCCGGCGAACACCTGTTCGTGCTAAGTATTTGGTAGGCAAGACAGATCCCATCGCATTCAACCAAACACGATGTCATATATCCCACGTGACGAACTCCCATCAGGCTTGCGGTGAAAAAATTCCACTATCATCGATCAAATCTGGTGAACGAGATGGTCTTACGGAAATGCTTAGCTCGTCGTCGAACGTTTTAACACGTGTTCGCGCCACTCCACCACGAAAAGCCTCAAGGGATTTTCGGGCTCACCGACAACAACCACAACGAGGATCCTCGAAAAACGTGACCGGACTACATACGATCTCCTTGAAAAAGGATCTCCGCAGAAAGGTACGAAATACGTGGTTTACTAAACAACAATATCCACCTCCGTTGTCAATCGCCTTTCCTAAATCCAGATGCAAATGGAGCCAGAAAAACAGAGATCGTGCTAATTATAACAACTCGTGATCTACCACGTGAGATCCCATTTCGAGCGGTACTTACATATCCATCTTCTAGCGTCGCTTTTGGCGTAGAGCCGTTGCGGGGTTGATCTGTTTGCATCGTGTAAACGTGTTGATGGCGCTTTGCTTATCTTTCAAAAGACTCTGCTAGGTAGTAGTGACGAGTACCTAGTCAAGTAGTTACGACTTGGACTGCCGTTTATCTGCCAAGAACTCAACATGCTGGCGCGCGAATGCCCAAGTGAAATCATCTTGTCCACGTAGGTATTCGACCTAAAGTCCTCGTGACCCCCTGACTCGTGATTTTCTTTCTTTTTCCGCCGATCACTACGAAATAGTTATGATGCAGATGAACGACGATCTTGCCGTATTACTTCTTAGACTAGCTACGACATTCACCACACAAACTGGCTTAGAAGCCTTGAAGCATCAATGAGGTCAGAAAGAAGTGCTTGGTAACAGACAGTGAATAGAATTACGATAATCATGCTTTTGGTCTACGTATCTAGTAACATCCATCTATGAAACGAGCCTTTCATCGGCAGGCGAAACGGTATCCCACATGATAGTCACTCTGGCACCGCCCATGATACCATTCCCATACCTGGATCCTCCGTTCCGTAGAGCAGCCAGGCTCAAGGGGTATCATTGCTGTAAGCAATATTGTCGACACCGAAGCGATTTTTCTATCAATGGGAAAGAAATCTCTTCCGTCTCTAAACCAGCCAGGACCCTATTCATAGTCTTTCATCATGGGTCCTCATGCCATCCAGTGTAATGTGCTACTAAAGAGCCGAATAAAGTCAGCGCGTGAAAATGGAATTCCTTGCTAGCATGCACCATAAAAAAGCACATAGGTGACCTTCCATGTGCAGCTTAACATCGAGTGCAGGAAACCATATCAGAATAATGGTCGTGATTGCTGCCCGTGGCCAGGGATGACCTAGCATAGCAGGCCATGCCGTCCAACGGCGTATTTGATAAGAGGTAATCGGCAAAGGAAACAAAGTTATAAAGAACGACGGTTTAGTTCGATATATGATCACATATGAAGTGACGCAGCATCAGACGCGCTTCGTTGTCTCTTATGACTGGTGTGGTGATCTGATGGTGCTTTTCTCTTGGCCGAAGAGGAAAGGGGGCTGCTAGTGAATTCGTGCGCCTTCTTCCGTCTGCGGAGTGGGGAGATGGGGACATTGGCAGTAGCAATGCGTCCATCCTTAATACCGCGCAGAGTGCCTTCAAAATAAGGACCAGAGAACGCCAACGAATCATGCGTAGCCTTATTACGCGTGATTAGGCGATGGTGAGCCTGGTCTCTTCGGAATACACCGACGAGGTTGGAATTTTCCGCGAAATGGTCGAGGAGTGAAGCAATATCCCCAGAGGAAGTAGTCGGACGACCGGGTGTACTGAGAATATCATCTCCCTCATCCTTATCGCCATCCTGCTGCTCGTCGAAGGAGTCACTTTCGTCATCAATCTCCAGGAAGTCTTCCATCCGGAGACTCTTCTCCTCTTCGTCGACAGTCTGGCCTTCCGAGCCAGAATCGTCCGCAAAGGAATTTGGATCAGATACCTGGGCGTACCAGGCTTCTGCGGGGCCGACCGCATGGGTACTCATGAAGTCACCAAATGTGTTAGAAATCATTCCGCTCATCATGATGTTACCCGGGTTGCCCAGGACGGTAGATGATTGGGACTGATCGAACAGGGAGATGTCGGGCGATAAATCAAGACCTTTCTTCATAGACCGTTGTGGAGTGAAGATCATCAGCTTGCCAGTTCTTGGATTGACCATGGCTATGGGCTTCTTAGAGGGTCTGTCGAGGCTGAAACGGCCCACACGTGGTTGACCGCGGCGGCCCTTGATGATCTCTACGTCAGATGTTTCCGACGCCTCTTCCACAACTTCCCTGCGAGTTTTACGTCGGATTGGCTTAGGAGCAGGCTCTTCTTCATCAGTGGTGTCGCCATCGGCTGAATGAGTTAGTTAGGCATATAGTAGCAAAGAAGGAATTCAACTCACTCTGATAGCCATCCAAAGACTCTTCGTCTTGGTCAGGCGAGGAAGCGGCAGGGGTAGACTGTGCAGTAGACATGTCATGCTGCGACATTGAGACAGCTTCTAGGGCATTATCGGTGCCTGTGACGGCATTCATGAGAGCCTCAAAGTCCGATTCATCCTCGAACACAGTTCCCACGGCATTGGAAGTTCCATAATGATCCCAGTAAGCATCAGAATCATCTTCAGAGTTTTGATCAACTTCCTGACGGAAAGTCGGATCGAGCGTGCTTTTATCAACGAACAAATCCGGGAAGAAGCCATAGACGGTCTCTTCATCTGTCTCAGTATCGTCATCATCTGAATCAGGAACATCAAACCGAACACGACGCTGCTGAACGGTGGGCATAATGACATCTTCTAGAACTTCGTCCTCAATTTGCTCGGGTTCTGAAGGCAAGCCTTCCCAGCTAGCAGTCTCATCGACATCGACGTCATCGTCGTCGTCGTCGTCTTCCTCTTCTTCCTCCTCCTCTTCGTCATAATCTCCAGCTTCATCGTCGCCGAGTGCCTCATCATCAGCGTCATCGTTCTCGTCATCATCGTCATCTTCAACTGGCCGAGGGGGGCGCGGAGCAGCATAGTGTAGCTCATCCGAAAGTATATGCTCCTCCTCGGCCGCCTCTACATCCTCCTCGTCATCATCGGAACCGGTAATGTCCTCGACACCCGAGTAACCACTCTCGTCGGACAGGTCTAAGGATGACAAGGAGTCGGAATCCCGGCGACTTACAGTCTTGGCCGGCACCGGGACCTTTAAACGAATCAATGTTCCTCGCCGCATGATTGGTTGCTTATGCATGCAGGACACGGAAATAGGTATATAGGGTTGCGTGCCCAAGGTAAGAATAGGTAGTAGGGCTTCGAACCAGGGGTTCAGGTATTGGGCAACGGTTCGGTTTCAAGGGGTCTCCTTCAGGGTACTGCGGTAGGATAGAGATAGGTACTCAATGCTGCCAGAGCGTAGACACACAAGATGCAATTGCTCTGCGGTCGAGGTATTGGAAGGAGAAGGTGGTGATTGGTTATGGGTACGGACGGGTCGGGTCGTGTAGGTAATGGTAAAGTAGGTGGGAGGTTTGTAAAGTGGCAAGGGTGTGTAGGGTGGCGGGAGTTAAGAGAGGTTTATAATAGTTGAGCCCAGGAGAGGGTTAATGGGGCCGCGGATGGTGAATCACAGAAAGTTGGGTTGGCTAATTGGACTTCTCCAAGGTCTCCTTTCTCCTTTTCCTTGCGGAGGCAAGCAGAAGACAGTCAAAGTCTGCGGAACTTCGTCGGTTGGACAGTGGGTTGAATCTCTCGGTGAACTGACGGACTACGGGACACGCCCAGCGCAGGCATGTCCCGCAGTGGGTGCTTACAGTTCAGCGACGACTGAAAACATGATTATCTCGACGAAGCTAGTAGAATGGATGCTGTTGGATGAATACTGTAGTGCGACTTCGTTGTCTTCGAGGTGGTGGCGGATTGAGTTCTGCGCGAGGAAAACGGTACGGGAAGAGGGAGAGGGAAGAAAAGAAGCAAGCAAGTACGTCGACCAAGGCTGGAAAAAATAGGCCTACGGTGGCCAACCGGTTGTCTCCAGTCGGCCACCTAGCTCGGTGCAGGTGTCCACGCTAGACGTGTAGTGTACCTACAGGGTACCTTCCAGGTGGGGTGCGGGCCCTCTGTACCACCTGGGAAGGTACCTAACGGAGTACCTGTCGCAGATGCTGACCTGTGCAGTACGGATCACTGGACCTCACCACTGTACGAGAGGTACCTAAGGTAAGTACGGGATAGGTACCTCTGGGCTGCTCTTTCCATTGTCATTCAGGTGGCGGTCGTACGGATTACCAATTGGTGAAAAGTCAAGCGTCGGCGGACTCTGATTGGCCGGTGCGTCGAGAAAATACCATTCTCACTGATTGGGCCGCTGCGTCACCGCTTTTTGACCTTGTAATTGCCCGTGTTTGAGTGTCTAGTGCAGTGGCCTACCTACTAATTAGGTACCTAGGTAAGAAGGACAATTGTGCAGCTTAAGAGGCTTAAAAGAGGGCGTGTTGGTCCGTTGTCGTTAACGCTACGAGATTCGAATTGCACTAGAAAACTTCACTACACTCCGAGCAAATGATCACTAAAATCGGAGCTAGATCCTACGCCTCCAGCAGTTGTTGCCAGCATTTGCAGCGTTTGCAGCCAGAGAGTCAAGACAAGTTTGAAGGTCGGGCTCTCTGCGTGACTTACCAGCTACATTAGTGCACTGTACGTTTTACAGTTTACAGTGGCTGCCTCCGAAACTCCCCTCGCTCGATGAAAGTACGGATTAGGTTCGGTTAATTGGTGAGGAGACCTGCTCGACTTGGAGCTTCTCCTCAGTTATGTCTCATACCCCTCTTGGTGAAGACTTGCAGGGCCAAGCCGTTGTGCGAGCTGCCAGAATCCCTGAATCACGCCGTGCGGTATTCGTACAACCGTCGACTTATTACCTGCCTCTCTCTCCTTCTTTACCATCTACGACCACGATATGTCCCGTTGTGATCACTGATCACTGGTAACTAAACTACCGCCGGACGCAACCATCTCTTAGTTAGGTGGCAGTTGGCGTACCAAGTAGGTACTCCGTAGTGTAGGCAACTATACTAGGTACATACGGGCTACATTAGGTGCTGTAGGCAGGTCAGTGGTAGTGCCGGTAAAGCCTCAGTTGACATCATTGAGATTCAGGGAATTCCGTACGTTTACCTGGTGATACTGTACGGAATACAGCCGACACTGCAAAGATACTTGGGCAGGTGAACTCCGCTCGCAGTCTTGACCGTAGTGGTTACTGTGCCTGTACTCTAACGCACTGCAGCATGCCATGTGCGAAGTGCACATTGTTCAACTCTAGCCGACTACGCCGCCAATAATCCGTATCTCCGCTTCCTCTTCATTATCCACATATGTGCGATATGTAGGTTGGTAATTCTGCTTCGAACACAGCCCCTGGTCGTAAGAAAGAGAGCGTTAAGGAGGTGAAATGAGGAAGCCAATCCATCTTATCTCAACAGGCAGAACGAGAGCTCATCAGAGACTCCTTGCAACTCCGGACTAAACGACAGGGCGGAATCTCACCTCTTTTCCCACTACCGGCAATACATACTGTGTGCTGGAATCAGAGTCACATACGACTCGGTACGTAAGGAAATAGTCCCTCAGGTGTATTCCGTCCGAGGTGCACAATTCTACGCATAGCGAGGTGGTATTCCGTCGAATACATGAGGGTCTATACTGCTGTAGGCAGTGATATGCCAACGCAACTCTACCTAACTGCGCACGCATATCGAAACATTTGATTGATTCAGAAGGTAACATCGAGTTGCGTTCGCAATTCTCTATAATGAAGCAGAAATGGTAACCCGTCCTCACACACCTGCTGTCGTACGTATACCAACTCCGTAAGTGAATGCAGAACAGTCATGCCATACGTACATACACTAGGTACATACATTGGTGGTATGTATCTATTTGTGGATGCATGCAAATAATCAATTTACTGCTACGACCAGGGTACATGTCTCCCTCCCTGCGAGCACGGATAGGGACGACAGACAGAATCGTACGGAATCGAGACCTCCAAAAGTAACCTGTCGTATGTAAAACTCCGAGATTCCCAGGAATGCCCAACTAGCCCTTAAACAGCCTAGGCAGCGTTTGAAAATCTGTCTTCTCTGCTCCACCGGCCCCCTCAGCAGATCATGACGTGCATTTCGCGAGTGGGGGGTGGCATTGTCGGTCGGGGTCAATGCTCCCAATGTCGAACATGATCGGGTAGCTGAGTGTCGTCGAGATAGTTCATGACACTCGATTCCTAGAGCAATTTGAGTGTGTGTCGAAGTCAAGAAGTCGGAGTGTTCACTAACAAAACTTCTACCGCCTTCGAAATCTTCTTGTCACGAGTGCCGGCGGCTATCTGGCAAGCCGCCGTGGAAACGGGTGGGGGGGTGGCAAGATCAAGGCCGGTTGCTTGAGTCATATACTCTCATGCTATTCCATACAGACAAAGCGATTCTCCGGCGGCTTCTCGTTTGATTAATGCGCTCATTCATGTGTGAGTGTTAGGCTGTTAGCCTGCTGCAACATACGTGGAGTCATGGTCCAAGAACGGCCACGTCCAGTGAGTCGTCCGTCCAGTGCCTGGGTATTGTGGTGAATTGCCGGTGTTCATCTCAAACACCACGGGCGCCCATGGGGAGTCAATGGTAGTCAGAGCATTAGACTTGGTCAAACGGCCACACGCTCTGACGACTGTTCAATGTCAACGCCATGATGAGTGAAGATGATTCATTTTGAGAACAGTGCTAGCTCTAGCTAGTCGTAAGCAATGCAAAGGAGTCCCCGGAGAGATGATTTTCTCAAGTAATCGTGTCACTGGTGAGGCCATGTCGTACGTAACGTAGGCAGGTAGCATGTGGTGTACCGGCCATGCGTCGATGCAGGCAACGGATGAGAAGAGGAGACGGGAGGAGAGAAGGGCCGCGAAGACTCAAGAGATCCATGTCGACGATGCCCTGTACCTTCCATGTGTACGTACTTTGTACCTACGCTAATGTGCACTAAAAAAAAAGAAGACAAAGCGGGGCTGTCTCCGATTCCACTCATTTAGGGCGCAGGAACTTGGAACCTACCTAGGGAGGCAGTGGGTACAAGCTAGGTACATGGGCCCCACCTGAGAAAGATGGGTCCAGGTGGGTCGCGGTCGTCAATAGCGCCATTGGCGTTCTTAACCGGGCATCGCCCGAAATATATCCGGCAATTGAACGGCCTGCCGATGCGACTTTGACGACTCTGCGTCTGCCTTAGCCCGTCTTCCGTCAACTCTGCGCGAAACACCTCCAGTGACTGACTTCTTCTCCCCTTCACGGTGACCGACCGGAGACTGCTTGCTATCATTTACAACTTCCTAAGCGGATTCAATCATCGCCAATCGTCGAGTGTCTAATAATACTTGTGTTTCACGGTATAATTGCCTATAGCTGGCAATCAATTCGCATGTTTGCTTGGGCAGGATGGCAACCGTTGACTATCGGTACGAGGCTCGAGGTGATTTACCCGTTTGGGTGTTCCTTCGCGACGAAACCTCGAAAACCGCATGGGCCGGCCGCTAAGGAGAATACGGGCCGAAACAGGCCGCTCCTCAATCCCCGGACGACTCTCGGCCAAGACCCGGCCAAGGAAGCGCTCATGGTCAACCAGCCAATAGGCAGTCAGCATTTCCACATGTTAGCGCAACTCCGAATTGCACCGTATGGATACAGTCCATGTACGGTAGGAATTCTGGGAAACACCCAAGCCTCAGGTGGACCCGGTTCTGTGGCTTTGCCACGCAGCAGTCACCTAGGAAACGGCCCGGACCCATAGAAGCCCACTAGCGCCGCTGCTGGACCCAATGAGAAGCGCTGAAAGTTGACGCAAACATCATTTGTTGACTTCCCGTCGGTATTTCGTACAGGAAGACTTGCGTGTGTTATCCGTGCACTACCGCTTGCCTGGTACACTAACATTTCCCCGGGCAATTAATCGCATCCTTATTTGCCAATCCATTCCACGCGCCGCTCTCCATCGTGCATCGCGTTACAGTGCAGCTACCAATCTTTCGGAATAATAGGAATCATCGGTATTACTCACCTATTATCCTACCTTTCCTACCCATTCTTTGGTAGTCCGATCGTGGTAGCATCGTCGTAACCCGCATCATCTTTCTACGGAATTGATATTGGTACCTGTCATAATCGCAATTCCATGTCACATATGATGGATTCCCCTCAGAAAGCCCAGAACCATCATCTGTTCGATGTATATCTGCGACTGAGACCACCTCAGCCAGGCATCATCAATGGTGAAAGGTTCCTTTCAGTTGAAGGACCCAAGGATGATAGTGCGCCCACGCATATCACCCTCAACCCGCCTAGCGATCGCAGAAGAGCGATCGAGAAGTTCGCGTTTACGCGCGTCTTCGAAGAAGAATCCACTCAGTTGGATATCTTCCATGGCACCAAAGTAGTCCCCTTGGTGGAGAGTGTTCTTGCTCCTCATGGTGGTGACGGCACGGATGGCCTATTGGCCACTCTCGGAATGACTGGTTCGGGCAAGGTACGTTTTCTGTTTTCGTGATCACGCCATAAGCATGCCATCCTCCATCTAACTGAAGCACTTAGACACACACTATGCTCGGAAGCCGTAACCAACGCGGTCTAACCCAGCTAGCCCTCGATCTGCTGTTCCGTTCGATCGAGCGAAACATTGCAGACCGCAGCAGAATGCCCAGTCTGGAAGCCAGCATCCGCGCCTCAGATACCTCCGATGCAGTCATCTTCCCGGCCTCGTTCTTCCTCGAATCCGTATTCGCGGGAGAGGTGGCACCATCTTCGCGCGCTGGATCTCGAGCAAGCACTCCAGTCACTGTACGACCATTTCATGATACTACATGTCCCGAAGTGTCTAGACCCTACCCGGGCAGCCAACGCAGCGTGCGACTGGTTCGCCAAGAAGATGACTTATCGCGTGTGACGATGCTCGACACGCCCCCTAGCCAGATGAGCAGGGCCGTACAGTGTACTAGCCGGCCACCACATTCGCCCCTGAAGTCAAAGTTGGCTGACGCTTTTTCCGTCTTCTCCCCTTCCAAGCACTACATGAACCTGACCAATGCCGTGAAGAGCAAGAGTATGGCTAAACCACCTGTTTTCAAGGCCGAGAATAATGCCCCTCCTCCGTCGCCCTTCAAGCGATCGCTGCAGCGACCCTCCGCTTTTCCGCAGATGCCGGATATCAGCTCCGTCCGCGCCTCTTGCGATCCTTCTGCGGACTACGTCGTCCTGATCTCTACGTACGAAGTCTACAATGACCGAATCTACGATCTACTGGCGCCGCCAATCAAATGCAATGCGACCAAGGAGTACCGCCGCAGAGCACTCGTATTCAAGTGCACCGAAACGTCCCCGGACCGAAAAGTCGTGGCCGGCCTACGAAAGGTGATGTGCCACAGTCTCCAAGAGGCATTAATGGTGTTAGAAGCAGGACTCCACGAGCGAAGAGTTGCCGGAACCGGTAGCAATAGTGTCTCGTCGCGAAGCCATGGCTTCTTTTGCATTGAGATCAAGAAGAGACGACAGGGCCGTTCAAGTGGTCCATGGGGTACTAATACGTTGACTATCGTTGATCTAGCAGGCAGTGAGCGCGCAAGAGATGCCAAAACACAGGGCGTGAATCTCGTCGAAGGAGGTAAGATTAACGAGAGTCTGATGTATCTGGGCCAGTGTCTACAGGCCCAGACGGACTTCAGCAACAATGCCAAGGTAAGTCATCTGTTTCACGGTTTACTCTGACTAGACCAGGAATTAATCCATCGCAACAGCCGAATCTCAGGCTCTTCCGGCAGTGCAAGTTGACGGAGCTCCTATTCACGAACTCGTTCCCTTCGGCCTCCTATTCGGCTTCTACCCGACGGGCACCGCAGAAGGCCATGATGATTGTAACCGCTGATCCCCTAGGCGACTTCAACGCGACATCCCAGATCCTGCGGTACAGCGCCCTAGCGCGCGAAGTCACCGTGCCCCGGGTACCATGTCTGACGTCCTCTGTCGTGTCTAACTGTAAACAAATCGGGCCACGGGATTCCATCCAGATGGGAAGTAACACTACGACTGACCACTACCGCTCACCCTTCCGCAAATCCGATACCATGGGCCGCAGCTCGCCCCCTATTCCTGACGCAGAAAGCGACGCGATGGACGATGCAGTCCTAGAGATCGCGCGCATGGCGGATGAGATCGACGAGCTGAATGAAGACCTGGCGCGCGAGACCGAGGCTCGGATGGCTGCGGAAGCTCATCTGATGTCCCTGGAAGACCGGATGCAGGATTTTGAACAGGAGATCCGCGAAGATTGCTACGCTGATTTCGATCGGCGATTAGCATTGGAGATGAACCGGTTCAAGGCATCACTTATGCACGAGCAGGAGAGAGGTGAGGAGTTCTGGGACCGCAAGGTCGATATGCTTGCTCGGAGCGTCGGCGCTACTGTGGCAGCGCCTAGTGATGACGATGATGATGACGAAAGTAATGATGAGAACGAAGACAAGGAGAACGTCCTTGTCGAGAACCTCGAGCAGGAGAACGAAAGACTGCGACGCGAGATCGCAGTTTTGAAACGCGAATTGTCGAACAGAGTCCCCGGTAAGCGAGCACCATTACAGGAGAGAGGCGACTTACCCAGCTCGAAACGCGAGGTTCCTCCTCTTGGCGAGATGAAGCGCAACTCCCCGACCAAAATCCCGGGTAAGCGACCCCCTTTGCAGGCCTCGGACAGTCTACCAAGTCTGAAGGGCAAACCTACGCTTGGCGCGATCCCCGTCTTGACGCGTGGCGGGCCTAACGGCAGTCCGGGTAAGCGGGTGCCTCTTCAGGGGCGAGACGATGTGAAAGGCGAGATGTCTACCCTCGAGGACAGAGTTGCGAGACTGAAAGTGAACAACGGGAGTCCGACGAAGAGGGTTCGGAAGTTATCGCCGAAGAAATGGGGACCGTTCGATCTGGACGATGATCCGTTCTAAGCTTCGGAGTCATTGTACTTGATGTGGACCTCAGATGATGATGATTGATGATGATACCAGGGTATGATGAATGAGAAGGTTTCCTAACGCAGCTATGGTAGTAGCTGGAAAGAGGAGCATGTCGGGAACGAGGAAATGAAATGTTGGTTGGTTTGCGCGTTATTAGCCGCGTTGAGGATACCCCTGGGCAATGATGAGGTCTGCATGTTGAGTCGGAGAATATGAGTATGTTGATGCGTTTACGATGGGTATACGGGGTACTGTTTTCACCTAATGAGTGTTCTGTCTTTTTACCATCTTGTAGGACTGGCTACTACGGAGTCGTGCTGTGGTTTGCTATTTTGCTAGGTACTTAATGGTCAATGAGTTGCTATGGGCACACTTCAACTTCGTTCTTGAGTGGATGTCAACCGTGCAGCAATTTGGTTCGCAACCCGATGTCTGGTATATTCGATCGTACACACTGGTCTTTATCGTTGGGCACCAAGGCATACTCAAGAGTCTTCAAGTCAAGACAGTCCAAGCAGAACCTGTTGACATGGAGGCAGATGTTCCGTATGTGATATTCCATGCGCCGGATCGAAAGCACTTTCAATCAAAGACTAGGTCGTAAACCAAGGGGCGTCAAGGCCAACTTACACCATCATCGTCACAATGCTTCGATCGTGGCATCATGTGACTATGTTGAAGGCTCCGCCTCGATAATTTCCACTTGGTTCAGGTGTACCGCATTATACTAAGAATGACTTGTTCCATCCTTTTCGTCCGTTTCGCCTTCTCACACCCCTTTTTTCTCTTGGAGCCTTTGCTCGTACAATGATTCCATCAATAGGCATCGACATCAAAACCATTTTCATGAATTGCCACTGGCCAAGCATTCCATATGATGCCAAACTCCGCAAAAAGCAATCCCGCCTCTCGTTCAATCGTTCGTTCAAAGGTCCGCGTGATTCGCCCATGCTGTCTCATCCCACCCTGTGAAGTCAAAAGTGCCGTGCTCATTCTCATCCTCAAAACCGTAGAAAAGGTCTTGGCACGCATCTAGGCACCAATAGACCAGACGTTCCAGATCGGGCCCTTGTCTGCGCTGGCTAAATACGGCTGAAAGAGGTGTATGGGTTGGGGAATAAGACTCGTAAGTGTCACGATGGACCGACCTTCTCGGCACACGGATAACGTCCATTCACAGGTTTAGAATTCTTCCCCGTGTTTCTTGGCGACAGACCCCCTTTTTGGAGATGAGGTCGCACTGCGAGTAAATCGTGCGATGTCCGAAGATCGTGGGACTTAGGTAACCTTTTCAACGTGGGACGTAGTGGATTCGCGCGAGCTGTCTCACGATAGATTTGTAGTAGTTTTAGAATCTTTGTAGGATGATATAGTTGAATACTGATGCCTTGACTCAACGAGGCTCTATTTAAGGGACTGTTCTCATTTTTATGTGGTTCAACATCTTCACCCCCGAGTTCACGTTGAAGTTTCTGAAGGTAAAGAGCCGCGCGAGCCTTTCGCTCAGCCAAGTCCCAAGACATAAAGACACATGCTAGGCGCGCTCAAACGGATCATACGACGACTACCTCGGCGGCATACTCTCCGTACAGAGGGACCTGGCGCTCCGTGGAAACGTGCTCATTCGTGTCAAACTCCACCAAGCAAATGCGATACCGTTGCATATCGACTCTTTCAACGAGTACAACCTCACTTGGCTACGGGAATTCAATCTTCCTGAAGAGTGCGGCAGCATGGTTATGTTGAGTGTTCATTGGATGAGTTGAATAAGGGGTTAGAACTTATGTGCTTCCCCATAGGGTCATCGGCCGTATGAGTCCAAACGAGAACCAGAGTCTAGCCGGGCCGCCGGTTCGGATGACATCGTTCGATGTCCACGGACAGGAGTATACTTCTGGTTCAGTCTCACTTTCGAGTGACATGGAAATATCTTGGTAGCATTGACGGAGAAGAGCGACGATGTACGACATGACTGACAAGTTGGGGGCGAGACTCACAATTTCCAGAAACGTATGCCTCCGTAAGTTCAAACGATCCGTACAGCAGGGCACACGGTTAATGTATCCCAAAAGAGACACCGGAGGTCGACAGATGATGCCGAGAGATTTCCAAATCATAATCGTTCGAGAGCTCACCAGAATGAAGACGAGTATAAGAGACACGAAGGCTCCCAGACGACGAAGACGAGATTCCTGAAACCATCGCCCTTCACGTACCCGGTTCATCTTCTTCAAAGTGTTCTTCGCGATGTTGTCTCTCGTCCTCGCAAGCCTCCTAGGCTTCACCTCTGCCCAACAAGTCGGCACCCAGCAAACCGAAACCCACCCCCGCCTAACCTGGCAACAATGCTCCGGCGGCGGCAGCTGTACCTCCGTCAACGGCGAAGTCACCATCGACGCCAACTGGCGCTGGCTGCACGCGATCGACTCCACAACAAACTGCTACGACGGCAACACATGGACAGACCAATGCAGCAGCGCGACCGACTGCGCGACCAAGTGCGCCTACGAGGGCGCCGACTACGCCGGCACGTACGGCGTGACCACGAGCGGCGACGCCCTGACTCTCAAGTTCGTCACGCAGGGTCCGTATTCGACGAATATTGGCTCTCGTCTCTATTTGATGGCCGATGAGAATACGTATCAGACGTTCACGCTTGCGAATAATGAGCTTGCGTTCGATGTTGATCTTTCTACTGTTGATTGTGGTCTCAATGCTGCGCTGTACTTTGTCTCCATGAAGGAGGATGGTGGTATGTCGAGTGACCCTGATAATGCGGCCGGTGCCAAGTATGGTACTGGTTACTGCGATGCCCAGTGCGCTCGAGACCTCAAGTTCGTCGGCGGAAAGGTATGTCCAAATTCATGTTTTAAAGCGATGAGACTGCTAACACCTCTAGGCCAACATCGAAGGATGGCAACCCTCCACCAACGACCAGAACGCCGGCGTCGGCCCATACGGTGCCTGCTGCCCTGAGATCGACGTCTGGTAAGAGACACAACCGTCCTCTTCATTCCCATAACTAACACATACCAGGGAATCCAACTCCCACTCCTTCGCCTTCACCCCGCACCCCTGCCAGAACATGGAGTACCACGTCTGCGAGACCAGCGGCTGCGGCGGCACCTACTCCGACGACCGCTTCGCCGGCGACTGCGACGCCAACGGATGCGACTACAACGCCTACCGCATGGGCAACCAGGACTTCTACGGCCAGGGCAAGACGCTCGATACGAGCCAGAAGTTCACGTAAGCCCTTCCTCCCCCTTTCTTCCATCCCTCCCCTCTTCTCCACCCAGACCCAACTAACCCGCATAGCGTCGTCTCCCAATTCCAAAACAACGCCTTCACCCAATTCTTCGTGCAGAACGGACAGAAGATCGAGATCCCCGGCTCCACCTACTCCGGCATTCCGGCTGAAAGTACCATCACGCCCGAGTACTGCGAGGCCCAGTTCAGCGTTCTGGGAGACCGCAACCGCTTCGATGAGGTCGGCGGCTTCGGCGCCATCAACCAGATTATTTCGCAGCCCATGGTCCTTGTTATGTCGATGTGGGATGACGTGAGTTTTTCTCCTTCCCCCTTTGCCTACGAAAATAAGAGAGTCAAATACTGACCTGAATCCATAGCACTACGCCAACATGCTCTGGCTCGACTCCAGCTACCCACCCGAGAAGGCCGGCCAGCCCGGTGGCGACCGAGGCGACTGCTCGCCCGACTCCGGCGTCCCCTCCGACGTCGAGAGTAGCATGCCGAATGCGTAAGCTCTACCCCCTTCTCTCTTCTGTTATACGAAAGCAATGTTAACCCATGCGCAGCAACGTCATCTGGTCCAACATTCGCTTCGGCCCCATTGGTTCCACCGTCCAGGTCTAGGTCGCCATTGACGATTGATATGACTGCAATTAGGTCGTCCTTGAGTAGGAACAAAGGTCAAGTTTCATTGTTTGTGTCGATGCTCGTTCTCGTCAAATCACTCGGTATCAGTTCTCAAGTTGCGGAGGATATAAGGGTACATAGGAAAATTGAAATGATGCTTGTCTACTCCTTTCATGCATCGGACACCAGTCATGTCACGTAGGTATGATATTCGGCATCAGGAAAGGCGGCGACAATTCGCAAAACGGAAACGAGGTAAGGAGCTGTACTAACAAAATTAAGTATGTATTAGAATGTCGCGTGTAGGTGACAGTACTTCTCTAAGCATGAGCAGCCGCATAAGGCCCCCTAGTTAGATGTACTATAGGAGTTCGCAAGGCGCAAGATGATGGACACATGCATCTGAAAGCACCTCAGTGGGACGATCACGATATCATAACCATTTTCCAAACAGCGAGTGCCTTCCTACACAAATCCACGGATGCCACGTAGGCCCATGGACTTCTTCTTGCCCTCTCTTCTCTCCCTTTTCTCTCTCGGGGAATTCTCTGCACCGCCTGAAATGATTAGCAAATGAATCATCTAATAGACTGACTTGGGATTGGAGCACTCACCTCGGTTCGAGAATCTTTCGTTCGTTGGACTGAGGCTGTTCTTGTTGGAGGGATTCTCACCTCCTGGCGGAGTAGAAGGCCGAATTGGCAGATCTCCAGCATCAAGCGGGTCAAGCACTAGAGTGGCATTATACGAAGCTGCCATGGGTGGTTCCGCCATGCTTTCTGAGTTTGACGAAGACTCGTCCTCACTGTCCGCAAAATGGCGGATTGCAGACTTGGTCCGACTTGATATCTCAGACTGCATCTCAAAATTCATGGCCTGTAGTTCACCGTTTTCGCGCAAAAGTTCCTGAATACGCGCTGTCATCTTGGCCTGCGCCACCCTGCTCGCTTCTAGCGCTGCGCTCAGTTGAGTTTGGATGCGCTCGGATTTACGGCCTCCATCAGCCTTCAGCATCTCTTGTAGCTGCGAGTTGAGCGACGCGATCTGAGACTGGTAGTGACTGCGAGTTTGCTCAAAATCCTCCTCACATGCGACCAGTTTCATGTTGGCTGTCTGCGCGCGACTATCCGCTTCGGCCGCTTGTGTCATGGCTGCCTGGCGTTCTGCCTCTTTGGCTTGGTAAATCCGCTCTGAAACGGTCAGTTTTGCGACCTCGCTCCTCAACCGCTCCACTTCGCTGAAATTGATGTCTGCCGACTGAATGTTCTGCTTCAGCTTGAGCTCCCTAACCTCCACCTCACAGACTAATGCGCGTAATTCATCGGCTTCCTCTTTCGCGGCTTTCAGCTCTTCCCGTAGAGAGGATCCTTCGGTGTTCCATTTCTTTTGTTCTTCGCGTAGGACTTTCAACTTGTTGATAATGTCAGCTTCCCACTTTTTAGCCAATGTCCGACTCTTTTCAGCTTCGGTCTTCGCTTGAATCTCGGCTTTCTTCGCCTCTTCAAGTCGCTGCCTTAGGTGCTTGTTCACGTTGATGATGTTTTGAGTCTCGGCCTCACTTGTTGCCTCTTGTACGTGTCGCCTCTTTAGTTCTCCGATATGTGTCAAGTGCTGTTGCTTCAAGAATCGTTCGAATATGAGATCGTTGTACAAGAGATAGATATAACGTAGTAGTTGCTTTTGGTTCTCGTTGTCGGTACCATCGGGAAACCGCATATTAGAGCCGGGCCGACCGAAGTGCAAGCGAGAGGATGACTTCTCCGGTACAGATTCGTGAGGACTTAGCGGTAGGGAAGACCCACTGTCGTTTGTTGAGGACTGATGCATACTTGATTTGACTGCCTTGTTGGAGTTTATGAGATCCTGAAGATGGGTTTGTGAACTCGAGGTGGTAAGTGGCCGAGATAGTGTTGGGCTCTCGCTTTCAGTCTCAGTTTTTGAACTCGACGAGTCTTGGGAGAGATGACGATTCGTTGAAATGTTAGCTTGATCGCCGCTTCCGACCTGTGAGACTGAAGAAGCAATGCTGGCCTGAATGTCTTCCGCGGTGGTGCAGTTGAGAAGACTCGGTTCTCTTGCATCTATGTCGAGCTCATTCCGATTCTGGTTCAGAATTTGAGCCAAATCAGCTGGTACGGTGCCAAGAAGATCGTCTGACGACAGTCGAAGTGCCATGCAGTCAGCTACAACTTCAGCAGGTTCACTCTTGATCCATCGGCCAAAGTCAGTTTTCTCCGAATCTATGGTCAGAGTGTAGAAGTTTTCGTGCAGAATATGACACTGTCGAAAGCGTTCAGATGCGTGCCGAATCTCAGTAAATTGCACTTCGATCACGTCAGGGTCCGAAGCCTCCGCGTGTCTTAGGTACCGCTGAGGCTTTCTGATGTAGTCCATGAAATTAATAGGATATAGCCCGTAGAGAATCGTGAAGTATTCCAAAAGTTGTGGAATAGACGTATCATCATTGTCCGGCGTGAACAGACATGGTTCCCAGTTGAGAATAGTGGAAGACATCATTCGCTCATCGACGTGTTCCGCGACATGGCCGGAAAGCTCTCGTTCCCAGAAAAGCAACCGCGCATATATGTTAAATAGCGTGGGCAAATAGGAAACCAGTGAGCTGGGTACATGTGGCAGAACCATGATGACAACCGTCAGAGCTAGAGAGATGATGGTCGTGGACGTATCCCTCTGCAGACATGTGAGAAGATTCTCAAATAGAGGCGTCTGCAGGATGAGATAGAGATGCGGCGGTTGACTCTGAACGAAAGAGGAGAGCAACAACAACGAGCTTGCACGGTGAGATTTTTTGCAGACAAATTGGTTCACGACAGTCATAAAGTCCTATTTTGTTGTGATCAGCAGAAGCGAATTACCCGGATTCTGATCTTCAACGTACTTTCGGGCGTTTCTTTCCATACAGTAGCAACGTGTCTTTCAGATATTTCTCCCTAAATCCTTGCATAGTATCGGGTCCCTGTTGGAGCAACCCGACCTCCCGAAACCAGAGGAGGATGATTTTCTCAGCGACAGCAGTGGCTGCACCGGCGGTGAAAGAGCTCGTGTCGTTTCCATCGTCTGCTGTTAGTATATCGAGCACGATTCCCTGGCTTTCAGAGGCTAAGGTTGCCTCCTGACTTAGATGGGTGAGCACCGGCAGAAGCAGGTCGAACCATTGCAAGACCCTTTCAGGCTGGCCGATCAAGGGTCGCAGACGACGGAGAACAGCAATGAAGGCAGCATAGCGTGTCGGCTCCTGGACGACTTCTTGCTTGAATAAAGACAGTAGCTCATCGTGGACTCTCTCAGCAATACTCTCATCCCATTTATCGATGCGCTTATACAAGAAGGCTTCGATGATCTCGACCAGGTCGTCGGGAAGTGGGAGAAAGGGAGTCTGCACAAAGCTTCCAACAGCTTTCACAAGCTCTTTGAGGGATCTAAGTAAACACAGCGTGTCAGCAACCATGAACTTGTAGCAGTTACATTCTTCCTGATCTGAGACACAACCCGAAGATGGCCTAGTCTGTAATGCAGGAGGGAGTACGGAGCAGACAAGGGCACAGCTAAGGGCGCCGGAGCTGGTCTGTGACTCTTGTCTGTACTATCTGAGATCTGAGAGGGGCGTGCTAGACATACGGAGCTGCCGACATGAGGCGATATGGTGTTGTTGAGGATGGTCGACAGAGTGGTGATAAATATCGCTCACAATGGAACTACCAAAGTTCCCGATCATGCAATGGCGTTGCTTGACGGGTTTGCGTTATGAACAGTTATCGACCCATCATCATCGGCCCATCATCAGGAGGGGTCGAGAGAGTTGTGCGGAGTGGAGTTTTCCAAAAGCTTCCCGCCTCGGGTCGGCAGTGGGGTAATGCCTGAGGTACAAGGTGCTAGCTAACGAATTTGTACTCGAGTGTGTAGTCTGTGTACCTGAGGCTGAACCGAGTTTCAGATTTCAAGCGGTATCCCAAAAGTATTGCAGATCTCATAGATTGCTGTGAAGTCAGCTGTTTATTGGTGAGCTCGATACTCGAAAAAGACAGATCTAAGCAGAATCGGATTCGGTTCCCGATGTACAGCTTAAGCCAGAATACGACTCGAAACACGTACGAGTACCTGCTCAGTACCCACGCTACAGGGAATCTCATCGTACCTGCTGTAGTTAGTGTGCAATGTGATCATGAAGCCCCACAAAACCCGTCTGATCTTCCTGGCCTCCATGCTCGCGTTACTAGAAATCCGGGGTAAAGAGCGTTTCCTTGTGGGACCGAGACACAGTGACCAGCCAATGGACGGACCGCATCAAGTCCTCCGTAACCTCCCCACCTCTGCCGTTCTGTTGCACGGCCGGGGTATTACTATGGAGGGATGTATTACTACTGGGAAGGTACGGATGACGGGGTACGGTCGACCTTACGTTTATACGGTGGCTTGACCTGGAGGCATGTCGACCAGACGCCGCGACCTCTGGTACCTCCCGTTCATACGCCGGTACAGAATACGGAACAACAAACTGTGCACGAGACTCCCCATGACTTCCTTATTTGAACCAACCCCAGCCTCCAAGACCCTGCCTGTCCTGCCTGTCCCTTCCTACCCCTCCATTCCCTTCATCCTCTAAAATATCACATCCCCTCGATTCTTCACCTACCAACCCAAGCTTCCCACTTTACCATCCTACTCTCCTCCTGATTCCTCCTTCATCCTCCACGAACACCTCCCAAGTGAGATCAAGATATCAAATAACCCGGTGACTAAACTCCAATTAGACACCAATTGTCTCCTTAACTCACGTCTATCCATCGTTCCAACCGTCTTACTTCGGTGACTCGTTGGTACATCCTCTCCGCCATCATCTGCGTCATCGCCAACTTCACTGCCCTACCGCCGACTTCTCGTCTCGAGACAAGCATATTACATCATGGCAACCAAGACCCCTGATGAGCCCATTGGAGTGCTCTTTGCACTCCAGGACAAGTTCAGTCTGCCCGACTTTGGAGATGTCCTTGGTGTTCTCACTTCGGCACTCCATGACAAGAATGACAAGGGTATATACTATTACCTTCTTCAAACCCCCCTCTTGAGCTTCGTTGCCAAAGGTAGATCACTGTGCTAAAAGAACATTGTTAGACAGCCGAGCCTTCGACTGCACCGTCACCGGCCCAGACGCAGAATTGGTCTCTGAACAGTCTGTCGTCATCAAGACCCAGATCGACTACAAAGAGGCCTATGAACGTCTCCGCGAATTCGATGTCCTTGTCGTTGTTGGTGGCAACACTGAGACTGTTTTGAAGGAGAAGAGCGAGCCTCTTTCCATTATCTCTGCTTTTGCCGAGCTTCAGAAAGAGGATTCGTCTCGTGAGCGTACGCTCATGTCCATCTGCTCTGGATCGATCTTCCTGGCCCAGCAGGGTATCCTTTCCGGCCTTTCAGCTACCACCCATCCTGACTTCATGACCAAGTTTGAGATTGTCTGCAGCAATGCTGCTCAGCGTGATCTCCAGGAGCGAACCGATGTAATTGAGGATGCTCGATACGTCGTCAACAACCTTCGCTTTGATCTCGGTGATGAGGATGAGAACCCCTACATCCATCGCAAGTCAGACAACGATAAGCACCCTCCCAATGCTCGGTACGTTTGATGATAGCAATCCCAATGTCTCGTCAGCTGTGAGCTGTTCACTAATTAGCGTGTCTAAATAGCAAGGGAAGTATCTCTTTCAAGGGCTCCAATGCGCGTCGGGAGTCAATTGCCCGTCGTGCCGCGATGCGCCTCGGTGGTCTGCGTGTCATCACGAGTGGGGGACACTCTGCTGGCCTAGATGCAGCTCTGTATCTGGTCAGCATTCTTGTTGATGATGAGGCCGCTAACGAGGTGGCTCGTATTGTTCAGCACCAGTGGGTCAAGGGTGTTGTGGTTGACGGTCTTGATGTCTAAGTACTTGATGGACACACATGGGCAACAGGTCCAGTATGAGTGAAGCTACACCATGAACTCTACCTACCTACACTCTGCGTTTCGTAGGTAGAGTATTTGGTGTAACTGCTCGATGATGATGATGACCTAGGCCTGATATTTGCTTTGCTTTGTTTCGGATGCTGTAGCATACCGCATACCCAGTTCGCGTAGAGGCAGGATCAACGCCTCCATTTTTTGGTTTGCTTTACGAAATATTCCGTAGGTAGTCAATGGGAATCTACCTTTTTTCACACCAAGTTACGAGAGGAGTTGGCGTTCAAGCGGTTGCCCCGCAACGCCCAGCTCTTACAAGTAATACTCGTACACACACTAGCAATTCAAGTCCTGCTCAGCAAACCTTCGAGAATTCCGTAAATGTATCGTCAATGTTCCGTATGCCACTTACCGTACCTATTGCAATCCGTAATCCGTACTTTGACTTGCGCTACCGGCACATTTCCGTGCGTGGGTGTAGGCAAGGTACGGATTGCAGCACGGATAGTGTCGGTCGTACGAAGTACCTAGACCATATGGCCCCATTATTACTTCACCCACGGAGATTGTGATTCGTCCGCACAAACTTCACAGCATTCGCTGAGGGCGCTATCCCCAGCTTGGTTAGAGTCACTCTCACCTACAGACGGACGATATCGATTGTCTGCTGCTACCTTGCCTACGCCATGTACGAGTAGGTACACTATCTGATTAATTACTTCCATGAAAGCTGCTCCGACATCATTCCAGCAGTCATAGGTCAAGCAGGAAAGGGTCCCTGTACAATTGACTCGTAATACAAGATGTCGGCGACAGGGACATTGACGAAGACTTTCCCGTTGGGAAAGAAAAAAGTCTTCCTGTAAGTTTTCCTCGCCCATCGAACCACCCACCCAAAACGCGGCGACCACCCGAAAAAGAAGAAAACCTCCCAAGTTCAGCAGCTCACGGCTTCCGTTTAGACCAAATGCCCTCGTTACGCTCCTCGCGCCCAGAGAGAAGCAGTCGCCGATATTCGCGCGCTTCCGCGTGCCGCTGACGTTCAACAAATTCGACCTGCGCGACTACCTGCTGCACGTGTACCGGGTGCCCGTGGTGGACGTGCGCTCGCAGATCCGTCAGCAGCCCATCCGCCACTCGAAGCTGCGCGCCCGCATCTACCGCCCGCCTCCGATCAAGACGATGACGGTGCAGCTGACGAAGCCCTTCGCGTGGCCCAAGCCGCCCAACGACGTCACGCCCTGGCGCTCGGCCGCCGTGAAGAAGATGCAGGAGAACATCAAGACGGATCGCGCCGAGCGCAAGCGCCTGCAGAAGACGGGCTTCATGCCGCTGCATGATGAGAAGAAGGAGCCTGATGGTCGCAAGGAGCTGAGAGCGGAAGCTAAGCGGTTAATGAAGGAGGGTGGATGGCAGAATATGCGCGCTTTGGATGTCCGGTTTGAGGGCGCTGCTCCGGCTGCGGCGAAGAGTGCGAAGGCGAAGAAGGGCGATGTGGTTGTTGAGGCTGCCGAGGAGGTAGAGGGTGAGGAGAAAGTGAGCAAGTCGAAAAAGACCCGCGAAAGGAAGGCTAAAATGAGTGAGGTCAAGAAGGCCAAGAGTGAGGAGGAGAGCAAGAAAGAGGAGAGCACCGACTAGAATGGCATCTGGATAAAGACGGCTATTCTACGAAGAAGCGAACAAAAGCTTTGGTTGTGAAAAGACACTCACGCGGTTCTCCCTCCCCTGGTCTGTTAATTGGGTTGGAAACGACATCGATCTTTTCAAGACATGGACGCCAGGGGCGAATATGTAAAGATTACGGGCTTTTTCATTTATACATGAGCGAGGTAATTAAAAGGCGGGCCAAAGCGGAATAGAAAAAGCTCAAATGACATCTGTATTATAAGTTCATACAGGGTCAGTTTCTTCTCCTTTCTTTTCAGCTTCTTCCATCCAGTGATGTCGTTGTTGGAAGAACAACGCCTCGTTTCCCCAGCTCCACCAACCGGCTGTAAGGTTCCTTGCGAAGACCTCTAGACCCTGATATTCCTCCGACAATATGTCTGCAAAGAGCCCCCTCAGATTAGGCTTCCTCGAGTGTATGTCAGGCACGCCAAGTATGACTTTGGTACTGGTAGGTAGTGAGATGGAGCTGCCCCTTTCCCGGGCGACCAGTAATCGCTCCCACGGCTTGCGCCATGTCGAGTTGACGTCTAAGACCGGCTCCCCTTTAGATGTGACTTTCACCCAGATCCATTCGCCGATGGGCTCGAGGCCCCAATGCGCAAACACTCCGTCTGGACCTGTGAGCAAGTCTTGGATGGCGGGCTTGTTGGTTATCCAGACAGCCACGAGTCCGTTGCGCTTTAACTGTGAAGCTACGGGGATCTGATAAAGGAGATTCCGGGCTTCCTCTGTGTTATAGACAGTTGAATCTGGAATTGAAGGAATGGCAATGGTCAGTTACTGGAGTGATTGATGGTAAAATAGGGGCTGAAAACATCATCACGTTCTTCTCACCACGGGCTATTTAGGTCGTGACAGTTCTACAAGTCTGAGTCCTACTGACGAAAATCAATTGTGCAAGAAACCACTCACATCTGTCTGTTTTGCGCTTCACTACAAGTATAGGAGTTAGTAACTCTTCTTACTTTTACGCCATGGACATACGATGCATTGAAATACTCAGCAAGCCTAAAATCGCACACAATGCCAACAAGGCCTTAACCTAAGGAAATAGGAGCCATCATGTCCGTGAAAAAATAACCCCAGAGGATTTTAAGATCAAGATTTCCTTACCAGAGCGGCTAGGCCAGGGCGGATCAAGGACGATGAGATCGAACTGCGGAGCCTTCCGCAGGAACACCTCACGTTGCGACTCGATCGTTCCCAGTACGGGGTACGCCTGATCTGGGATAAACGGATCTACAACCGGGGATGACGGATCTTCGTCATCTCTTGTTGGAGCAGGCGAGCTGCGCCGCCTCCTCTTGCGCAATCGGGCGGCAGCATTCGCATCGGGATCTGCGTCAGTTTCGGCGTCAGCAGCAACCCCGGCTGGTGTATCTGCTGCTGACTGGCCCACTACCCGCGCGCGAGTGGCCCGCGGCAAACACCAGGGCCCGTCGTAAGCGACTTTGGCAGTCTCGAGAGCGGCTTTGACGGTCTCTAGCGTCATCAGCTCCGATATTGCCGCGGAGGGCGATATGTTGCTGTTATTGCTGCTCGTCCCCTTCTTGGACTCCGGGACTTGCCATGGCTTCTCTACCGGATCGGTCGAGATGATGCGACGCGTGTTGGTTTGCCCCGGGAGGACTTGCGCTTCTTCTATGGAGCGCGGGATGTCGATGACGACGACGGCGCCGTTTGTGCTCTTGAATAGCACACTGGACTCCGTGCTAGCACACATGGAGATGGGGTACACACGTGGAGATCAATTCATGCTGCCATGTGCGTTGGTGGGTAAGATTGTAACACCTAATCCGACGTTGGTTTTTGTGGGTGCGGGAGGACTTGGATCAAGAGGGGGGCGAGCTAGAAGCAATCCGTACCGGGTTGCGGGATAATACTGGTACCTAGGAGATAATATTCCGCATTCGAAGCCAGGATGTTAGACGTTTCAGCTTAATATCACCATATCATATTGAACATGTGTCCGTACGGAGTAAAGTCTCGGTATGGAATAGGTGGACGATTCAATTGTCGTACTTTTCCATCTTGGTGCATAGTAAGATTGACATTCAGGAGAGGACGAAGTTGATATAAAAGCGACCCATGGTGCCAGGCGGTTGTACGGAATACGGTCGATGGGTTACCTCCAGAAGTCGGCCCGGCTGCCAGGTGTCTCGGCCATAAGATTGGCCTTATGTAATCCGTACTCCGCCCGTACTCGTACCGGAGATATCGTTCATTCTCATCGAGATCTGGGAACGGGAGGCTGATGTGACGTAGGTGTTATACCAGTGTTGCACAAGTCGTGCCGTACCTACGTCAGTGCTCGAGTGCCTCCCGTCGGTCACTGGAATGGGAAGCGGCAACCCGTGAAACGTAGGACAATAAGACGATGTATGACGTAGGACCAGATTAAGTTACCGCATGCATCGCAAAAGGTGGGAAGAAAAAAGGCCAGCCAGAAGAAAAATAACGAAAGATCCGAGTTGTTATGAAATCGGTGGTTCGAAGGAATGTCGGCAATCTTTTCCGTTCATTTCCTCGGCAATTCGGCCAAATCCAACAACAACTTCAAGCTTAAGTTGAAGTCATCGTTGAATGGCATCAAACAGCGCATTTTACATACGGAATACCTACCTAGGTAGATACTTTTGGTTACCTATGAAATAAACGTCTTAGCTTAATCCGTATCTTATTTTAGACCGAGTTGGCTCAGGCACGAACCCATCTTGCACGGAACCTCAAGCTCCTAACCTGTTAGCTCTCAGGTTGAGACATCTGTCGGTACGCTAACTGGTGGCCAGTGAGTCCCTGTTCAAGACGAGAACCAAAACGTGGTCCGTGTCTGTTATAGCCAAGCGAGGTACCATTCAACAGCATTGCATACAACGGTGTCATAACAATGATTTGCAGTGACCGTATCAGCAAGCGCATTCGCCACGTAAATGACGGTATGCTCCGTACAAATAATACGAATGAGTTGAGTTGATACTTTGTCTTACAAGGCGAGATCAAAACGTAAAACGAGGCGCGCGCGTGCTTTCACATCCAATCAGTACGAGTCTTCACTAACGCACCTACCCTGATGCTGACCCCCGCCTAACCGGTAGCCTATGAATATAGGGGACTCATGACACAAATAGATCTGTGTGCCCTTGTGATACGCAGGCGGGGTGGTGAAACCATATGACTGGTCGAGCAAGACAGCAGGGCACGCATTCCGTGAGGAATTCCGTGAAGAAGGAACCAGCCTGGATGATCTCTACCTAGCTCTTGTGTTTCAGCGGTTGAAATGATTTCAGGGGGCCTTTGCTACCTTGACTGGGTTAGCATACGAGCTGGACTGCTTTTTAGGCACATTATGTGCCTATGCCGTAGTGAAATGCAGAACAACTCGCAGCGCACCAGGGCGAATCCGGCTAGCGCAGCACCCATATCTCCAGGGTTTGAGTGGACGAGATTCAATCTTGACGAATCACATGTCGCGTGTCTTGACCGGGGACTCCCGTCCACTCATTCGGCGTGTACCTGGATGTACGACTTCACGAGCAAAAACAAAGAGTTGGTACGGAAAACTGCGTTAGAATATTCGTAGAAATCTTTTGGACAGTTAGTCCAACCCACAGTCCAAGAGAATACCGATCACAGGAACGGCCAAATGCCATACCTATTCGTGTCTCGAGATGTCCGGATTGACAGCGGCCCACTTGAGACCACGCGTAAACTCTTGGTATTCCGTAAAGGTGACAGTCCGATTCTCGTGCAGACACAAAGACGGTTGCCGATACGGAATAGTACCTCCCTTATAACTAGGTACATCGAGCTGTTGGTATCCAGTTTTCCCGCCGGCGCATGCAGCTTTTATATGTCACTAAGGGGAGAAATAGTACTCTATTTGCCAATAGCCAAGAATATTCCCTTGTCCGCACAGCTGAATTCGATCGGAAGACGGAATCATATTCTTAAAGCCAGGTCATTGCTCTGCCCCAAATTCTCTTGTCGAGGTAAGCCGTAAGTACCTGCCCAGCTAGGCAGGTACCAATTGCAACGTACCTGCCGTACCTCCACGGTGCGGTACGCATCAAGCAATGGAGGTACTTTGTACATAACGCTCTGTGCATCAACTTCCAACGTTTCAACTTTCCTTTGTATTCACTCACCTACCACCTCGTCATGCTTCTTCCTGATATCCAATGGGGTTGGATGTCCGTGGACTGTTGCCCCAAAGGTGTCGTCCCTCCGTGAAGTAAATATCTTTACCTCGTACTCCGTTCCTAATACCCATTCACTCATTCACTCATTGACTGGCGCACCTACAATACATTCGTCCACATACCATTTGTAATACCTCACACCTATCATTCCTACTTCCTACTTCCTCTTCGTTCTTCGTTTCTTCTTCTTTTCTCTACCCTCTCGACCGACGACGACACTCTCCTCCGATCATCGCACATATCCTATTTTGTAGACTGACACACACACAATCTTGCCATCATGGCGGACCCCGATGGTATGCACACCTCCAGCCCTATTCCCGCGCCCGGATCACAATATTGACGGTAGTAGGCGATCCGACGAAAGCTATGGGCGACCGGGGCATTAGTCTCGTGGGTTTCGTCACTGCGCTGGCGACTTCGTTGGTAGTCTTCGGCGTCCAAGTCAGCTTGTTCTTGCTATTGCGGAACAAGTTGGCCCGAATCTTGTAAGTCAACCTGTCAAGTGTGCTCAGGCACACACACACCGCACCTCGTGGCGCATTGATCTTAACAGGTATCCCGCGCGACAGCAAGCCCAAGACATATCTCGTACCGGAGCGCGAACGAACAGAACCGCCGCCGAATAGTCCATGGGGGCTACTTATGTCCTTATTTCGGTTTCGAGATCGAGAGATCATTAGGAAGTGCGGCCTCGACTCGTATTTCTTCCTCCGATACCTACAGACTATGCTTATCATCTTCATCCCCATGGCCACTGTTATCATACCTATTCTCGTACCAATTAACTACATCGGCGGTAGAAGTCAGAACTTTTCCAAGGCCAACAGCTCGAGTATTTTCGATACGCCCGAAGCCAAGGATAGTCACGGCAACACGATCACTGGACTAGACACTCTCGCATGGGGCAACGTCAAAGACCAGAATTACCGAAGATATTGGGTCCACCTCATCCTGGCCGTCATGGTCGTCCTATGGGTATGCGGCGTCATTTTCGCTGAATTGAGGGTTTACGTCAAGGTTCGACAGGACTGGCTTACCACTGCGGAACACCGTTTGCGAGCCTCGGCGACTACGGTCCTAGTCAGTGGTATTCCCAACAAGTGGCTCAGCGAGAAGGCCCTCAGAGGTCTCTTCGATGTGTTTCCCGGTGGTATTCGAAATGTGTGGCTCACACGCGACCTTACCTACCTCCTGGAGAAAATTAAATTGAGAGACGAGATTCATCTGCAACTGGAGGTAGCTCAGACAGAACTGATCCGCATGGCGAAAAAGAAACAGCTGGAGAAACGAGCAAAGGACGAGAAACGAGCGCGCAAGGCCTCCAGAACCCACCGCCCTACCAGACACGAGAAGATTGAACGTCAGAAGCAGGAAGATGCGGCGGCAAAGATGCAGGCCGAGAATGGCCACGGCGTTAGTAGCGGCGATCAGCATGATATACCGCATGATGTTCAGGATGCCAGAAAGGAAGTTCGGGAATCGATGGCCTTCATGCCTGCTCCGTTCCGAGGACTCCAGACGGGTTTCTCGAAGATAACTGGTGGTCTGGGAAAAGGCGTCGATGGTCTGCTAGGAGGTGCCAGAAACATAACCCACGACATCGACGACCAACTCGAGACCACCAACGGCTTTGTGACAATTGACTCACAACATGACCCCTTTGCGGGTCGTCATTCAGATGACCACGAGATCCATAGACATTCTCTTCACAATTCCCTCCGCCGCCAGATGTCTGATGGCGATGGTAGAGTCATGGGCACAGTTCAGCCGGGTGGTGAATCAGGCAACGGAATGTTCAACAAAGATAGTATCGAGTTGCAACTCGTTGGAAACACCACTCGCAAACTGGAGAACATGGACGAAATGTACAACTATGAGAAGGCTAGATGGTTCCAATTTTGGAAACCTCCTTCTGGTGGATTTGCCAACCCTGTCCCTCAAGGTTATCAGGAAAATGGAGGACCACGCAAGCCGAAGAAGACGTTCGGCCAGTTGCTGCTATCAGTCATTCCATTTTTCGGGGGAGAGGCTATTGAGCCTGTCCAATACTCGAAGGCCTATAACGACGAGCACGCGGAGGACCTTGACGGCACGGCTCAATGGGAGAAATGGGTGAAGAGGTCTAAGCGACCTACTCACCGACTCCCTATCTTCGACTGGACACCGGCTTGGCTTCCCGCATTACCGTTCGTGAACAAGAAGGTAGACACTATCTTCTGGTGCAGAAAAGAATTGGCGCGCCTCAATCACGAAATTGAAACTGATCAGAAGAATCCGGAGAGATATCCGCTCATGAAGTCCGCGTTTATCCAGTTCAATCACCAAGTTGCGGCACACATGGCCTGTCAGAGCATTATCCACCACGTTCCGAAGCACATGGCGCCACGAATTGTCGAGATTTCCCCAAACGACGTGATCTGGGACAATATGGCTCTCAGTTGGTGGTCGGAATGGTTGCGAACGGCTATAGCGATAGTTGTTGTTGCTGGCATGACGATTCTTTGGGCGTTTCCAGTCGCCTTCACAGGTTCCATTTCCCAGATCGACAATTTGATCAGCGCATTCCCCTGGTTGAGTTTCCTTTCCAAGAACCCAACGGTCTGGAAAGCAGCAACGGCTGTTGCTGGTGTCTTGCCAGCCGTCTTGCTCGCTTTGCTGCTTTGGCTGGTGCCCATTGTCATGGACTTCCTGGCTGGCTTTAAGGGCGCCAAGACAGGAACCCAAAAGACTGAGATTGTCCAGCAGTACTATTTCGCCTTCCTCTTCGTCCAGGTCTTCCTGATCGTGTCGCTTTCTTCTGGAGCAGTGGCCATTCTTGACAAGTTGCTGAACAATCCGACGAGTATAGCCGATACCTTGGCGACGCAACTACCTTCGGCGGCGAATTACTTCTTCTCTTACATGATTCTTCAATCGCTCAGTGCAAGTTCGGGTACTCTCCTCCAAATTGGAGCCCTCGTCAACTGGTACCTCGTCGCAAGAGTCCTCAACAGTACGGCGCGGCAGAAATGGACAACGAACACGACTTTGCCCACAGTAAAATGGGGTAGTTACTTTCCCGTGTACACCAACTTCGCCTGCATCGCGCTCGTGTACTCCGTCATCGCGCCAATCATCTCGATCTTCGCCATCATCACATTCAGTCTGCTGTGGATTGCGAATAGGTATAGCATGCTCTATGTCAACCGTCTCGCCATCGATACTGGTGGCGTCCTATACCCACGAGCGCTTAACCAGACCTTCACAGGTCTGTACGTCATGGACATTGCCCTGATCGGTCTCTTTTTCATCCAGGAGGATGGGCACGGTAACCACCCATGCACACCTCAGGCTATTATCATGGTAGTCGTGACCATTTTGACGGTCCTGTATCAGTGGTTGTTGAACCTATCATTCGGACCGATGTTCCGGTATCTCCCCATTACGTTTGAAGACGAGGCCGTGCTCCGTGACGAAGCGTTCCAGCGGGCTCAAGACCGACGTCTTGGACTCGTGGATGACGATACAGTGGCAGAGGAACGCGATCCATCTCGCCGACCCAGCGGAGATGTGACTGATTATGTTGAGGAGAAGGAAGACCACAATAACAGACACACCAACTTCAACCCCGTCCGAGGGATTGCAGTTGCTGGCGCGTGGGCTGTGCGAAGTGGCAAGAATACATACAACCAAACCTTGGGAAGAGCCGAGAAAGGCATCAAGGAAGCGGCCAAGTTCCGGGAAGACCGGAGACAAAAGGACTTGGAAGCGCAACGAGCCATTGGCGAAGCCCTCTATGGTGGATTTAATGATGAAATCGAGGACTTGACGCCGGATGAGAGAGATGTGCTTGTCCACCGAGCGTTCATGCACTCGGCTCTACGGGCCAGGCGCCCGACGCTGTGGATTCCGCGCGATGATATTGGCATCAGCGACGACGAGATTATGCGGACGCGGAAGTTGAGCCAGCACATCTGGATCTCCAACGAGGGTACGGCCCTCGACAGTAAAGTCCGAGTGGTGTACGGACGAGCGCCACCCGACTTCTCGGAACTGAATATCATTCAGCTCTAGTGGGTAGAATGATCGCACATGGCACATGTATCTTTTAATGAATTTGCTAGCATAGCCCCGGCGTCTTGTTGATTTTTTTCCTCCTTTTTTCTCTTTCTCGTCGCATACCCTAGATAGCTAGAGGAGCGAAGTGGGCGGTATGGCGATATCGCGTCACTTAGCGGAATTCGAGTAGAGCACGCGAAGTGTTAAAATAAAAAAAAAGTGTCCGAAGACCCGTTGCACGATGCCTATCTCATATATAGTGTGGTGTCTTGTTGGTTGTTATCACGGCGACGATAGTAATTCTCTCGCAGCCAGAGCCCAAAACCGTATGGAAGGATTCCGTATTCGCAGATTGTTCCGTACAGGCAACGGAATTTTCAGTTAGTAATCTCCCAGGGGTGGGACCGCGGACTAGGGCGGTTTAGCAGCGAGTCTGGACTGCCCTCAGAACGCACGGGAAGCAGCGTTTCCGTCCGCGCCCGTGGCCCCGAAGCCACAGATCGTCTCACCTCGCTATCTACGCTGCTAGCTCCGTCGGCCATGTTTTACTCGTAGTGTGTTCTTTTTTTTTTCTCTTCCAACAAAGGTGTTGAGGATAAATACATTTTTCCATTCTCGAAGTTGTTTTTCTTTTCTTGTAATTTTCTTGATTACTACTCAAGGGTTAAGACCTTCTGGTATGGCCTCAACTTCTTCTTTGATTCTTCTTTGGGACGCATAAGAAATACCCGACGCTACAGACGCACTAGACTGCCGATCTCCCGTCCTTTGTAAGTCGACGACCTCAACCCTTCGACTACCATTCTACCTCTGACCTCGATATTGATCTTGGAATCGTGATTTGTTAACTTGGCGATGATGACAGCTCAACAGACCTTTTAATCTTCATATCGCCTTCCTTGGTGTTCTCTTCTTACCACTTCCTCTCCTTTGAGATCTGCCGCGATCAACTAAGATCGATCTAATAAGTGCCGATCGCATTACTCGAATACCGAACGGACTCGTCGCGGCGCCATATTCTATCATACAATTTTAATTTTCATCATTGTCAAATTCGATTCGCTCGCGGATATCGAAAGATCCCTGCGCGAGCCTCGAGATACTATCCTTCGATACCACTCACTCCCTTAACCACCCTACAAACACCCGGGAAACCCCTCTTGGCAACAAGGTTCAGGGACACCTCAGATCGACCTCTGAAACGGGGAAAGATTATAATTCTGTTTAAAAAATAATACTTAAAGACTGGATTCCGTAGGACTGAAGCCCTGCGAGGCGTGAAATAGAAACAATGGCTGGAATGTCGGGAAACAGCCTGAAAAAATGGCTCTTGGCAGGTCTCATAGCCAGCGCGCAAGCGTTTTACGTCCCAGGTAAGTCCAAAACCATGGAGATCAACTGTTGAGGAGACAACCCCTGACAATATCTCCTCCAGGTTGGTCCGTCAAAAGCTACAAAGAAGGCGAGCAACTCCCCCTGATGGTCAACAAAGTCTACTCCGACAACACCCAACTCCAGTACGCCTACTATGACCTTCCCTTCGTCTGCCCTCCGACCGGAAAATCCTACACCTCGGGCCTCCTAAGCGGCCAGAGTATTTCGCTGAACCTCGGCGAGGTCCTCCGCGGCGACCGCATCACGCTCTCCGATATCGATCTGACTGTGGGCCACGACAACAAATGCAGCTCCTTGTGCACGCAGAAAGTTACGAGGCGGGATCTAAGACGTGCTAGGGAACTCGTCAAGCAGGGGTATGTTGTCGAATGGATCGTGGATAATCTACCCGGCGCCACGAGCTTCGTGACGGTCGATAAGACACGGAAATACTGGGCTGCGGGCTTCAAATTGGGCTATATGCAGCCTGATTTGGATACCGGCAAGCCTCGGTATTACATCAATAACCACCATACCATCGTCATCCGCTACCGACAGGCACCAGGTCGTGCAGGTAGAAACGGAGGCAAAGTGGTCGTGGGATTCGAGGTTTACCCCAAGAGCGTTGGTATTAATAACAAGCGCGAAAACGGCTGCCCAATTGATTTACAGCATGTCGAGAATGGCTTTGAGATCGCCATGCCTAGGAACATGAGAGGCGAGCTTGCTTCGACTTTTCCAAATGATAAGCTCGATGAAGGCAATGATGATGAGACAATTTCCATCCCTTACTCTTACTCGGTCTATTTCCGAGAGGACGAGACCATTGAGTGGGAAAAGCGGTGGGATATGTATTTCATCAATCAGGAAGACGGGACTAGGATTCACTGGCTTGCTATCATTAACTCGTTGGTCATTTGTGGACTCCTGAGCGGAATCGTCATCACTATTCTCTCCAGGACGATCCGGACTGATATCTACGGACGCAAGGAGGGATCCCTAGAGTCCGCGCGGAAACAGAAGGGGCCTCGTTCACCACGCCTGAAATCAGAGGGTCTTCTCGAACAGGAGAAGAAGGAGAACACTGAACCGGACTATATCTCCGAAGACGAGATTTTCGAGGACGTATCGGGCTGGAAACTCCTCCACGGCGACGTCTTCCGCCGCCCGCAATACGGCCACCTCCTCGCGCCCCTAGTCGGTTCCGGCATGCAACTCCTCTTCATGGCCGTCTGGTTGATCTTCCTCAGCGCAATCGGGATCCTGAACCCGAGCTTCCGCGGCGGCTTTCTCAGCTTCGGATTCGGACTCTTCGTGTTTGCCGGTATTTTCTCCGGCTACTTCTCCGCGAAGGTCTACCAGGGTTTCGGCGGCGTTAACTTTGGGAAGAACGCCCTGATTACGGCCTCCTTTTTCCCGGGTCTCCTATTCGCGTTGGTCTTTGTTCTGAATCTGTTCGTTTGGGCGCAGGCTTCTACCACGGCTATCCCCTTCGGCACACTCCTCGTCATCGCCCTCCTTTGGCTCGGTATCCAAGTTCCCCTCGTCTACCTCGGTTCCTGGTACGGCCACGAGCGTTCCGAAGCCTGGGCCAATCCCACAAAAACATCCCTCGTGCCGCGTCAAATCCCCCGTCAACCCTGGTACCTGCAACCCGTCCAATCAACCCTTCTCGCAGGCCTAATCCCCTTCACGGTAATCTTCATCGAGCTGCTCTTCCTCTTCCAATCCGTCTGGCAGGACAAGAGCGGGTACTACTACGTCTTCGGCTTCCTGGGCGTCGTCAGCGTCATTCTCATAGTTACCATCGTCGAAGTCACGGTCGTGACTATCTACATGCAGCTCTGCGCGGAGAACTACGACTGGTGGTGGCAGTCGTTTGCGATCGGCGGCGGCAGCGCCGTCTGGGTCTTTGCGTATAGTATCTGGTATTACTGCTACAGACTGCATATCACGGGTTTCGTCAGCTCGATGCTGTTCTTCGGGTATAGCTTTATGGCATGCTGTGTTTATGGCTTGTTGACGGGTACCGTGGGATTTTTGGCTGCGTATGCGTTTGTTAGGCGGTTGTATGGGTGAGTATCTCTTCTTCTTCCCCTTTTCCGTTGAGACTCTGTTTCCTATTTCCCATTCTGAGTCTAGATTCCCCTATTCCGTTGAGTTTTCGTATAGATGCTAACGTTCAGCAGCGCCATTAAGGCAGATTGATTCAAGTCCTCAGAGTTGTACATTACTGTTTATGATAACTTCTTTTTCTTTTACATACTTCTTTACTCTTTCTAGTAACCTGTTCTCAGCTATGCCTTCCCTCAGCATTGAATGCACGAGGCGAATTGTCGTTAGAAGTACAGAATAGATGATGTTCGACTCTAGTCACTACCTGCCACTTACACTACCTGGACATTGACTCTTCTTACCACCATTTACACTAGACCTCAACTTCCTCTACATACCTACCAACTCTTCCCACAACTACCTACTCGCCTTTTTCCTCACCTTCCCCTGCTTTCTCCCTATTACCATACCTAAACACCAACCAAACCACACCCAATCCCCGGGGTCCCAATCGCCCCGAGAGTCCGTCGTGTCGGTCCATGTGTGTCCAATGAGTTGTTGACGCCAGCAACCTTGCGTTCCGACTTCGGAAATTTCGGAACCTGTTAGCACGCACACTACTTGATTCCTACACCAGTCCACGATAATCGCGTGACCGGTCTTTTTTCAGCGCGATGGCACGAAGGAATTTGTAAAATCCTCAGGACCTGGTCGGCGATGACTTCTTACCTACTCAAAACGTACACATTCTTCGAAATCCATACAGATTTTGTTGTTTGAAAACGTGCGCTGTCTAGAGGACAGAAACGATTACGGCGAATACTCAAAAACGTGAAAATAACTGTAGGTATCATCATTTATATACGGAAGAGATGTAAATAACTGGTTAGTTACCTAGATGAAGAATCCACACACACCCATCCTACCAATCAACTCAACTCATTCGTGAAAACAAAAACCTCTTCTAATGTAATGCCATGATGCCGGTCGTCATCTATGCATGCGATGCGATGCATGTCTCTCCTCATCGTCATTGATGAGGTCTAAAAATGAAAATGAAATCCAACAGTCTTGGTCGTCGCGAAGTCCACTATGCATTTGTAAGTGAACTCGCAAGACTGTCTTTGTACCGCCTCCCCTCCCCCAGTCGCCATGCAATGCCGCCAGCATGGTCAGATTTTCCAAAAAAAGCTCATAAAAAACAATGACGCCCCCATGCCCCCGAAATGCCAATAATGCGATCCGAAACGTAGATATAAGCAGAGAAAAGGGAGCCGAAAGAGAACCCCATTCGATGATATATACTGTTTGGGCGTCCCCCTTTTCGTCTATATACCCAGTATCGTCTTCATGCGCTCATACGTGTAGAAGCTGACGGCGCCCAGGGGGATGATCTTGACGTAGCCAATCGTCAGACCGACGAAGAAACCCGACAGGCCGCGCTCCTTGAAAATGAGGGCCGCTGTCTCGGCTATGCGCAGCCGATGTCCGTCGCCGACAGCGCCGGCTACTTGCATGCGTCGACGGATCACCTCAAAGGGGTAGGACACGGTCTGTGAGACAGCGCCGGAGATACCGCCTGCTGTGAGCTCGGCCCACGCCTGGAGCGGCGCGGCCTTGTGGGCGGGCGCATTCTCTGGTTGGGGGAGGGTTGAGACTTTTCGGAGGAGAGAAGAGCGGAAGACGTCGCCGATGGTGTCGTGTGTGAGGAACGACACGCCTGCGTACGGGATCATGCCAAACATGGTCATGGAGAAACCGCGGTAGAAGTTGATGATGCCGGAGCGCGGAGTCACTGCTTGCGCGGTGTTTACGGCTGCTCCCGCGATATTCCTTACAACAGCTGAGCCCGAATGGACGGCGCTTGGCGGAGATTTGGGGAGCGGGTGTTCGTGGTAGATCTGTTTGCAGAGGTCGATAAGGGTGGGGCTTCTAACCTTCGTCTCAAAAGCCAGGCGCACGCGAATCATCTCCAGGGGGTAGGTGAAGAAGACGGAGGTCACACCGGCCAGGGCGCCGGCTGAGAATCGTCGGAACCAGGTCTCGTGATGCTTTGCGGGAATGATCAGACTGCGAAATTGCTCGTATGCGACGAATTTAATAGCAGCGTAGGGGTATATTTTCAGCAAAGTGGCCGAGTGGCCCCGGAATAATCCCATTATGCCATGGCTTGTGTAGATATCGCTCAGTGCGCGACTGAGTCCCGTCCAGGAACCGGCGTATTTCGTGAATTGAGGATTGCTCGTCTGGAAAAGAATCTTGACTCGGTCGAGCGGCGCGACGGTGGTCTTGGCCTTAAAGAAGCAAGTCAGTCAGTCATAACTATTCGATTTAGAGAAAGGTGAATGATCTCGCGTACTGTACAACCTGCCACACCGCCGGCCACAAACGATCGCGTTATATAATCCAAGCTGTGCCTGTCGACATCCTTCTCCTTGCCCGCAGGCATCTTCGCTACCGCGCGATCGTCGGTGACAACGAAAGGAGCTGACTCCCTGTCTGATCCCATAGCAGTACCTGCACTCCTCCTACTAACACCGTCCCTTCGGCCGATAAGGGTTTCCGCGTTGCCAGTGGGTTGAGTTGAGGGCTCGGCGATCGAGCCATGGTCCGCAAGCGCCGATGGCATTCCTAGGCCACCGATTCGCTGAGTCTTTCACGCAGGCACGAGACCGTGTCAAAAGTCCATACAGAAGCGGGAGAAACGGGAAGAGTGAATGAGTGAGAACAAAGAAGTTACAAGGCAAAGAGCAGAAGCTCGTGATCGCCTCAGGATGCGCTTTTTGAGAAGGGGGAAAGCAAGATAGGAGGGAATCGGATAAATGCGCAAGGACGATCGAAAAGGCAGGATGTGCGGATATCCAGAAGTAATAGTGAATTACCTAAGGCTAACTTTGCCCGCGGTCTAGTGGACAGGAGAGCGGTGGAAGAGCGACGAAGCCACGAACGTCATGTGTACGAATAGGTAATCCGCAGGTAGCACGGATTACGGAAAGTCGGTTGAAAAATGCAGGTGCAAGCCCCAATTCTTCTCCGCGTTCTGGCCGTCGAGCCGAGGATTACCGAACCTACGGTCGCCCGAAAGCACCTGACAAGTCCAATAGCCTGGCTGGGCAGTGTCCCAAACCGGCTAGGCCCCCGTCAAACCGGCTAGATTCACGGCATGCGTGACATATCGAATCTGACGCTCCCGTTCTCAGAGTCATACAAGCTTGAAATGTTATCGCCGCATTGTTTACGAACCTGGATTTCGGATTTAATTGTGTCGACTTCTGGGAGCATACAAAGTACAATCGTAGACGCACCGCGGAACAATGTACATACTAGGTATGTACAAACTAGCTGCGCAAATTCCCAACTGTCAATGTTATCATGCAAGGTACGGGGGATGCACCGGGGACTGTGGATCCATGATCGCATCGCACCGGGTCGCCATACTATCAAGCAGGGAGGGAGATCCCGCATGCTGATGTTTCTTGTGGCGTTTGCGATGTAACGTGTAACTCTACGTTTCATGTAACGCTCAGTTGCAAATCGCAAATCGCATGCATCTTATAGATGGCCATGCTCTACCTATGTTCCTCGAACAACCTTGAAAAAGAGTCCCCGGATACTATTTTTTCAGTATTACTACCTAGGCTTATCTCTTATGTTTTCAATTTGGGGCGCCTTCATGGCCCTCAAGACCTGAATCAATTTTCCAGTGCCTCTATTTCTGTTCTTCAAATTGAACGGTACGCATACAAAACACGATACCCAGTGTTTCATTCGTCCATCTGCGTCATCTCCCTGTCTCCATAGGTATCTGCCGTACACCTATTCTGCCTTGGACAGGTAATAGTGGTGATCCGTTATGTCGCCAGGTAATGCGGAGTCCTGATGATATAACACGACCCAGACAGGCTCGTAGTTCGTAAGGAGAAGGCAAGCCTCTTGTCTGCAGCTCTCATAGCAATGCAGTCGATCAGTTCTTCTTCGTAAGAGTGGCCTCGATTCTGTCCTTCTCGGCCTGCAGGGCCGCTTCCTTCTCTTCCGAAGTAGCATTGTGGCTGAGATGGGCTTGGACGAAAGGATTGTCGGGGCTCTTCTCGAACTCCTTTCTTATGCGCTCTAGTCTCTGGCTGCGGTTGAGCTTGACACCCTCGGCCTTCATCTCCTCTTCTCTGCGGTCCTTAAAGGCAGCAAAAGCAGCAGCAAATCGTCTCTCAGGGTGCTGGTCCAGCTTGATGTTCTTGGATGGGTCAAGAGCGGCGAACAGGTCTAGACCGGCATCAATACCAGAGGCATACAGCTCCTTCTCCTGCTTCTTGTCGCCAATGGAGAGCTGCGACAGCGCATTGTCAAGGCCACGACTGGGCTTTGGCTGAGCTGTCTTGGACTTCTTAGGAACAGCTCGGCCGGGAGTGTTCTTCTCATCTTCAGCCATCAAGGCATCTTTTTCGGCCTTCTTTCGTGCCTGCTCGGCCTTCTTAGCAGCTTCAGCCTCCCTGTCTTGTGTATCAGCGTTTTGAATCCATAGGCAAGCTAATCAGATGAAGTATGAAAGAAAGAAAAGCTGAGTGAATGAATCATAGCGACGACATACTTCTTGGCGCTATTTTTAGCACCTCTCTTCCAGTCCTCGTCCTCGACGGCGGCCTTCTTCGCATCCTCAGCAGCGGCCTTAGCGGCAGCGGCATCGGCCTTGCGAGCCTGGCCTTGAGCCTTTTTGCTGTTTTCACCACCCTTCTTTGGGGCCATTGTCGTTTGTACGAGTTGGATACGACAGGTCGTTATGAGTTAGAACGATAGTAGTGGTGGAATAATGCAACAGCGTCAGCAGTCGAGGTCTCACTGCCAGCAGGGACTCATGAAAAAGCTGTGATGACCCGATAGGTTGATAGGTCGACCACTCTTTGATAGAAATCCACCCTACCGGCTTAAGAATGCGGGGCCTTCTCGTCATGGCGGGGTCGAGAGGGACGCTAAGGTTTGCGCTAGGGATTATGGACTATGCCAGGAAGGTGCTAGCGTCTTATGATGCGTACAGAAAGACCTCGGAACTGACTGTCCAAAATATGCACACTGCTGACCCGGGCTGTCATTATTGGAACACCTTGCTTGCTTACCAACTTCACACAAACATTGCTAGAATCTTCACTTGAACTGGTCGTCACGCAGGTCAGACATGCTCGTACATGCCTAGATGATAACAACAACCAAACCAAGCATGCCGTGCCGTGCCGCTGTGAAGCATCGTTACTCCGCTTGCATCAGACTATAAGAAGCTGACCCAGCAGTCATAAGAGGACAATGAATTCTTCTCAATGCTTCTATGATCATTACGAACTACTCGTGAAGATAGAACTTGCCAAGCCCTTCTCGTGAAGATCAATAAGTGCAACTCCAGTTCGTCCCATCTTCTCATCACCACCGGCACGATGTCAGTGTCTGACAACCCTATTGATGGTCCCGACAATGACTCGGGATCCGTGAAGCTGCCAAGGCTGGAAGACATCGTCTGCATCTTGAAGACAGAGTCTGAGAAAGGGGACATCTACAAGGTCCTGTCCCTGGAGGCGGATGAAGTGGATGAGCCGTCTTCAGTGAAACTTCGTCATACTACGGTTACCGGTGACGATACCGAAGCGTTCAATCAGTTACAGTCCGTAGCTGATGACTTCTTACTACTCGGTCCGCCAGTTCATCTCCAGCCATGCCCACAGCGTCACGTCCATGTTGTTGTCTCCACGCACTCGGGCATAGGCCAGAGTCTTTCCTTTCATAATAACGTCCTTGCACCACTCTTCCAGGAGCTCGGTCTCTCTGAATCAAGCAACTCTGGACAGGATATAGCTTCTTCACAGGGTTATTTTGACCTACTCATCACGAAAGATGCGGATAGTGTGAAGACGTTCGCCCGGAAACTTGCCGTGACCAATTGTCTCAAGGAATTGGGCGAAGAGAATACAGTCGTACTACTCAGCGGGGATGGCGGCGTCGTTGACATGCTCAATGGCTACGCATCAGTGATAGACAATAGGATCAACTCGGGCGTCCGTTCCGAACCCCCGCGTAAACCGCTCATTGTCGTGTTACCGCTCGGCACGGGTAACGCGCTCTTCAGTTCGCTGCATAAGACTGTTGATACTCCAGCGGCTGCCTCGGACCTTGTACGGGGGCTACGCACCATGCTGCGAGGACAATCTGCGCAGCTACCCTCGTTTAAGGCCGAATTTTCAGAAAATTCGCGCTTAATCACGTACTCAGAGACTTCGGTACCCACATCCGCAGGGAACGAAACCAAATCAAGTCATTTGAAAGAAAAGACACAGTCTGTCTCGCATCTCTACGGTGTAGTGGTTGCAAGCTACGGTTTCCACAGCCAGCTAGTATGGGAAAGCGACACCCCTGAATACCGACAGCACGGGGCGAAACGCTTCCAGATGGTCGCAGAGGAACTGAAAAAAGAGAGCCATGCGTATCATGCGACTCTCCAAGCCGTTGATAGTATTAAACGAACGACTTTCACGATGACGTTGAAACGTGAGAGGCACAGCTACATCCTCGCGACACTCGTCTCCAATCTGCAGGAGACGTTCTGCATCTCTCCCTCCAGTAAACCGCTAGACGGACAGCTGCGCCTCGTGCATTTCGGGCCCGTGGATGGCGAGATGATGCAGGAGATCATGATGGCGGCCTATGATGGCGGCAAGCATGTGGGTATGCGCTGGGGAGGAGGTCCAGATGGCAAAGGGGATACAGACGGGGTGGAATATGAAAAGATTGAAAATATCAAAATCACGATACACGAAAAAGATCCGAGATGGAGGAAAGTGTGTATCGACGGGACGATTGTCGAGATTCCTGCCGACGGATGCGTGGTCATCAGTAAAGCGACAAGACACCATTTGAGCGTTCTCGTGGATAGCCAAATCCTCTAATCGATACTAGAGCCAACACCAGATAGACTCTACGTTTGATTTCTATCCAGGGGCGGCGAGAATAGAATACGGGATTGGGGCATGCACAAATTTGGTTCAAGGTAAGTAGCTCTGACGGCGAACCGCCAACAACCTGACCTGATCCCAACACATGGCTGGTCTCACGATGTCAGCTTGTCTACGTGACGGGCCAATCATGAGGCCGTGTGGCTCGGCGTCAGAATGATTCATATGCAACTAATGGTACACAATGAAGTGGTCTACTCACCTTCATCGGCACTCAAGATTTCTCCTATTCTTTACCTCGTGCGTATATCAATGTTCAATTTTAGAAAGAACAATCCTGTTTAATCCAGGCAATGAATAAAACGGCACTTACTACCAAACCTCCAATCCCGTCGACTCATCCATCATCCTCACCACAAACAACGTAGGATTCCATTCGCAACTCACACACAACTGCCATCATGACATCCATAGAGGCAAAAAGCGTCGCAACTATCCTCTGCACCTCAAAGCAAACAAGATTCAACATCGGGACGCCAAACTACCGCGAGGTTCGCTCTTCTCTCTCACTTCATACTCACCCATGCTGATCCATATGTAGCTCGATATCGAGGGCCTGAACATCACAGTCACATCAGGTCCTACGACAAAAGTCAAGGATAGAAAAGCAGCCAAGGGTAAAGCTCGGGCTGAAGGCACTGAGATCCTGGATAACGCCACTTTGCGGTTGAAGGCTGGACAACGGTATGCGCTTGTCGGACGGAATGGCTCGGGGAAGTCGAGTGAGTGATAATTTGAGATGGTCATACGAATAGGTACTGACATTTGTGAATTAGCATTGCTCAAAGCTATTGCTGAGAAGCTGATTCCGGGGAGTAAGTCAAACCTCATGAGTACTGAAGCGAAGCTACATGAGAAGGTCTGTCCAACATACCGGCGCAGTGACTGACTTCGCTCTCAGTACCCGAGGAAACACGGGTCGTCATCTTACAGCAGACCAACGCTGGAGATGTCAACACGGATGAAACGCCAGAGATGATCACCACACCTCCATCGACTGCGAATAGTCGAAGTGTGCTAGAGGAGGTCATCGAGCGCGCCACTGCTAAGCACGAACTACAACAGGAGATAGATGGTACGTGCCCGTTCATTTATCCCGTCGTATCCACAATATATCATGCGCATTAGGCTTATCACGTTATATATAGTTCTATCCCGTGGCGTCGAGAGCACCAATCCCTTCGATGCTCTGAGAAGCCTGCGCCAAGTCCGACGTGAGCGTCTGCAAAAGAATCTATTCATCAAGGCCAAAGATGCGAAACTAAAGAGTGGCGCAAGAGGCATGCAGGCACGAAAGAAGCTGATAGAGGCGGAGAAGATAGCTTCTGAGTTCGATATGCTGTGCGTCGTATTCGAGTCCTCTGAACGAACCAAGGCTCCAAACGCTTATGCTAATTCGTATTCTTGATAGGTGTGAGCAAAAGGAAGATCAGATATCCCCCGAAACTCTCGCCAAAGAAACGACCGAAGCAGCAGAGCTACTAGCAGAACTCCAACTCTCAACAGAGCCTTCCAAGCTGGCCGAAATTGAATCACAAGCAAAGAAGCTACTCACCGGTCTAGGCTTCACCGAAACCACCATGCAAAAGCCCGTCTCAAGCTTATCAGGTGGATGGAAGATGAGATGCTCATTAGCAGCCGCCTTACTCCAGGAGACCGATATCCTGATCCTCGACGAGCCGACCAATTTCTTAGACCTGTTAGGGATACTATGGTTACAGCTGTATCTCACGAAACTGGGGGAGTCGACGGAACCGCCCACGCTTATTCTCGTGTCGCATGATCGCGACTTCATATCGCTTTGTACGGATCTTCTCATTCTTCGTGATAAGGGGATTGCTTATTTTCATGGGGATTTACCCACGTATGAGGCCGCACAGGCAGAGAAGAAGATTCATATGACGAAGATGAAGGAGGCTCAGGATCGGCAGAAGGATCATATTCAACAGACGTGAGTCAATCATTTCTTACGCTTTTATCTTCTCTATCTGAATGCTACCGAGAGCGTAGCCCCTATCTACGAGATATGAGGTACCAACTGACACTTTGAGCTATAGCATACAAAAGAACATGCGCGAAGGCAAAGCAAAAGACGACCAGAACAAAATCCGCCAAGCGAAATCCCGTCAGAAGAAACTTGATGATCGCTGGGGTCTCGAAACGAGTGCCCGCGGCGGCCGATTCAAGTTGAATCGTGATCTGGTCGGATACCATCTCACGAGCCGTGCCGAGATCGAGATTGCGCAGGATGAGAAACCGGTGCATTTTGTTTTGCCTGAGCCGTCTGAGTTGCGGTTTCCGGGGGCTTTGATAGTGAGTCTTGTTCGGATGGTTCTCCTTACCTTTGCTTCGGTTGCAGTCACTTACCCCTTTTCTTACTCCGTTTTCTCTGGAGCATTTCTGGTTCCCTTAAACTCAATCCAGGACAACTTACTGACTCTTTTCCAAGTCCCTAGAAAAAGCCACCTTTCACTACCCCTCCCCATCCCCAACCCCCATCCTCTCACCCATAACCCTCACCATCCACCCCGGCGACCGCATCGGCATCCTCGGCCTAAACGGCAGCGGCAAATCAACACTCATCAAGCTCCTCGTCGGCGAGACGAAACCCACCTCCGGAACACTAACATCCCATCCGCGCCTCAAGATAGGATATTACTCCCAACATGCCGTCGAACGGCTCCAGAGACTCGCTGCGTCCGAACCAGATTTGACGGCGCTCGCGCTGCTTATGAGGGAGATGGCCTCGACCGAACAAGAAGAGGGTCGTGTGCGTGGACTCCTGGGTTTACTTGGGTTGCCGGGTGGACTTTCGTCTGATGTCCCCGTGCGGAAATTATCGGGTGGGCAGTTGGTTCGAGTTGAGCGTACGTCTCCCTTTCCCTTCCCCTTTCCTTTTCACTGTCTCCTTTCCCCCTTTTACAACACCACCTTCATCAAGTCCATAGACCTAACCTCAATAATCACAGTGGCACGCATCCTCCACCCCAACCCCCATTGTCTTCTCCTAGACGAAGCAACAACGCACCTAGACTACGAGACCGTCTCGGCGCTGCGCGACGCCCTGAACGACTGGGAGGGCGCCGTCATCGTCGTGAGCCACGATCGGTGGTTCATGCGTGGTGTCGTCGAGGGCGATATCGATCAGGAGGAGGAAGGGAGTATAGGGAGAAGGAGACTTGTGTACCGATTACGAGGAGGACAGATGAGTTTGCTGGATGGTGGTGTGCAGGAGTTCGAAAGGGGGTTGGAGAGGAGGGTTGGGAGGCTTATGGGCGTTTGAGAGGTTCCTATGAGGTTCGGATCGCTGTTTTCGATTCGGTTTCGGTAACATGGGGGTTACAGTTGAGAGAAGAGGCCTGCTGTGTCTCAGTCCACACCCGACGTCGATGAAAAGAAAGCATCCCCCTCGTGTTCGCGGACTCGCCCGTTCAACTATTGAACTTCAATACAATCAACTCTCGATTCCCATCCAGCTTAATCAACATAGCATCCACGTATAACACTCAGTTATCAGGGGTACCTACCTACTTATTCCCAAGTTCTTATCCCCAAGTTTCAGAAACGCCCGTTCTACACAAGCGAATCACCAACCTAGTCCAGCTGATCGATCGACATAGCATCGATGTATATTACATAGAGGCATCTGGGATACTTAATACCTACCTACAAGTATATGCCCTCGGGCTGATCAAGGCTGGGCAACCCAAGCCCCCGGGAAAGATCATCAGGCACACATCAAGAAGATTCCCCTCCTTGCAGCTACTATAACGTAATGGCGACTCACGAGGCCGCATTCACATCGAACGCCCCCTTTACTTTTACGTACTCACATCCTACACACTGAGTTGGCGTAAAACCACGATACATTTCCAAGTCTTCTACAGATTTAGAACATGTTTACACTACACTATGACTTCGACCGAGTACCTCCCTATTTTACAGAACGCTTAATACTACGCAGTAGGTAGTACGCAGGTAGGTGTGTATAATGGCGTTGCCGCCGGCAACAAGGGGGTGCGGATTTCGTTTTCCAGACTGGAATACCTACCTACAAGTATACGAATCACACTATTTTCGACACATCGACCTAACAGACATCGGTACAGTATGGAGTCTGGAGGGTCGGATAGATGGATGGATGGAAGATGGGGCGCCGGGCCACCGCACAGACAGGTATAGCCGACTTAGGCATTCCTCCTGCCCGAATGTAGGCACACTACACCGGGCCAACAGCACAGTTTAGAATTTTTTTTTCTGAATGGTTTTTTTTTTCTTTTGAATCGAGCCGAGGGATCCTCCCTCCCCCTTTTGGGCTGCGGTTGAAATTTTCTTGTTGGGATCCGAGTGCCCAGCCTACCTAATTTCTACATCGGTAAACACTCCAATGAGTAGACAGATGAGCCTGATGATATGTATGTAGGTATCATGCCCGTGTACTTAGTAAATTAAACAGAGGTGGTTTCGAAACAGGCAAGGTAGGTAATCTAAGCCGTACAATAACTAGGATCGGAACCAAAGCTCTGGGATGCCTCAAACAGGTAAACGATCAAGAGAAGGGAATATTCCGTGCTGCGCGGTAAGCAGAATACCTAGATTACTTACCTACGGGTACATGTATCGCTGTGTGGGTGTGTGTGCCTGTAGGTATGTGGTGCCGACCCACGGCTGCGTACATTCGTACAGCAGAGGGAGCTCTTGTACGACAACAGGAACACCTTGGCGCAGTAAGAGCTTACCTAGCTGTTCAACGGCCCGAAGACAATATGCACGGAATAAGGACCCGCAGATCCTCGCTGAGGACAGATGTGGGCTGTGTATAGATACCTAACGAGAGGTAGACTCTGAGGTCATCTAGACAGAAATACTGGATCCGTGATGGTTGCAACGGCGATGGCTGTTAACCCGGATGTTGTTGGTGGAGGATATGTTACTAAACGAAGTCCTACTCGTAGGTAAATCGAGGAGGGACGGAATCGACTGACCGACTGACACGCTATGATGATGAAGTTGACGACATGTCTCACAACTTTTCCGTACACGGAATACGTGGGTAGTATGTGCGATACCGAGGGCTTGGATTGGCGATACCCAACTACAACACACCCCAGCCCATTTTGGAGCACGGCCGAGGGTGAGAAAGCCACAGTTTGAGCCTCGGTTGCGTGCTGATCAGTGATCGGGGATCGGTGATCAGCAGACCTTGAATCACTGGAGCCGTGATATCACGTTACTTCGTAAACATTACCGTATAAGTACTTGGCTTATACGGCGGGTAATGCGTATGGACGGTGCTGCTGCGAGTACTTTATGCGTATCCAACACGCTAAATTCACAATGGCAAATGTGAAGCAGTGAGTGCAGTGAGTGGTTTGAGCGGTTTGAATGAAGGAGTCTGCGTGGGGGATTCGCAGTCTCAACTTCTTAGCTCCGGGACGGCCCCACCAGCCACACACGGGCGGTCATAAGTCATCCTTCCTTCGCCTTCAAGAATCCTGTCTCACGATGGTTAATAACTACCGGTAGTGTAGTGTGCTATACGTCAAGGTCAGGATCGGTAGAAGGAAATCAACTGCCGGTACAAAACGGTGAAAGGAATTAGTATGGAAGCTTGTACTTTGTAGGCATACTCCAGACATATGGTGCTGTGATATAAAAACGGTGGTATGTCAGGCATGAGATGGAGACGTTGGGCGGCGGCACGGAAGAGACGACCGGTATTCCGTACACCAAGGATATATGTGGCTCCACGCCGACATTAGTGTACAGGATACTTTTTCAACATAGGCAGACAGGGCAGTGTGCCGTATGGAGTAGGTATGTAGTAGGTAGGTATGGGGTAGACCAGGGAGGTTTGTAAGATCTTAGATCTAGCAACGCAACTCTCCGGACTTGTCCACAATGAGTAGCATCAGAGACGGATCCGTCGTATACTCCGTAGTGTCGTCTGTCCGTGGGGAGATGAATCTCTGGAGTCTCATGCCACTAACTGCACGCTAGCAGTAGGGCAGGCTGGAGAGACGAGGACCGTCACGAGCTAAGGGATACCTACTCCCGATAGAGCGTAGTGCTGGTGGGAGGGAGATCAAGAGCCAGGAAAAGCTTCTCCAGATGTGAATCCGATTCACATTTCACGCCAGCCGAGCCCGTCGCCCGTCAATTAAAATTTTTGATTGGTCGCATGACTAGACATCGTCAGCTCGAGAGTCGGAAGAGCCTCAGGTGACATGAAGCTCAATGAACGGTGGCAAGTAGGTGCGGAATATGAAATAAGGATGAGCTGAGATGAGTGTGTGTGGTAGCACAATTGGAGCACAGCGCCGAACATCGCCAGAACGGGCGAGGCGGGCGAGGATTGGACGTGACAATAAGGCGATGTGAGGCAAAAGAGAGGCGAGGCGGCGTGACCTGAGGAGATCACAAAGATGGAGAAACCCCAGAACGGAGCGTGCGCACTCTTTCGGAAAGAGAGAAGACGAGTCACTGGTCACGTTCTTTGACGCTGCCCACACTAGGTTAGCGCTTAGCCACATCGGGGTAGTGTGTCCGTAGGGAATGGAAACCTTCTTCTCGTCAGGCAGTGACATCCCCCGTAGGCTTCAATGTTCAGACCTTCAGGTGGCAGGTACGAAGTAGAACCACGGAATGCCTAGCGCAGGTAATCCGTTAGGTTAGGTAGCGTTCAACACCTACGACGATGTCCTAAGGCTGCCTACTGGTACGGAATAGTGGATGGCAGACACCCAGACTCTCGGTACAATAACTTCCTGTGGTATTCCCTGGTGCTAACGAGATGATGTGAATATCTGCCTAACCCGACTTGGTAGGTATACTGAGCATCCCCATTGACAGCCACGTGTGGTGAACGCGGGAAAGACTGCCCAATTCGATCAAGTAACCAGATCAGGTTAGATCCTGGAGATAAATTGGGCTGATCGACTTTTGGGTCGGGTATGTATTCTTAGTGACCGCAAGATGTCGGCCGGCGAGTCTCGACAATTGTCTGTACGAGTACCACGGCGGCGGTCCGGTCTCTTTCCGACCCGATTGAAGGAATCATCCCATAGTAATCCGGACTTTTACACAGCGAGAAAAGGCGAAAAACGTGTCACCGGATGCGGCTGTGTATTGTCTTAGCTTCGGACCATATGCTTAGAGAATCAAGCTAGGAGGTGTAAGTACGGAATGTCGTGCCTCTGTCTTACCCAGGTACGAGGAACAATCCCTCACACCTGCTCGTACAGCATCTACCTACCTATTCCGAGTCCAGCTGGCGACAAAGACTTGGCAACAAAGACTTGGCGACATGGCCGCTCAATAAAACTTACAATCCTCACATAATGAGCATTGATGAGGACTTGTGGTTCTAGATTGGACTCATAATTCTTCGTACGTAAGGGTAAACACTAGTCATGTAGCAAGTCAAGCGAGGTCTTCCCCTTTACATCGCACCTTAGTGGAATAGAGGCCGTTTTGACGTCGTGGGGAGGAGTCGGCCCGAATCTCTGCGTTTCGAGCTGGGGTACACTAGACACTTCAAGAGATTTCCGGGGGACTGGGGGCGGGGAATCGAGGAAAGTCGTGTGAGCGTCGTAGCTTGTGCATAAGTGTGGAATCCGCGTAGGATCAACAATAGCATCATCGACATTAGAGCCTGATGGATCATGGATGAGCAATCTGGCGCGGGAGATTGGAAAGGCCTGACGTCTTTCGTCTCATCCGCAATCGTCGATGGGGAGGGCGAGGTTCTAAATATGTTTTGACCTCGAGACCCGTGACATGTCTGTCTTGCCTGGACTGCTTGGTTTACTCCGGTATGCAGACGGATAATACCTGACTCTCTACCTGTAAGACTTCGTTCTACTATGTACTTCGTACCGTAAGTGCAGGGCAGGCATCAGACGCGAGCACACCGCCGAAAGCAGCCCAACTCCCCAAGTAAAGTACTTCGTACATAAGCGTAGTATGTACAAGTACGTCCTGGTGGTGATCCAGTGTTACGACGCTGAGGCTGCGGCTGCGGTGCTCTGCGTTGCGTGCTTTGCTTTGTTTTGTCCGAAAGCCGCCCTCTGCATGAGGTACGTCGAGACAAATGCATATGCTGTCGGTCGTACTTCTGAACAACCGCCGTAACCAATAGAAAATCGACGCACGAAATGATGCACTTCGATCCGAGTGGTCGTTGATTTTCGGGCTCCGACCAAGGATTTGGAATAGGCAATAGTAGCGGTTCTCTCGCCCGCGACTTGGCAGGCTTACAGACTTTCACTGTATCCTAAGTAAAGCCGACGACGCAAGCGGTAACTGTGTCTGCAGAGTCGCTCGTCTAAGGGTGGTTATCTTGACGCAGACGCCACCAGTTGCCGCACTCTTGCCGCATTTCTGCTGCATCTTGCGATGAGTTTTACCTATGTATGTAGGTAGTATCTCGAAGCCGCAAGCAGTCCTTCTACGAAGTAGAGACTAGCGACGATATCCTGTCTTCAAGTGGCAACGATGGAATTTCCACGGTGTACTCCGTACCGGCACCTGTTTCGTAGGATTTGACCTTTCGTAGGCGACGCCGTAACCCCGTCGACGACTTCTCTGCGCTTAACTGCTGCTAATCCTGACCGTCCTCGCCACCAGAACAAACGGCCGGCGTAATTACCTAATAGTCTGGCGTGTAAGGCCGTGTCGTCTTCCTTTCTCCAAGTATTCTTCCTTTCTTCTGAATTTCTAATTTCTAGTCAGCTTTCGAAGTTTGATGGACGTGTGATCAGATTACTTGCCTCTAGGAACAGTTTGTTAATGGGAGCGTTTACGAGTACGCGGTTCTGCTCCGTCCCAACCACCCACAACCGCCCTACAGGCCTCGACTCACAAGAGACAGTTGCGCCTCCCTCGAGCAGGACCGATTACATAGTACAAACTGCCCGAGTTCGGGCTTCCTACACTATGCTCAACGTTACACAGATGGATTTGTTGAAAGAACGACCCTGGGGAGAGTTTCATGCATGTACCCAGACCAGGCACCGTAGAAAACCTTAACAAAATGTACGTAGCCGATCTACTGATGCATGTAGTGAGTGAGTCGCCCTTCCTTTCGACTCAGGTCGGGTGTACTACGCACGTACAAAGGAACCATTTCTAGATTTTTCCTTCGACTCACTATTCCGTGCATCTAGACACTTAACAATGCATACAGTGTTTGGTATTTTGTACGCATTAGGTGAGATTTGCATTTACATATTTGAGTATTTCCAGGTTGTCTAGATCGGTCAGTCGATGTTGTGTACTCACACGCGCATACCCTGATCGACGTATCCGTACATCGTCGTAAACCGACTTGCGACTTGCAAGCGTCGTTCTGAGATGCTCTTTCCCTCTCCGGCGCTTGCAGTTCTTGGTTGACACAATGACTGTTTGTACTTTTAGCCGCTATGCCGGATCAGGGCTAAGCCGGTCCAGCGCGTGCGGCCGGGCTTCTCTCTCTCTCCACTTCGCCCACTTTCGTCCCCAGTTCCCCCGTGCCCCATCTTGCTTCCCCAACTCTCTCCAGCTTTGGGGTCTCGCTCGGGGCAATGCTAGCGTTAGCGCAGATTGCCTTGGTGGATCCGTGCCTGTCCGTCGCTCGGTCAAACCCAGGATCTTTCTTCTCCCCGCCTCTCCCCTCCCAAGACCAAGACGAAGACGGCCCTTTTTTTAAAACCCCTGTCGACTTCGCACATGTATGAGTACCTGGACGCAGTAATCCGAAGGGCATCTCTTTGGGTGTGCGAAGACGACAATTCCGTACTCGCCCCATAACAGCCAAAATATACCTGAGGAGACTTGTGTCACCAGCTAACTGACCAAGACAAGAACGTACCTGTTCGTAAAGTGCTTTATGATTGGTTCAAATCCTTGTCATTGACCGAATTGTCGTCTTCGCACACTCAAGGAGATAGCGCAGAGCTGGAGCCCGGCAGTCCAATCACGGCCCTGGGAAAGTCGAGGCCCCAGATCCATCGTCCAACCTCCAGGCAAAAGGCCCACTCCATGCCTGGACTTCATGCCTGGGCTCGACCAACAACAGGAACGGCATCAACAACCACGGCGGCAGCAAGCAATAATGCCTAGCATCAGCAATAACAACAAGGACACCTCACCCCATTCGAAGTCTCTAATTAGCATCTATCTCCGAGGCTAGAGATACAATCTAGATCACGTTAATTTATGTAGGCCATGTGTACCGAATAATGGCCCCAATGCCGGCATGCTACAGCCGTGGTGGTAGGTTGGCGTGTAAGCAGGAGGTAGGTAGACACTCGTAGGTATGTATGTACCTACATACTTGTAAGTTGTGGTTGTTTAGTAAAACCACCGGCCAACTATCGTGAACACTGGCATCTCGCTAACTAGACCATCCAGATAGAATTTGTGCACTACGGTAGACTAGCCCTGGCCACCATCCTGGGGGCGTGACCGTTTTCACCTCTCTTTGTTGTGGAGAGGAGAGACTACTCCAGAACGGAACGGAATACTTCCTACTGCGTACGGAACATTGTGTCGACGCTTACGAAGGTACATTCCTCTTGTATACGTACCACGCTTGCAGCCATGCAGCATGCATCCATCCTCACACCCATGTCGCCCATGCTGCCCATGCTGTCATGCCGCCGTCTGGACCGGGGTGTACCGATGCGACCACGCCATGTACCTTTTCATTATCCGTGCTTTGGACCTGGTGAACCGTCTTTGTCGTGAGTCTTGCCCCCATAGGACGCTAAGAATATATTTATATACCGGTACCGTACCTGTGTATCGTGGATGTGGCATGTTGTGATTATATATAACACCATCCCACCTCCCCTTCCCTCTTCTTCCTCTGGAGAGTTTTACCTTGTTCACCATATCATCTCTGAATCCCCCAACTTCCCCGGAATCTAGGGAGTTCAGTCAAGTTAAGGGGACAGTCAACGAGCCATTGGGTCTGCTCAGAAGGGTCATTACCCCAACCCCTTATCGAAAGAAATCAAAACAGCCTACGAAAGAGTAATTGAATAAATCGGTATTCGAAAATGGCTGGTGGAGCGGTTATCTCGGGTGGTGGTGGTGGCCTCGACCGTATCGAGGCACCAGTCACCTTCAAGGCCTACTTGATCTGTGCCTTCGCTGCCTTTGGTGGTATCTTCTTCGGTTATGACACCGGTAAGTTTTCTTCCTGGTTGTGGAAATCAGTCAAAACGAGTCCTGACATCTCCTTGCAGGTTGGATGGGTGGTGTCCTGGCCATGCCCTACTTCATCAGTCTCTACACCGGATTCCCTTATGACCCTGCTACTGGCTTGCCTACCACCGTCCCCAAGGAACAGTTCATCCTGCCTTCCAGTCTCGCCTCTCTCTTCACGTCGATCCTGTCTCTCGGTACATTCCTCGGTGCCTTGGTTGGTGGTGATATCGCCGACTTCATTGGCCGTCGACCCACCATTATCGGCGGTTGCTTGGTCTTCACCGTTGGTTGCATTCTCGAGATTGCCAGCACCAACCAGGAGGTTCTCTTCGTGTTCGGTCGTTTGATTGCCGGTGGTGGTGTCGGTTTCATCTCCACCGTCGTCATCCTGTACATGTCCGAGATTGCTCCTCGCAAGGTCCGTGGTGCCATGGTTGCTGGTTACCAGTTCTGCATTACGATTGGTATCCTCCTTGCCAACGTGGTCGTCTATGCGACACAGAACCGCGACGACACTGCCTCATACCGTATTCCCATTGGTATTCAGTTCGCTTGGGCTCTCATTCTGGCCATTGGTCTTTTCATCCTGCCCGAGTCGCCCCGTTTCTTCGTCAAGAAGGGCAAGATCGAGGAGGCTGCTAGGGCTCTTGCTTACGTCCGTGGCCAGCCCCAGGAGTCTGATTACATCAAGGATGAACTTGCCGAGATCATTGCCAACAACGAGTTTGAGATGGCCAACATCCCCCAGATGTCCTACATTCAGTCTTGGTTGGCCTGTCTCAAGGGATCGCTGATGGAGGGTAGCAGCCCCATCCGCCGCACTCTTCTCGGTGCCGGTCTCCAGTGTGCTCAGCAGTTTACTGGTATCAACTTCATCCTCTACTTCGGAACCATCTTCTTCACCCAACTCGGAACGATTTCGAACCCCTTCCTCATCACTCTCATCACCACCCTGGTTAACGTCCTCACCACTCCTATTTCCTTCGTTATCGTTGAGAAGCTCGGTCGTCGTGCCATTCTCATCGGTGGTGGTATTGGTATGATTGTCTGCCAGTTCATCATTGCCATCGTTGGTGTTACTGCCGGCAGAGAAGGACAGAACAACACCGCTGCTGTTCAGGCTATGATTGCTTTCATCTGCATCAACATCGCTTTCTTCGCCACCACATGGGGTCCCACTGCCTGGGTCGTCGTTGGTGAGATCTTCCCTCTACCTATCCGTTCCCGTGGTGTCGGTATCTCGACCGCCTCCAACTGGTTCTGGAACACCGTCATTGGTAAGTGGCTCCGTAGTACATCTCACACGAATGTAATCGAGTTTTGCTAACGTAACGCTTCACAGCTGTCATTACCCCCTACCTCGTCAACACCGACGAAGCCAACCTTGGTCCCAAGGTGTTCTTCCTCTGGGGATCTCTTTGCATTCTCAGCACCCTCTTCGCCTACTTCCTTGTCTACGAGCTCAAGGGTCTCTCCCTCGAGCAAGCCGACATGTGCATGGCTGCCGTCAACCCCCGCAACTCCGCCAAGTGGAGACCCGACCACACCTTTGCCTCCGAGGCACACCACGACGAGAAGCCTCTCGCCTCTTCGCAGGTCGAGGAGAGAGTCTAAACAAACCCCTTTTTGCTCTTACGACACAACGATTATGTTTGCTACAGTCTGTTCATCTTTTCTAAACTAGAAGAGAAGAAGATCAGCATCGAGAAAAGTCTTGATGCGACAACCTCTAGAATACTAATGGGAGGGTGGCGGCATAATTTCATGTTCTCAAAGTCTCATGTTCCCTATATACCATTACATACAAACGTCATTTGATGATACCTCAAGATATCCCCTGGTTTCTTACTTGATAGAGTAGAGCCAATCGCATAGTAAAAAAATAAAAATTGTACAGATTCACGACCTTCTTGTTTGAGACATGCTCTATTGACCCGTGTACGAAGAACGCTGTGATAGGAGACACGACAGCTATATATGTGATACTGCAACGTACCTTACCTCCTATGTGCCCTTCAGGTGGTATCGTCTCTGTTACGCGGTGCTACGATAGCTTTTCAGCTGGCAGCAGGATCTTGGTATAATGCAACTCAATATCTGCGACCTGGTTGAAGTGAGACATCGCATCACCAACCCGGAAAATAGATGCTCAGGTCGCAGGGCGATGGGGTTTGTGAAACGATACATTCGGCGATCTGGCCTATTGTTTGATGAGATTTTGGGGCCTTGAGAGGAAGACACGAGACAGGAAGATTGCAAGATAGAGAGAGGAGAGATGCCCGGAAAGGAGTCAGGCCTGTGGTATTGGACCGGACTCGAAAGAGCCATTTCGAGAATCTTGACGAGCTCGCGACACAAGCACACTCATGTCGTATTCTAAGTATCGACCGAGATGTCGAATGTATGCGTACTGCTCTGAGCAAACATCTCCTAGCACACGACAACTTCAACAGCCTTGTCAACCCTTTTGCCTCTTCCTCGCCATGAACATACATCCAACGAAGAGGCCCCCAATCAGACGACGAACTGATTCAACTATGAGTATCAGCTTACCAACTAATACCTACTCATAACGTCCTCGGAAAACAATAGGCAAAACATGTGTGCTGTGTAACATCTCCTGTCTACCTACCCCTGTCTCCAACAAGAAGAGCCCAGACTGACTCCGTGAACTGTACGGAGGTAAAAAAGTACATAAAGGAAGAGAAAAAAAAACCACCCTCGGCTTATTCCTCGGAAGGATCCGATCCCCTGCGAATTACGCCGCATCCAATTACCTGCCTGTCTTCCGTACAGTACACGTACCTCGTCGTTGGGGAACCCTACCTACCCGTCTCTAATGGACCTAAGCGGCGAGAGTCATTCAGTCACGCGGATGGAAATTAAAAAGGGGCGAAAAAGATGAAATTAGGAAAAAACTTCCTAACCTTGGAGAAAAAGGGACGCGGGGAACCCCGGCGCCGTCCTTAATACCAACTGTAACAAGGACCACGACGAGGAAAGAGATCCTACCGTGACGGAATAGGTAGAGTTCCCGAGGCCTTCTTCCCCATACCAACATACATAGTCATACGGAATATACCCATACCCCATAGTATCCTACCTAGGAAAGTGGTAACAAGTAATTTCGCACATGGTAAAAACTAATCGCCCATGTAAGTAAGGAGGGAAGAGACGAACCCATGCGAACAGTCCAGTCCAGTCGAGTCCAGATCCCCGCACCCTTGTTGGTCCTGCGACATGACATGATGGCGGGAACACGTTTCCGCCCCTGACACGCGTGTTCTGTATCCATGTAAGTCAGCGCGAAACTGGTTTCTAGGACTGATTTCTTCATGGGTTTCGTCTGGGGAGATATACGAGTATGCTACTTCTACTTACCTCCTTACCATATTTCACGAGCATGGGCAACGGGTAGGTGAACGAGTGGTCTGAATACGTGCAGCTGACTCAGACAAACGAATCGCATCTCGAGTCTCATGAGTAGGAACAGAGGTAGGACTACGTTCGTGTCCGTGCCTCATGATCGGCGGTTTCGTAATGTCAGAGTACGGGACCTGCATTTATCTGCACGGACGGAACGCGTGCGCGTGCTGCCACACCTCGTTTAGGGAACCTATGGTATGTCGGTAAGGAGAGAGATAGGTAGGTAGGTAGCCGATGTCATCGAGCTGTCAAGTTTGTCGACTTTGGCTGGGGTAGAGCGATGTTAGGGCTTTGTGTTCGGTGTAGGGGTTCACGCCGATGTCGTTTCGTATACCTGACGCCGCATGCGCCGCAATTCGGTAAGTAGATCACATATAGCGATGTCTATGGCATTCGTCTATCCAGGAGAGAGTCCCGGAATACAATGTAAATCCCGTTCAATTGATGGGAATTCAACACACAGCTGTGAAAGCGACGATCAGTGTCTTCTGCAACGAAACCTCAAGTTCAGCTAGTCAGCACTCCAGGCATACCTGGGTAGGTCAATGAGTATGTAGACACCCTCGATGCCATGTATATCGTGACGTTAATCCAGATCAAAGGGGATTTAATCAAGTTGGGTAGGTCAAGTCAGATGCAAGAAAGTTGAATCAATGGAAATCAAGTAAGATCAAGCCGACTCAACTTCACCACCGAAAAGGGGTGGCTTTCTGCATCACGAACCAGGTGTACAGAGTATCTCGTTCGCCTAATGGACAGTCTCCATGCCACCCTCCGAGTACAAGAATTTTCGCTCCTACATACTATACTGCATGGTGAAATCATTTAGCTCTTGGGCGAGTACTTCAAGAACAGGTAGTGATTTAATCATGACTGATGATATGGCCTGAGTCCCTGAAGAGCAGCTTTGAAATTCCAGCAGTACCGACCCTGAAAGCAGTAGAAGTGACGGTATGGCGACAACAGTCATAAGATATAAGGGATGAGAGTGAACGAAAAGGTGACTGAAGACAGACACAATCCAACCAGGAAGTGGGTCATCCGCATCAAACACAGCTCCTACGTCTTCACAAGGTAACTCATCACATTGAAAGGAACACTCCGATCGCTTGTAGCAAGATGAATCCAGGCTTTTGTTCACCAGACTATCTACACCCAAACATCCCTCCGTGTCCGCAGCGTTTCTAAACGAGCGACACATCTCTAAAATATTTTCTTCGATCAACCAACTGATCAATCAATCAGACAGGAGACCCGTCCATGCTTTTTCTTTTTCTCCCATTTTCCGCTCCGCTCGAGGAGCCTCACCTCTCCCCTTTCTGTCACGACGCATTCAAAACTTTTCTTTTTCAACGCGCTCTCCACGCAAAACAATTACGTCGTCTCATCTCTTTTTAAAACCCCGTATCAGTAATCAGAAAATAACCAGGTAATCTTTGCTTTCTTTCTTTCCCGCAGCCATTAGGTTTTAAATGCCTTCAAGTCCGCCCTAGGAGACTTGGTCTTTCTCCCGGAATGCTCGGAATCGGTATATGAATGTAAAAAAAAAAAGGATAGTAAAAAATGAATAAAAAACATCTCCAAGCAGCGCCAACATGCAAATGGGTATATTCGAAAAGTAAAAGAAAGATAGAAGAAATCCCAACAACAAACAACCTGTGTCTCGTTGACATATATCTTGGCCTCATGAGTCTGAGAAACAACCAGAGGTTAGAATAGATGATAGATATGATCGACCAGATTGGATTGCTCGATATATGCAGTGAACCGAGTGTCGTCTCGGTTCAAGATCGCACGGAATATACGCTGTGGTATGGATGGTCAAAGCCGACATGACCGAATTCGCAGAATGTTGACTTTGCACTGCAAAGAAAAGGGGCACTTTTGCAGGGTTCGAAACGTTTTCGCATCTTAGAGCAGATATACGGCGGCAACGAATGCCACAATGAGACCAGCGACGGAGGCCCCATCTTGACGCCGGCCAGCATTCTCAGGTGAAGTCTTCTCACCGGAAGTAGACTCGCTCTCATCCTGGGCTCCGCTTGCGCTTGCGCTTCCGCTCCCGCCTGTGCTTTCGGCTGCAGGTGCGGATGTTGCCGTCGGTTTCTCCCGCGATTGCTCCGCATCAGAACAAGGTTCGCTTTCGCTGTATACAGCGCCCAAAAATAGGGTCGTGCTACTCGAGCTCGATGTCGTTTTTGCTCGCTGTAATGAGGTTGCCGATGTAGACATGGGAGTGGACGTGGCTGGCTTGTCGCTGTTAAATACGCCGTCTTGGCATACAGGATCCATCCGAAGCTCAGCCAAGGTGTTGGCGCTGTCATCTCCCGTGACGTATGCCCAGTTCACAAGTTTCAACTCGTCAATCCACCGAGATCCATCCTCGCCGGGGCTAACGCCAAGCGCACCGCCATACAAGCTACTCCTCCAGTTAGAGACATTCTAAAGCAGTAGAATTCAAGATCCAAAATCTTACTGAGCAGCTGTTGAGTCCCAATACGACGATGGGTTTGGACCAGCCAAAGTGAAAGTACCATCGACATCAGTAAGCATGAGCATATCTTCGTAACCGCGTCGCAAATTCTGGCAAAACGAGACGGCAGCACCGGCAGAGGCGCCGTCAACACACCAGGACTCGTTTTCTAAGGGAATCTCGATGTCGCCGTTTTCGGAGTAGATTCCTCCATGCTAGTTTCGGTCAGTCATCTTGATGCGTATTTGCGCAGAGAGGCAGCACAAACGTGAGATCCGGGAATGGCATAGTGAGTGTCTGGCCGCCATTGAGCCATGAGTTGACCAGACGGGTAAGCAATGGGGCAGATTGCATCGTCAGCACATTCCTGGTCAGCGACCAAAGCCCAGCGGCCATTCATCGGATTCGGCGTGACAGCAGAAATCCCCTCCTCCTTGGAATGCTGACATCTCACTCCACCGCGAGCGTGTAGGTGTGTCTCGGATCGAGGGGCGTCATATCGCGCGCTCAGGGTCTCATTATTCACGGCGTGAAAATCCCTCTTGGCACTATTATGATAGTGTCGGGTATGCCGGAAAACGTGTCGATGTTGTTGTTGAGTGCCGGCATGGCACGGCTGAGCGGCTAGCAGCAGGAGAGCCGAGCCTATGGCGGCCTGCAGCGTCATGGACTTCATTATGATCGCGTACGATGTCGTCGTGATATTAAGAAGTAGTGATTAATCAGTAGAAGAGATATTTCGTAGTCTGGAGTATTAGAGTAGTGCGGATTTAGGGATTTGCTAGCGTGTTCAGCAACCCAACAGCGATCTCGGAAAAGGCCAGCGGCGCTCGGGAAAGGGAGAAAGATAAGGTCCTATGCAGATACAATCTGTAGGTGTTCCGTAGCGTGAGAGTCTTAGATAGGTGAATAGCTGAATAGGTAGATAGACAGATAGCGAGTGGTGAAAGCTGGTCTCGGGCAGAACGACTGATGCTGAGGTCGTCTCGTCTCCTATAAGAAAAATGTGCGGGACTCGAGGCGTGTCGTCGTTAGAACGTGAACATGGTGACGGTGATAGTGAGAAGAAACGAGTGGACTAGGAGAAGATCTCCCAAAGACGAGGACGGTGGCGATAGACGGGCGGTAGTAGCAGTAATAATGGGTTGTATTTGTAGATATTATCAAACGAATGTGATAAAATGTGATAAGAAAGCGACGAACAGGTCGAGGAATCGACGGCGCCCCCTTCCTCCTGCTGAATCCTAAGACAATCAGAGCGTAGGCAAGTTAAGCTTCGCGCTATAACGGGCTAAGAATCGAGAAAGGGGCGGAGGGGACGGGCTGTGGCCAATGGGCGTGCGCAGAGTCGCCATGCCGGTTGAAATGTACCTGCATAGGCCATAAAGAGGGCCCCCTTATGGCAGGGATCGCGAGATGCAACTTGGCATGATCTACAGCAGGTATGGAATACCTCTAACGAAGTCATTATGCATGATACGTTGTATAATGCACTACTTCAGCGTACCGTAGCTATACCTGATAACTACAACCGCGCTAGTGCCTAGTGCGCCTGCCTGTGCGCCTAGACTCCCTCGTCGTCCCTGCTTTCCTCTGCACCGGTACGCTACAGCCATGGCAGTTGGAACTTGTCAGTGAGACCCTCACGCGGAAGGACCCTTGAGATCTCCTTCCTCGTCCTAGTGTGTCTACTATCGCGTCTTCGATCGATACTTTACGTATAAAAAGTCACCGCTTGCCTCCGTTTAAAACCGGACGTCATCGAACGGCCCACGGTCCACTCGACTGTGACCTTCCCGCAGGAGACTTGACGCACGAACTTGGATGGAACCTCTGTGACTATTGCCAACCTGCCTGATTCCTTATCAGTTTGGATAGTTGTCGTCATACCAGGCACCACTCGAATATCCACTGCCGAGCACCGTAGTCTCGTCGACTGGCGCGTTCAACTTCTGCGACCACGAGACACGTGTACCGCTGGCCCCCGAGCCTGAGTTGTCATACTCCGCGTAGAAGATGTTGCCAACGTCGGGATCGCCGTTCCAGTCGTGCCACCCGGCACCATTGATGACTTCAGAGACTCAGTCAGTCGATCGATGGCCTTGCCGAAGATCGATTAGGAGAAGAGAGTGACTCACCCGAGCTCAACGATGTTCGCTGGAATACGACGCGCGCATATGGTCGCCATGGCCGTCCCAGGTAGTATGAGCCGCTCGATACGGACTCGCCCGAAGCAGCGGCAACATCGCAGTTGTTGAACAGGTAGTAGGACGGGTTCGAAGACGAATCACGGCCGTTTGCTACGGGTGCAATATCTCAGTTCGATCCAAAGAAATACGACATCGGGGGAATGCGAGGTGGTGATCTGAACTAACCTGTAATGTAGTACCCGCCGTTGCGAACGCGGATATCACATTCTTCGAACCACGCCTGCGACTGCTGCCCGAAAATGAAGTCGGTGGCACCGGTGATCAGACAGCGGCTGTAATACTGCTTGCCCTTGTCTGCCAGCAGCGTGTCTTGGAACCCATAAAGTTGGCATCCATAATACCCGCTGTCCGCCTGAGCGCTGAGTGCGATTGCCTGGCTACCCTGGCCGTCTACATGTGAGGATCTCGGTCAGCTTGATGATATACGCGAGAGAACTACGTGACAGAACCGGGGAACCACGCGATGAATCAAGAGCACGGCCGAGCAACGCACATGAGTTCACGATGTTTACGTTCTATACGATATTCCCTCTGTCAGCAAATGGGCACGACAAGCGCTTGAAATGCGAGACACGAAACACGTCCTGAGCTGAACTTTCTTAGGATGACCGGAGATGAAATGTTATATTGATACTCACATAGACCTTAGCATTAGCAGCGTGCACTCTCAGCGTTCCGGACGCATCATTACTTCCAGCGGTCGATGCGGGCAGGTTGAACGTGATGGTCGCCTTGTTATTGGCATACGAAGTGCTATCGGTGGTATATCCATATATTGTGAGCTTGGCCGCACGTGAGTCGATATACACCTGCTCAGTATAGGTGCCCTGGTCGATGAAGACGCATTGGTCGCTCGTTGAGATCTTCGAGAGGGAGTCAATGGCCGACTGTACCGTCGAGTACGAACCGCCGCTCTTGGCGACGTGCAGGCATCCGGACGGCGGACTCGTGCGACTGACGGCGAGTGCAAGCGAGACACTGCTCAAAAGCAAGACAAGCACCTTCATCTTCACGATAATAGCTCCGCATGTGCGTAGTGAAATAGGACGTATAATCAGTTCAATCGATAGATCGATTCTTCGGCAAGCAAACCAGAAGGATCACAGAGCGCCAACCAATTCATCATGACAATGGTTACAAACACGCCGCTCTTTTTATATATCCGATCCCATTCGATCTCGAACTGCTTTCCGGATTCGCCGCGGAGGCTCCGCGGTCCGGGAAAAAGTAATTCTACTCCTGGGACTCCACCACTGCGTAATAATCCGTCCGCCGGGAGGGTCTGTCTTGACTAAAAGCTTTGCTCATTGAACGGACAATCCAAGACTTTCTCGGCATGAACAAGGCATATATCGAACGGATCAATCGAACAGCCAGATGGTTGGTGGAAAAATACCATTCATGTAAGTGCCCAGCTATGAAGACATTACAACTACGGATTGGGTACGGTGAATACCACCCGAACCCGAATTGCTTCTCCTATCCAGGCACTTTCTCGGTATGCCGTTTCAGCAACATAAATACCAAGAACCCCTTTCTCAAGTCTCGGTTTACCTCTCAAACTCCGTAGTGCAATGTAATCGAATCCGCAAGGATGAATTATTAGTACCGGGTATCACTTTATTTGCTGTATAGGTACAATGCCTTTACTCGAAAAAAACACAGCCCCTGAGCTCCCGCCCGCTTAATGCAGATGCAGATATATAAGGGTTCATGAAGAAAGATATGACTAGAAAGAACACACTCTTCACTGGTCTCTTACCCAACCTGGTATCTCATTATCCGCACGCCCCAGGATCTCGTAAACAGACGGCCAGCCCGCAGCTACGGCGCTCCCCTTCTGCTTCGCGCCCATAATGGCAAACCGACCCTGTGAATGCGCAAGATACCCGTGCAGAAGTCCCTGCGCGCACAACGAGGCCACCGTGCCTTCGATATGCTCCGCTGTGGGCGCCGTGTTGCCCCAGACCAAACCCTCGTTCGCCCGCAGCCTTTTCCTCCGGCCGCCCGGGGGAGGCACGAGTGTTGATTTGCCCGTCCCCGTCTCCGCGCTGTTCGAGACGGCTTGGAGGAATATGCTGTTCGTATGGGGTGCCCGCGCTGGGGTCGCGGATACGGTGTACCCTTCGAGTCTCTTCTGCACGTAGTGCGCGGCGACTTGGAGTTGGGAAAGTTCCAGCGTCGCAGCTTTGCGCGAGTCGGCTTCCGTCGGCGCGACGTAGGTGAGCAGGAAGGTGCGGCGCGAGAGGGAGCGCCAGAGTAAGGGTCGCAGACGGAACGTGAGGGTCAGGAGGAGACCCTTGCGGAGCAGCCAGTCCTCGTTTGCGGCTAGTGCATGCTGGAAGAGGAGGAAGTTTCCTGTGCGGACGGCCTCGGCGTAGGGCGAGAATATGGGCGCTATGGTTTGCGCCTCGGGGCGCTGGAGGAGGGCTTGGGAGGGGAGACGGCCGAGGAGGAGGTTGCAGGGGATCAGGTATGTGAGGATGAGCTGCCGGTGTTTCTGGAAGGTCGGAGGGGTCTGGAGATAGGCTGATTCGAGACAGAGGGAGGCACGTTTAAAGTGGTTGTTGATGAAGTGGAAGCGGCCTAGGTAGTAGAGATATGTGACTCTTTGCGCGGCGGGGTAGAATGATAGTGGTGGTGCTTTGGCGCTGACGTTGGTGAAGAGTTGTTTTGCTAGATGGGTCTTACGACACTATTCAGGGGGTTAGCATCGTGATGTATGTAGGGTTGAGAGAAAGAGGGCTTCTACGCACGGCGAACAGGAGTTTCAGTGTCAGGTTTGCGAAGATGTAGACGCCGATCTTCTTTCCCTCCGGTTGCGCATATCGCTGACTCGATCGATCCGTAAGGCACGTCGTGAAGATCTTCTGGATCACTTCGGCTGTGGTGCCGACGATCGAGGTCTTTTCGTCATCGCCCGTGTCCACCCTGTTGAGCTTCTTCGTCAAGTCCGGTCGTTTGTTCAGAGTCATCGATAATTTGGATAGTGAGCCGCAGAGCGATATGCTCGTCTGGAGCATGATGGTTCCGTAGGTCGGGTGGTTCAGTGCCGTCGTACAGGAGCTGTCGCGTATTAGTCTGCTGCAGTCGGTTTCGACACGAGGAAAGAGGCGTACTTGGTCAGGGCCATGAGCAGCTGATGTGCTCCCAGGAGGTCGTCGAAGTCAACGTCTCGCCAGTACTCGAAGTAATCCTTCATGAAAGCAATGAAGCCAGCCCAGGCGGTGCCCTGATCATCGGGGACATCGTCGTCTTGCGGCAGACATTTTTCGACGAGCTTTTCTATAGCGTTGGCGTTCCGATAGCCCTTCTTCAGCTCGTTCGCGAGGTTGAGATATTCCTGGGGCAGAGGCGGTTCGACGCGAAGCCAATTGCGCAGGGAGACGCCGTCGCGCGTCTTCAGGAAGCCCCGGATGCTGGAGAGGAACTGGATAGTCAAAGACATGGTGTGTGGACTCGCGGAAGTTGACCTCGAGTGTTGGCTTTATCCCAAGGGTCGGCGCATTTCATTGGGATGGGGGAGCCAATGGGAGGAGATTGGAGAATCTCTTGCGAATCAGGTGGGAGTGGATAATTCGTCAAGCTGGTCGGATATCCAAGTTCTAGAGGGTATAGTATGCGTATGTAGGTAGAATATTTTTTTCGCAAGATTCGCACGTCGGTATGGAGTTGGGATTGAAGAGAGAAGAAGAAGTTCGAATTGGAAACAAGTTGCGAAGGAGACAATTACGTATGAAGGACGGAAGACCGTATCGAATCCCTGCGCTCACCCCGACAACGGGCCAGCGGGTCCAGCGGATCTGAAAATATGTGGGGCGTAGCAACGGCACCGTTGAGATCACAATCACATGCTAGAAATAGTAGAAGCTAACAAGACTGAAGTACGGATTATTATTTGCAGGGTACCAAAAGCAATAGCAAGAGTATTTGAAGATGGATGATAGGTATGGATGAAGGTGGGTGAAATGTGAGGGGGTTGACGTTGCTCGACTTTTAGCTTTACGGATTATACGGAATACAGATATCAACTGCCGTACACAACCGTATTATCGCCGTAACACCGTCAAGAGACCGTATAATCCGTATATTCATAGGTAGGTAAGATCAAATAATACAGGTTGCTGGGAGCATCACATGCCAAGAAGAATACCTAATATGAGTTGAAACCATAGACTCGGATTCTTCTCATGATCTTCAGTAGTTAGACAGGAACGGGTTGTAGAATCACTACCCTCATAACATCCTACCTACCTATATAGGTGATAGGACCGACGCGTTGTACGGTAATATTCAATAAATATCAATGTCATCGTAGTAGTGACAGTGAAAACAGGCAAGAAAAAATCAGCAGCATTATTGGTATGTCCTCCCCCTGATAGCACGCAAGTCAACTATACACTTTCTCAATACGCTGAACAACCATTGCCGTAGCCGCACCGCCACCGTTGCAGATGGCAGCAACTCCATACTCGCCCGGTTTGAGTTGATGAAGCAATGTAGTCAGGATGCGAGAACCTGAGCTGCCGAGGGCATGGCCAAGGGAGATAGCTCCACCGAGGGGGTTGACGCGAGCACCCTCAAGTCCCAGAATCTGTCATGTCTTGTCAGCCATCATGTCCCGGTAACGCTGTAGAGACAGGAGAAATAAGAGAGAGAGAGAGAGACAGAGTGGGGGGGATTACCTTTTCATTAGCCTTGATAACAGCCGCGAATGCCTCATTGAATTCCCACACGGCAACCTGGTCTTTAGTAATACCAGCCCGTTCAAGCGCAAGCGGAACAGCCTTGGCTGGGGCAACGGGGAAATCGACAGGGTCTACAGCAGCATCCGCAGAACTGCAAATCCGGGCTAGTACCCTCGATCCCGATCCGTATTCCTGAGCAATCGCCTTGCTGCCGATAACTAAGGCGCTAGCACCGTCGTTGAGGGATGACGAGTTCGCCGCCGTGACGGTACCCGTACCATCGCGCAAGAACGCCGGCTTAAGAGTTGGCACACGCTCGGGCTTGACGTCCAAGTATCCTTCATCTGTGTCAATAATGGTACTGCCCTTCTTGCCCTCAACTGTAACAGGGGCAATCTCATCCGCAAAGGCCTTGGCATCCCAAGCGGCTTTGGCTCGCTCATAAGACTGAAGTGCGTATGCGTCCTGCATCTCGCGTGTAACGCCGTACTTCTTGGCGGTTGTTTCGGCGCAGATTCCCATGTGGAACTGGCCATAAACATCAGTGAGGCCATCCTTGATCAAACCATCCTCCATCTTGACGTGGCCAAAAGGGGGCAAGCCGCTAGCTCGAGGCATGTAGTACGGGACTTGCGACATGTTCTCCATGCCACCGGCAACTTGAGCCTCACTTAGACCCAGCTGGATGTTCTGAGCAGCGAAAACCACCGCTTTCAAGCCGGACGCGCAGACTTTGTTAATGGTAACGGCTTCCACACGCTGTGGCAAGCCGGCGAAGATGACGGCCTGTCTAGCAGGGGCCTGACCAACAGATGCTTGCAGGACATTGCCCATGTAGACATCTGTGATCTTCTCAACGGGCACCTTTGACTTCTCGATAGCAGACTTTATGGCAACAGCGGCAAGCTTTGGCGCCGATACGCTGACGAACGAGCCATTGAACTAGGAACATCAGACTATTAGTCCAATCATACTAAGAACGAAGCAACCACTAAGGCATCGAGTCTCACTTTAGCTGTAGGTGTTCTGGAAGCACTCAAGATATAAGCGTCCCGGACTTCACGCTGGAGTCTGGTTTGCACCGAGAAGTGGCGAGCAAGTACCTGCCGAGGTCCGGCATGCAAGGCGGCTCGGGCCAGCGGCTTGGCTGTAGTCTGCAGGACCATGCTGGCAGTTAAAGATTAAAGCCCTGGAAGAGTGAAGTTGCCCGTATTAGTTACGTGAAAGAAAGTCTTGAGAAGTGCCGTGAGATGCCTCGCGCAGCTGGACAGCTGAAAGATATAGGAAGAGAAGTGAGATGCTTCATGTTAAGTCAGAATTGCTTTCGTTTACCTATCTGGGTATCTCGCGGGCGAGTGGCAGGCACGGCGCGCATGCAATTGATCTCGGCTTGTGGCGGTATTAGAAATCACGGGGAAGCTGCCGAGGTGGCATAGCCCACGGGCCATGGGAGAGCGCGGAACGTACTTTCAAGCCACTTCGGAATTAGTCGGTGCCCCAAAGTGTGGCGCGTCGGTGGCACGTGCTCCGATCCCGGCCAACCATTCGTAACGGTTCGGGCATTTTTCTGTGAGCACGGACCAGGCATTCCCGTGGCCGTATTACGGTGCTACGTGTGAAGTGGTGTTTCGTACGTGCTTCAATACGGAAATACGGAAATTTCAACAGGACGTATTCCGTAAAACGCCCTTAGCCACGGGGATCCGGAGCCGGCATGGTGGGCCGTCCAGCCACATCTGGGGTGCCGAGTGAGGATCGCCGGATAGGACCCTGAGGGCATGTACACAGTACTTAACTGTTCTGTACCTCTCCCACCACCGAATTAAGGTTCTTACCCGCGTGTGGCTCTTTTCAGCCAGTTCCGTATGCATCTACCCGCTATGGGTTCAACCTTGAGTTTAGAATATGGGTAAATCATGGCTGAACCACACGAAATTCCATCTCGTCGCTGTATGAATGCTTCAAAGTCAAGAGACGCGATAGTGGAACCGTGCACTCGGAAAGAGGCAGGTACACGGTACCTACCTAGAAGAAGTTAGAAAGGTGGGCCGATGGAGCTCAGTATATATGCGCCTAACCGTATCTATATACTTTGATACAGACATAGTGTCGATATTAGCCGTTAATATTGGTTAAGAGAGGCCTTACCTAAGGCCCGTGGGAACACGCCATGCGCCTTCGGTGGATCGCATTAGTCCCTTATGAGAAAGTACCTAGGTACCGACCGCACCTCTTATCGGCGTTCTACCTACCACCATTAACATCTCTCTCACTTCGCCCACTTCCATCACCTCATCACCTCCAACACGATCCGACATTCTGACGTCCGACTTCAATCAAACCACGCAGTTTGTCTCGTTGTTGAAGCACTTGGTCTCCTCGACGAACGCAATTCCAGGCATCGCAAGCCACAGCCACACCGAGTGTCCGAGCAGTACGCTCTCGGCCATTGTCCATCACAGCATCCGCGACCGGCATCTCGCTAGCCAGTCACCATGTCGACCTCCGCTCGTCGTCGTCTCATGCGAGACTTCAAGGTATGGCAAACAACCCGGATTCAGACGTGTTATCAGAACCCTAGCTAACCGACCGGCATGGTGTAGCGCATGCAAACCGATCCGCCTGCAGGCGTCTCTGCCTCTCCTGTCCCCGATAATGTCATGACCTGGTGAGGCTGGCCCCCAAAGTTGCAGACAAAGACAAGAGTTATTAACTAACCTTGGGTTGTAGGAACGCGGTCATTATTGGTCCTGCCGACACCCCGTTCGAGGACGGAACGTTTCGTCTCGTTATGCACTTCGAAGAACAGTACCCGAACAAGCCCCCGGCAGTGAAGTTCATCAGCCAGATGTTCCACCCCAACGTCTACGCCACCGGAGAGCTTTGTCTCGACATCCTGCAGAATCGATGGAGTCCTACATATGATGTCGCCGCTATCTTGACAAGTATCCAGAGGTACGCACGACCGACGACTTCATCACCGAGTCAGGCCAATGCTAATCCCTTGTGACTTCTAGTCTGTTGAACGATCCCAATACCGGATCCCCTGCGAACGTTGAAGCATCGAACCTGTACAAAGACAACCGAAAGGAGTATACCAAGCGCGTTCGGGAGACTGTCGAGAAGAGCTGGGAAGATTAAATCGCCACATTGAGCTGGGTAATTTACGACTAGGAGCGGGAGTTAATGACCGGCGTTGGCGTTTCGGCAGGTTGAGAGGGGCCTTTTCCTTGACGGCGTACATACAATGTGTGTCGTAACAGGTCTATTTTTACGTATCAACGACGAGAAGTGCGGGCAGGTTCATTCGTGTCGGGCTGGCGTTCATGATGAATGGGCAGTACGCCCATGATGGACGCATTCCTACCTTTCAGTGAGGTATAGAGGGTGTCTAGTTCACTTGTGGGGAGGCGGGGGGTTAGTTAAACTGCTCTAGGTTCACTTCGCATGACGGCGGCGTTTCTCACGAGTCATCTCATCTCACCTCTTATCCGTATGATAGGCAGAGTCAACTAATTCTATGCACACGATTCTTCCACGTATCTTGTGAATACGATGAGCCAAGATGATACTTGGCGTATCCTGTGTATCCCATGAATTATATAAACTGAGATTCGCTCACAGTTGTAACAACATGCATCAACAACACACCTACTTCGTATTCCCCGTGGAATATTATCCGTCTCACTTTGATTTGGTTGGCCATGGATGGCAACTCGCGTACGGTGTGGGTACTCGTTGCGCTTCATAAGAGGTAAATACGGAATAATGAGACCAGCGATCTCACCATAGTGAGATGATGTAGGAATGTATGAAGCAGGGAATATCAACTGGACCACTCTTGTAAGTGATACAGCATAACCGGTAAGACCTCGTTTGATAATGGGCTTGTGCTGATAGTGTACGAAGTAGTATTTCAAAGTGCATTCGTTTGCTTTTATTGTATGTCGTTAAGTTGGTGGTTTTCATGTACTAGAAGAATCTCATCGTAAACGCATTGTTTACCCATTTGTTGTCTTCCGTCAAACTCAACCCACGTTGCCATGGATAAATCCGCAGATAACTGCATGCCGCGACTTCAAGGCGTTGTTGGAACCCGGCGGTTGTTACGAAGTAATTCCATCAAGGTTTCAGTAGCGCTATCCATGCCAGTGGGCTAAAGTTCTCACCCCAACACAAATGCCGCACTGTCACCGGCACAACCCACCCATTACATCATGTAGGAGTACCGAGTCCAAGAGTACCAACAACAGCCATTTATCGTACGAGCAGGTAGACGGCGATAAGTGCTGCATGAGAACAGTGCGTCCCAGCTGAGACGGATACAACCCTAGCCAAATGAAGCATATGACAGGTACTTTACGGGCAAGTATCGTCGACTTCTCCTCACTCACATTATGTAAGTGTGGCACTAAAATCCAACGCAGCTTTTCCTCCCCGCTCCGGGCCAAGTCACTGCGCCTCTGGCTCATCGTAGCATTTACTTACCCTCCCTTGCCCTCTATTACCACATTGTGTACGGATTGCTGCTACACGTCGCCAGTCACAGAAGAAAACGCGACTCACGGTCATTGGACGTTTTCCCCGACAGCCTCAGCCCAGCCTCTTGCGAGCTGAGTTGTGTGTCGCTTCTGAACGACGAGTACATCATCCCCTGTTGACCTGTTCGCCGTTTAGGCGGTTGAGCTGCGTCAGAACGTCAGAACGTTGCCCGTCAGAAAACACGGACGGAATACGGAAGACAAGACGGGACACGGAATACGGGACCCAGCTTGTTTTGCACGGGGAATACGTAATATGAGCTAACGGAGAATCTGCTCGTTTCCGTTCTTTCCACCGATTCTTCCTCTCGACTTCGCCAACGTTCACGACTACGACGACTTCGGCCCCTCTCATCTCTCCGCCTGCCTGCCGGTGATTCCTAGCTGCGCATACCCGTCCACGTCGTGCCACTCTCGCAACCATGTCGGGCGCAAACAGCATCAAGGTCGTGGCCCGTTTTCGCCCGCAAAACAGGGTCGAACTCGAGTCGGGCGGTGAGCCCATAGTCAGCTTCGATGGCGATGATACATGTTCTATCAATGTGCGCTCGCTTCCTCTTCATTCTCTCTTCTTACTCTCTTCATCCCGTCTTATGCCTTGCTGGCACCTTCTCTCTGACCAGCAGTCATCTTCGCTCAACTTACTCACACTCCGTTTCTCCTTCTAGTCCACCGAGGCTACGGGCTCCTTCACCTTCGACCGTGTCTTTGATATGAAAGTAAAGCAGTACCAGATTTTCGAGTACTCCATCAAGCCCACCGTAGATGATATTCTCAACGGCTACAACGGAACCGTCTTCGCCTACGGTCAGACCGGTGCCGGTAAATCCTACACAATGATGGGAACAAGTATAGAGGACGAGGAGGGCAAGGGTATCACGCCCCGCATCGTCGAGCAGATTTTCACCAGTATCCTCTCCAGCCCGCCGACCATTGAGTATACGGTCCGAGTCAGTTACATGGAAATTTACATGGAGCGTATTCGCGATCTGTTAGCCCCGCAGAACGACAACTTGCCTGTTCACGAAGAGAAGAACAGGGGTGTATACGTAAAGGGTCTCCTGGAGATATATGTCTCCAGCGTAGAAGAAGTCTTCGAGGTCATGAAGAGGGGTGGAAACGCTCGAGCTGTCGCCGCAACCAACATGAACCAGGAGTCTTCTCGTTCGCACTCCATCTTCGTTATCACCGTCACTCAGAAGAACCTCGAAACTGGCTCGATGAAGAGCGGACAGCTCTTCCTGGTCGATCTTGCTGGTAGTGAAAAGGTCGGCAAGACCGGCGCAAGTGGTCAGACCCTCGAGGAGGCCAAGAAGATCAATAAGAGTTTAAGTGCGCTGGGCATGGTCATCAATGCCCTCACAGATGGCAAATCTTCACACGTCCCTTACCGCGACTCCAAATTGACCCGTATTCTGCAGGAATCACTGGGAGGTAACAGTAGAACGACTCTGATCATCAACTGCTCCCCCAGTAGTTATAACGATGCCGAAACGCTGAGTACCCTACGATTCGGTATGAGAGCCAAGTCCATCAAGAACAAGGCCAAGGTCAACGCCGAACTCAGTCCTGCTGAGCTCAAGGCCATGCTGGTCAAGGCCAAGACTAACATGACGAACTTCCAAAACTACATCTCATCCTTGGAGAGCGAAGTCCAGCTGTGGCGTGCGGGCGAGTCTGTTCCCAAAGAACGGTGGATTCCCCCACTATCAGAGAACTCCGCGGTTGCAAAGTCCGATGCAAAGGGTGTGAGGCCATCAACACCATCGCGCCTCATCTCGGAAAGCAGGGCGGAAACCCCTGCTTTAACCGATCGCGCTGGTACCCCTAGCCTTCCGATGGACAAGGACGAGAGAGAGGAGTTTTTGCGAAGAGAAAATGAACTCCAGGACCAGCTGGCCGAAAAGGAATCTGTGCTCGCGGCCGCCGAGAAGTCTCTCCAAGGCACTAAAGAGGAGTTGACATTCCTCAAGGAGCACGACAGCAAAGTCGGAAAGGAGAACGAAAAGCTGACGACAGAGGTCAATGAAGCTAGAATGCAACTCGAGCGCCTAACATTTGAGAGCAAAGAGGCTCAGATTACTATGGATGCTCTGAAGGAGGCAAACTCTGAGCTCACCTCAGAACTCGATGAAGTCAAGCAACAACTCCTAGATGTCAAGATGAGCGCGAAGGAGACGAGCGCTGTCCTAGACGAAAAGGAGAGGAAAAAGGCCGAGAAGATGGCCAAGATGATGGCTGGGTTCGACTTGGGAAGCGACGTGTTCAGCGCCAATGAGCAGACTATCGCCAGCGCTATCGAACAGGTCGAGCTCATGTACCAGCAGAGCTACGAAGGAAACACAGTCCCGTCGGAAGATCTGCAGGAACTCAAGGCCAAACTCATAGAGACGCAGGGCATCGTCCGACAAGCCGAGGTCTCGCTTTACAGTGGCGTTTCTGGCGATTCCGAAGCCCGTCGCCGCGTAGAGCTAGAAGCCCGCTTGGAAGCCTTGCAGCAGGACTACGAGGACCTCCTCACTCGCAACCTTTCCGACGCCGATGTCGAGGATGTCAAGGATCGGCTGCAGAAGGCGTATGCCGACAAGCAAACCACCCAGGTGGAGCTTGTTAACGAGCTCAAGGCCGACATCACGCAGAAGTCTGCTGAGAACAATCGCATGAAGACTCTGATCGAAGAGCTACAGACTCGCATCAAGTCAGGTGCCGCTGGCGCCCCCGGTCTCGCCAATGGCAAGACCATTCAACAGCAAATTGCCGAATTTGATGTCATGAAGAAGAGTCTGATGCGCGATCTGCAAAACAGATGCGAGCGTGTTGTCGAGCTCGAGATTTCGCTCGACGAGACCCGTGAGCAGTACAACAACGTGCTCCGGTCCTCGAACAACCGCGCTCAACAGAAGAAGATGGCCTTCCTCGAGCGCAACCTTGAGCAGCTGACTCAGGTTCAGCGTCAGCTCGTCGAGCAGAACAGCAGCCTCAAGAAGGAGGTGGCGATTGCCGAGCGGAAGCTCATTGCCAGAAATGAGCGCATCTCCAGCTTGGAGAGTCTGCTGCAAGACAGCCAGGAAAAACTGACAGCTGCGAATCACCGGTCTGTTTCTCCTGTTTCTCAATTCATTTTAGGCATGCTAATATTGTTTTTAGATTCGAAACCCAGCTCACTGCCGTCAAGGAGCGCTTGGAGGCAGCGAAAGCTGGTTCAACCCGTGGCCTTAATACGACGCCTGGTGCTAGTAGCTTCAGTTTTGCTAATGCTGGCAGCCGTATTGCAAAGCCACTTCGCGGCGGGGGTGAAGCCACCCATGTCCCCACCATTTCCAGCCTACAAGAAGGCAACACCAACAAAAGAAGCAGTTGGTTCTTCCAGAAGTCATGAGAGTCTTTAAGGAGTCACCCCGCGACAGGTCTGGCGCATCATCAACATATCATCATTGTGTAGGATTCTGATTGATCCCACCGCTGTTCATATATCTCTTCTTTCCTTCCACTTTTGGAATCGAATCGAAAACAAATGGGAAAAGCGTTTCCAGGGGTGGCGGGCTCGGTTAGGGGAGACGTGTGTATGAAAAATGGTTCACTTCGACTTGTCGCAAAGGGGTGGATATGGGTTTACGAAAGAGACGAACAAAACGTCCCCCAAGTCTAGAAGAAACATCTTTATCAACAAAGGAGTAGATTGGATGGTTTTTTCAAGAGGCAAGGGAAACGGGAGAGTCGAAACACAGAAAAATTATCTGAAATGGGACCACGAACGGGTTATGCGATTATGCCTTCATGTTTACACTGCGGTTTGATGTTGATGTTTTACCAAAGAAAAAAAAGAACCTCCTTCACGTTTCATACATGACCACACTACCTACCATACATACCTCTACAACAACAAACATACAACAGACAATCATGACATGAGACTGGGCGCGCGGGTTTCCTTCTTTTTTTCGTTTTGTTTGAGTACTGCACAAGAAAAAGAGAACAGAAAAAGAAAAGATAAGCATGTGATGCATGAAGTAGAAAAGAGAAAGAGAGGAAGCAATGCAAAGCGAAGAGAGAAACTTCTTCTGTCAATAGAAAGATTTGAACTTTTCTCACGATGAATCGGGTTTCTTGTGTTCAATCCGTCGTCTCTGCTCTTCCTAGATGTGATCTCAGATCAATTCTTCTGATCGGCTTATCTCCTGGCAGATAGATACACAGACAAACAAACAAACAAACAAACAGATAGACAAGAACAAACAAGCACTTCACTCAGTCCTGAATCTAAAGAATTCGTAGGAGCGTCGTAAATGCAGTCAATCAATTGAATTTCGGTATCATCTCGCTCGTATTCTCGTGATTCATGCCTCATTCTTGATCATACTCATGGTCCTGATCAACTAACCGTCCTCGCGGACGGACGGAGAAACAAAAGACAACATCTAAACACTTGACTCAATCAATCCATGTCTTGAACCTCATTTCACTCTATCGTCGTGACACGTGCCTCATTCTCAATCATCAACTCATTGCTCATTAACTCTCATGACCAACTCCGACTCAAACTTTTATCCATAAATCAATCCTCAACGCCATACACACCCCCGGACAAAACGACATCATCTACCTACTCATGAACCAACCAAGTACCTCATCATCAAACACAAGACGAAAAAGCACAAAGCCACTCTACTAAACAGTCAACTCAAAAAAAACGGTGCGCATCTCAACATAAAACCGTCATCGTAACAACTCCTATTTCCGTAAAAAAAAAACTGCAACAATCTACCAATACCCCTTTCTTTTTCATGAAGACTTCAAGATTCTCGAGTACGTCTACAAGCGCTGGCCGCCCCCCTCCTCATTTCATCCATTTCACTGATCATGTTCCCCCATGAGAAAATGGGGTGAGAATATGTATGTACACAGAGGACTCCAGTTTTGCGGCAAAGAATTCGAACAGCGACCACCTTTTAGCAAAAGAATTGCACTCAGTCGTCCCTATCCCTATCCAAGTCAACATCCATATGATCTGACGTTTCCCTCGCATGTTCAGCCGACCCAGGCGTCGAGCTTATTTCAGCGCTCCGCCTTGCCGAATGACCATCAGGCAGCTCGCTTCTATCAGCGCCATCTCCTGTTTTGGCCGATACGTTCTTCTGATCGCTTTTCTGTGGCGTGGACGTTCGGTCTCTGGGGACTTTAGGCGTCGTTCCAATGACGTTTAGTACGCAGTCGTCCAGATGCTCATAGAACTCCTGCGCTGTAGAGAACCGCATTTGGCAGATCGAACACTTGGCGTCACCGCTACGGGAGCTGTTTTCCGGAATCATCTTTCGACTATTTGGAGGCGTTTGTTCGACATTATGCACAGAGGTCAAGTGTCGCTTGAAAACATCCGCTCTGTTAAACGCTTTCTCGTATGCGGTACCGGTGCCCGGACAAAAGGGGCAGATCATTGAGCCTTTGTAATGTGTAAGAGCATGCCTGTTTTTGTCGTACTTACGAGCAAATCCTTTGGTATGGTATTCGCACGTCTCTATCGGACACTTCTCTGGCCGTTCCTCCTGATGCGTAAGCATATGCGCAACCAAGTCCTTGAACACACGTCCGCAATCTGGAATCGGGCAGCGGTTTCTAGTGTCCTCCGCTTTGGGTATATTTGGACTACTGTTAACAGTGCTCTCTAGTGATGAAGGCACCGATGGTGCTAGTAAAGGTCCTTGAGGTGGTGCTGGAGCAAGTCTCGGCCCTTCAAGGAACAGAGGTTGTCGAGGCAATGGGAACTCCTCTATCATCCGTACCTCATTATCTTCTTCGCTAGAGATATCGTGCTCGTTGAGATCAACAGATTGCCGCACCTCACGCATCCAGTCTTTGAGAATAGACATGGGCGGCCAATCGCCACTAGCCTTTCCGCTCTTGTGGGGATGAAAGTGGGCTCGTCGCAGGTGCGCGGCTGCATTATAGTACGCGCCATATTTCTTCTGAGTGACACAGGCTTTGCATTTGGATAGAGGAATAATGGGCTGCGGTGCCAGTGGGCTGGGGGTAGGCGGTTCGGAACAAACCCATCTCCTCACAAGAGCTGCATGTTTAGCATCCGTATGTCTGCGGAGCTCGTGCTCGCCACGAAAGCCTTCAGGGTACTCGTTGCATTTTGAACAGAAAACTCGCCGTAGCGGCGGGCGCTGATAAGAGGTCCTCAGCTTCGTGGGAGAACCGAGGCCTCGTGAGATGCCACGCGCGTAGGCAGGGCTTTCCGCCACAGTATGCCTTCTTTCCTGCTGAATCCCCAAAGGGACAGAAGCATGACCTCTGATCGGTGCGTGCGTCCAAGGGTCTGCGCGCGTCCATTCAGAGATAGAGTTGCGGGGCACTCTGGCTTCAGCGGCAGCTGGCTGAGTGTAGGAAACGTGTCGATATATAGGTGTCCGCTGCCGAATGAAACCGTTGAAGCAGACACCCTCAATCAGATACCCACTTCCCAGTCCTAGCAAGAAGTCCTTGGTCGACTGAATACCCCATGAACCCCATTCCCCCTTGCGTATTGCCGAAGATATCATGTTGAAGAGAGCTCGATCGTTCTCATCCATTTCCGTGATTGCATTCGCATTGTCGAGTATCATTGGAGTAGACCATGCGAACACATGAACCAACGCCTTATACACACTATGCATCCCCATAGAGCTGCTAGTGTTGGGCATCCCAGTTTGGGCTGGGGTGGAAATGTTTCGTGATGACGTCGAGAATAGATCAGCTAGAATCGTCCTCACAATGCTGAAAATGCAGAGTGAGATGAATACAGCGAGCCAATTTCGCGGTCTCATGACGGTCTTTCGTGAAGTCACTCCCTCGAAATACTGCAAAAACTGCGCCATACAGTCATAGATTAGTCGGTTGCGGCTATCGCCGTCCATGTCATCGGGGAGAAAGTGGGCGTTGGACACATTAACGTCGGTTCGTATTGCCGGCTCTGGTTGCTGTAAGTCGTAAAATAGAATCTCTCGTAGAAGTAACTTAGCACAGAACAAAACTGGATATTGTGTAGCTTCGGATTCCCTATTGTTGGAAATGAAGCGGGTCAGTCTAAACAGCTCCCAGAAATTAAAAGGGGCCCCATCAGCGTTCCAGCTCGCAGCGAAGACTAGGAGAACGGGTGCCGGCTGGCTCTTGGGTTCTTGCGAATAGGCTGTCAGGGAAGGGGTTGGCGTGGTAAAGCTGGTGAAGTCCTCGGTCCAAAAGAACTGGTCGTTGAAATCGAGATGGTTCTTCACTAGGTCTGCCCTGTGCTGGGAAACAACGTATGTCCGTTCGAGATACTCGTTCATGTTTCGCCGTCTTGCCATTGGGGACGTGACGGGTGTGTGCGTTTGTCTGGGAGAAAGGGCTTCTATGCCACGATTAGGAGGTACATTCGAGTTGACATGAAACAGCAGGAAGCCCACCTGGTAGCATATATTGGGCGAGTTCGGCGAGGGGTCCGTGGTGACAGCCAAGCTCTGCCATTAGTTCCTCACCAGCAGAGCCTCTATCTCCCGAGCAAGGAAAACAAGGATCCCTCATATCGCACTACTATCAATCAGTGGATGCCAGACATGTCTGACGGCGGAAGCCGACTTACCATCCTGCCCCTGACTTTACATTGAATGCAGCCTGCTCCATCACGAAGAAGGTTCAGCTCCCCTATAGATTCAAGTCTGGAATGACCAACTCTGGCCCGTTTGAGTGGTGGAAGTCTAGGTTCATCTTCAGCCTCGATTTGTATAGAACTTCGATGCTGAGAGGGAATTTCGGTTGCAGGACCATACGCGGGAACGGAACCTCGACGGTCTCTAGACTGATCTATGTCGGCTAAGGGCGGCAATGTTGATGAAGATGACGGTACTGATAGGCGTAGTAGAGGCATAGGCGAGCTCCTCTTGTGAGGATCCGAAAGGGACATCCGGGGTTGTGGCTGCTCTAACCACGCAGGTGGAGCCACATTGCCTCCCGCGTGCCCTCTCGTCGCGGCAGGTACATGTTGTCGTTTCATATGCTGATCTCGATCCTCAACCTTTGAAAACCCGTATATGTGATAGACGCACTGATCGTCTAGACATTTGAAAGACACTTGACGTTTGATGATAGAGGGTGCGGCGTCTCTCGTTCTCCAAGATCGAAACAGCGGGTCCCAGTGACATATATTGCGATCCAACCACAGTTTATAGCCGGGGGGCGCCTCGTTTTGAACAGAATGCAACAGGGTATCCAGGAATCTTGCGTCATTGATGTCGATGCCTAAGTACTCAAGCAGTGTGAGAAGACACGTAAGGAAAAGCAAACCCCAGGCCTATGGAACCATACCTTCTTCGATCAGATAGTGTTCAATGCATTCGCACTGGTACTGCAGCGACCGGGCTTCCTCGACCTCAGAAAGAACGGGGATATTGCCAGGCAAGTCTAGACGGAAGTTCTCGTCAGCATTGGAGATCGAGAAGCGGAAAAGACATCCGGCGTGCGGATGCAAGAGCAAGAGTATGAGGAACATACTTTGGTTACGAACGTAGGACTCCAGACCGCGCAGCTTTAGACGCAGCATATCACGCTCAACCCAGCTGCTGGGCATACATCTAGAGGGGAGCAACGCGTCCAGCTTCGCTTGTATTTCAGCCTGCTGCTCAAATAGTACTCGGACTTCCAACGATATGTCAGGGCCAAGGGCTGCTGCGTCCCGGGCATCCAAGCCGGAACCGCGATGAGCAAGTCGGGACTCAAGAGGATCGTCAGCCATTTTTACGTAGAATCTCGCGTCCGCCAGAGCTTTATATTTTTCCCCTTTTTGCGCCTCACCGGTCTTGGTTTTGCGCTTCGGCCTCTGCAATTACAAGCCGATCAAAGTCACTCTGGTTCAGTCTGAGCTGAAAAAGCCAGGCGTGGCCGTACCCCGTAGACGCGCGTTGATGGCAAAAGCCCGGGCTCTCCACCTCGCTGAGCTCACTCTCACTCTCGCGTCCTAAATGTCCTCCAGCTAGAGACATCAAAGCGGCAGCCGAGGACAACGGAAAACGGATATATTGCGATCTCGGCAATTAACGATGGTGTCTAGAGACATCAAAGAGTAGACAGGAAAGAGAAAGGGATCCCGGGTATGAAAACAGGAAATGCCGAAAAGATAGCAAGAAGTCTTGAAGCAGTAAAGAAAACGGGAATCAGAATGCTATGAAAATGAGAACGTGAATGTGAATGTGAATGTGCATGAAAAGCGCAATGCGTGACGTGATCCGTAATGGCCAGACTAAAATCCAAGTCGTTCTCGCGTCAACAATAGGTAGAGTTGCTTCTCTCAACCGGAACCAATGACGATGACAGGCGTGGTGTCTTGGGACGAGCGGCCTTAGATCTGGGCGTAGAGATGGCACGACGCACGAACTTAAGCCGACGGGGTTATCCTGGCATCCAAATTGAGGGCGGGCTGAGTAGTTGGAACAAGACGGGATCAATTTGGAGTGGTTGCCGGCGCTGGGTTTTGTTTTGGAGGGGGTCCTTGGGCTGGATTGAAGCGGTTTAGTAGCAAATGGTTGCTGATCAATAATCAAGCACGAGAAGAAGAAGAGGAGGCGGAGAGGAATCGAGAAGACATGGTTCTCAAGGATGGACAGCAACAGTGACTGGAGCCAGTCTGGAAGATTGGGAAGTCTGGGAGTCTGGGCTGGGTTACCAGGTAGGTAAGTACGAAGTAGGTAGGTAGGTAAGTAGTAGTAGTAGGTAGGTAGTAGCTGCTATGTGCTAGAGCTCTCGCCCGTCGCGACTGATGAGGGCATAAGAAGATCTCAGACCAGTGGGTGGGTCGTTGCCGGCGACGGTTGTCAGAAGGTAGCGCGAGCTAGAGTGGCCTCGAGTGGGCGGCGTGCGGGCTTGGGGCATGGACCCGTGGAAGTACTGCCGAAGTAGCTTTTATCGCGGGTTCACCAATCCGTGCGTGAGGGCGAGCTAAGGGCTACTTCCTGCTTTAGGTAACTCTGCAGGCATGCTCCATTATTTCCGCAGCGAACCAAGCGGCCGTTGGCCCGTTGCAGAGAAAGCGCCAGCGCAGGGCAGGATAGGGCAGGACAGGGCAGGACAGGGCAAAAGCGGGCTGGGAGGTGGCAGGGCTACAAGCCTACGACGAGGGCCCTCGGGAGGACGCTAAGGGTAGCCGTGGGCCAGGCGGTTAACTTGGGTGGGCAATAAGAGCAGTGCCATCGACGCGCGCTATGCCTGTACAGGTAGGTACCTATCTCGTCCATGACGCACGCCGGGGTGGAGGTACCGTGCCTACCACGCGTGGACACTCCCTCGCTGCCATCACCGAATACGGCACCAGGTAGCAGACAAGTACCGTACTGTATGGAATACTTTGCACGGAACTTTGGGAGCTCGAGGTTCGTTCCTACCTGTACAAGTATCCGGACGGGTCATATTCACAGTTATGAAAAGGTTCACGAATAATACGGACGGAGTATTTACCGCCTCCAACCTACTCGTACGGAGTACACGTGATGGCACTGTCGTGAAGGTTGGAGGTGTTGCAGCAACAAGATGTTGACCAAGAGGTCTCTTGATCTTGCGGATGCGTCTGAGTTGAGAGCGTTGGAAGTCGAAGTTTGTCATCTCTCCCGACCGTACGGAATACAGGAGTCTCTTAGAAACGGATAAGGGACGCATTTCGTAATTGCACGCCTTGAGGTTCTCTGTATGCTTCAATGCCATGCAGTCTACACTTCACTACGGATTAGAGGGAATAGTCACTACCTCTATCTCTCGGTCTACCTACAGGTTACAGATGAGTCGATAACTCCGCATGTATCGTACGCACGAAGGTTGATACTGGTAGCTGGGACGTATGTATGGAAGCTGAAGTTACTTGTAGAAATAATAGGCCTACATACCCCAGAATTGAATGACGTTATCTATATTCTCCGTGCCTCGTCTCCTTTCTCCGTCTTCTAACTCTCTCTGTGGACGGAATACTACTGCCGTCACGCACTGCCTATTTCTGTAAAAGAGGGGGGTATCAAGGGGGAGGTGACAGAGTTCGCGGAATACAGTCTGTCCAGTCTGACGACTTCACAACGGTTATTGTGGGTTCGACCGCGAGATGGGTGGTAAGGATAGAACCAAGTAGGGCGCATCACTGACATAGCTACAACAGCACACAGCAGGAGAACCTACCTTTGCATGTAACCTCAGTTTGGAGGTCAGACGGTATGAGTGTAACTCGTCCCCCGTGTCTTGCAACGTACTACTCGACCCTCATACGTACATAGCTTCGAGAGACATGTCCGTGTTCGCACGAAGTGTGCCGACATCTACCGTGAGAGTGTAGTTCTCTAGGAGTAGGTAGGTATATATATGTGTCCGGCTGCTTAATGCTATACTGCCTATTAGCTGAATGTTCGAGGCATCGCAAATACATACATAAGTGTACGTAGGACGGCACACCTGTCCCACTGAGCTGAAGAAGCGAGGACACAGAGTGTGGTGATGGGTATTATACGTACTCCATAAGTAAGTCGCATTCTACAGACCTACCTACTTTGGTAAGTGAGTATGTGGTTGGCAGCACAGCATCAAGCATCTCAGCCAAACCTCGCAGGCTCATTGGATTGATAAGGATCGAGAGTATGCTCGCCTATGCACCGTCGTCAGGCTGGCATCAGCTCGGCATCCGTGAGCTGACTGGCCGGAAGATACCGTGGTAAACAGCAACGGCACGGGCTACATCATACCTACATGGATGGGTAGCCTATCCGGAGATCTTCCATACCTATCTCATTCTCGATACCTATCGCGATGCCTATCTGGATATTAGCTGATAATACAGGCTCGATCTCCGTTCGAGTTTAAATTGCATAGCGAGTAAGAATTACCTCGGATTCCAGCCTCCGCGTTTTCATGTGCAGCCGTTATCCAGAGTATGGTGGTAGGAGACCAGACGGGGTTGCATGTTGCATTGGCAGCTGTTCATGGCTCCTGTCATTCCGGGCAGACGAGCAGACAGGTGATAGGTACTGCGAAAGTAGGTAGGTAGTAAGTAGTAGGTGATATTATCAGCCTACTCCGTAGCCGCCGGGACTGTATGCCAATCAGTTCAACAGCGTGGAAGTAGCAGTAATCCGTAATCATCACCGGATCTGCCTCTGTGCGCTCTACACCAACTCTGATCATATGTTTTTCCCGTGTCTTGTTACTTGTATTTCCCCAAGCTGATCCTGACAGGCTCTAGTCTCACAGACGGGCAATAGCAAGGGACACGTCGACGGGCAGCTGGAGTAGACGGCTACTGGATCATGCCATCCCAGCATAACACAACAACACACTGCGGCACGTACGAAGTAGGTACGAGTATAGACACAAGACAACCTCGCTAGGCGAGCGCCAGGCCCAACAGGAACGACAACGCTTTGTCTTTCCATGGCGTCTGCTCTCCTGGCCTCTCTCGGCCCAAGTCATCCCAGCCATGTTTGATGGTCCATGGGCCGTGCCATGCGTGCTGCGTGCTCGCACCCATGACCCGTCAGCTCAGCTGCGTGTGCGTTGATCGCTTCTGGTTGTTGGATGGCGGGGAGAATGTGGGAATAAGAGTGATCATTGGGTGCGTTGCACTGAAGCCGGTAGACACGCCGAGCAACCTTTCTGGCTGGGCCGATCCCTTCCTAGTTCGAGCCCCCGCAGTTTTAACGGCATTGATAATCCTCGAAGTGCCGAGCTCGAACATTTTTTGATGCAGGATGTGCGATAATCCGTGCCACCGTCAGTCGAGCGTCGGGGGATCAACATCACGTCCTCTTTTCGCTTTTCTCTCTCTCCATCAACCTCTGTCTCTTTTTTTGCTTTTTCTTATTGCCGTCCTTCTGAGAACATCCGTTAGGAGATGCGCACTGACAGGCAGTGTAATGTACACTACAGAACAAGGCAAGAGTAGGGCGAAGCTCTTGGAATTTTCTTTTGTTTCTTTTCGTCTGATTCTTCTTTTTTCCGTCCATTCCTTCTGGCTTCTAGGGCCCGTCAATTTTAACCCCGTTGACAGCAGGACCCGTACAAAGTACCACCCCTCTCTCTCGAACCCCCTCTTTTCGAATGGATCGTGCTTTCCCCTCCTATATCGGTGTTCAGTAATACGGCAAACTCTCCATGACCCCAAAACCTTCTGCGTACCTAACGGAGTACGCTGGTGATGATGACAGTGACAGAAATACTACCTACCCAGATGGGTTACCTTGGACAGTAAGGTTGGAACTTTGTTCTGCTTTACGGAGTGTCGTGCTAGAGAAGGGGCACCTGACTACGCAATATTTACGCGGTCACTGAGTACGCTACAACTCCCACTTGGTATCGGTGAAGGTCCCTGTATTCTAGCGCTGTACGCTATATTCCGGTACACGTAAAGTACGACGGTTAGGCATTTAGTGTGCAGACTGCGACTGCACAGATTGGCTTGTTGCTGGTTTTCAGCTGCTTCAGCTCCACACCTTCTTGCTTGGTACGGTATTTCAGCCGAGATCCCATCTTTTGAGACCGACCCCACTCAACCCGAACACCTGATCTCCCATGGGATTGCTTCGTGCCTATCTCCGTTCACCAACAACACTACGGAATACACAATCACAAATGTGTATTTATGATTATACGATTTTTGATCTTCTTCAGAGATGCCTGGTTAGAGTACCTATTCCATATTGCAGACTCTTAGCTTTTACAAAACCAGACCGAACTCTGGAATTCCATAAGTCTCTGAAAGTATCGTGCAGGAAAGAATCTGCAGACAGACGCGAATGGAGTTACTACCATCTTAGGTTAGCGCTCTCTACGACCTGGCCAAATTAGGTGTTCACGGCGTGCGCTAGTGTTGGTAACCGCCTAGCGCATCGAGTTTCAAATTCTCGCTTGTCATTACGCATAGAAGCGGTCAAGGCTCGTTCGAACGTGCGCTAGCATTTCAGTCGAACCCGCCCACGGAACATGTCGACCAGGCATGTACCTCGCGACCTACCCAACCTGGGTAGACAGACAGGTACCCAGTCGCTCCGAGAACAGGGCGCCGGTGCTGTACGAGGCGCCTAGCGTGCACTGGCTTTGGGTGCTATGCCTTGCAAGTTCCAGTGTTGAGGTCCAGCACGAAGCACGAAGTACGAGTACCCGCAGTCACTCCGACGATGCATAATGCGTCTCCGTCTCCGTCGCTGTCTTCGTACGGCTCCTGCCTTTTCCCTTTCGCAACCTCTTCCCTTCGAATCACCGTCGAGGAAATCAGCTCGTCACAATCTGGGATCACGCGTCGCCAAGACCCAAGGTGCAGCGCAGCGTGCACTCACTAAACATCTCCAGCAACACTATCGCTTCCTGGGACGTGCAAGAATACCTGCTTGGTACCTACCGCGTAATCCATTCCTATCGAAGCGCAGAGAAGAAAGAGAAGAAGCAATCCGAGCCGATTACACATCACTTCTTTGTTGACATCTTCGACATCGACGGGCGGATTGCTACCCCCTTGCTGTCGAATCGTCGCCTGTGCACTACAGGAATTGTGCCTAACTCGTTCTCATGTGCACGTGTCGCCCTGCCACAACCACCATTGGATATGTTCCTGTTGACTGGCGGGACTGAGAGCAACCGCTTAGGCACTCTGCACCACTTATACCACCTACACTACGGATCCCTTCGTAAAGTAGGTAGGTGGGCAGCGTTTGTTAGACGAGCTCTTGGGATTGTCGATCCATCCAGCTTCCTCAACTGGGGACTTTTGTGTAGCCGGCGCCATCCCCCCGGACACGGTAATTATTGTCTCTTCTTCTCCTTGCCTTGCCTTCAGCTCGCGCAGCCTATGCCCCAATAGACGAGCATCCCGTATCGGGATTCCTGAGAGAGTGACTGCGTACATACACCACAGCCCCCTACCTACCGTGCTTTGTGGTACCTACGGATTACCCACTCCCTGCTCGGCGGGAAAAAATGTGGGAGGGGGGAGGCGTGTTGTGAGGCGTGTGCCGGAAATCTGAAAAACCGCATCGGCCCGTTGAGGCAGAGCTGTGTGGAGAATATGGGCCCCCTGTCTGGACTGCTTGGGATTGCTATGCATGCCAGTATTCCCTACAGGCCACGGTGCCTAGAGCCGAACAGGCAACCTACACGGCTAACGACACACACATCTAGACCTTGGATGACAAGACAACGGCCGAGGTGAGTCCAGGTCCGATCTCTCATATTGCTTACCTAGATCCGAAGGGCCACAGATTGCACGAGTATAGGTGACGTCGTAAGTGAGATTTCAATGTCTTCGAGAATCTTTTGATCTGTCATCTTCGATGGCGCAATACGTCCCAAGCATGTCATCTGATATGCACACTAAGACATGTCGAATGATATCATATACCTCCCCATCTGAGATGCAATAACGATCTACTAATGTCCAGGGCGTTCTCAGATCCCCAAGCGAGCGTAGGAGCGGAGTTTCTCTGCTTGAATCGTGTGCAGCCTTGGAAGAAGCCAGCAATTGCACCATGAGACCCCGTGGCAAGTTCTGTTCACGAGAGTAGCACAACAACCGGGCTTAGATGAGAGCGGGCGCACCCCATGATGTCAATGGCCCCCTGATCTTATTTCTTATGTTCGAGGCTCGCATCAAGCAAATTCGGAGAGATCATATTCTCCAATCGTGAAACCGAGAGGCAGTTGTCTTGAATTATCGCTCAAACCCCCTCTATTTCGTATTCACTAACGGTTCAGCCAGTTTGGGCGATGAGATGACACGGTTTATAAGAATTGACGACAAAAAAGGTAACGAATTCCCCAGACCATCCAGGGGCCCGGAGCCGTCACCGGTCAGATGTCCTTCAGGAGGTCCTGGTGCTAATATCTCACCAGCCTCATTCAGCATACATTGACCTACCTTAATTCAGAAACAGGGGAAGAAGTCAGAAAGGAAAACAGCCTGTTGGGAATCAGCAGACCACCTTTAATAAAGATATGACCAAGGACATGAAAAGACTTGGTCGATTTACGCCGCTTCCGCTACGAAGTCTCACCGCGCTCGGAAATAAGGTGATACAGAGTAAGCAGGCAAACTCCCCCCAACTACCGAGAGTTCTACGCCACAACCCCTGATGAAATCTCACCATCATGATGTACAGGACAATCTGGGTATGTCGGCTTGCCTCAGCCTCAGGGGACATGGCAAGGCTTCAGGTAATCGAGCATGAAGGAAAGGGGCAAACGGGATAAGCTTATGGCCTCCCTGATTTGGGCCATGAAGATGTCGCCCCTGAAGGCAAATAGCCTCTCATCAATTGAGGATAATCTAAATGGTGATACGGTCTCTCACCAAGCTGACAGATCTCACCGTTAAGAAAGGAAGCAGAGGACTTATTCGCCTGGTCTAACAAGCACAGACCGCTAACGGCGTAGCCACCGGGTAGGTGACACGGCTATGGGGATATGAGAGGGTAGCCTTACCTCCAGATGAGTCTATCGATATAGACTGAGCGAGCAGGAGACTACTCGCGTTTCAAAGGCCAGGCTGCTTACTCGGTAGCCTGGGCCTCGAGCCATAAGAGGGGGACCCCCTCTCGATAAGTCGATGTCGATAATGCATCGAACGAGCAGTAGATCTGTCAGGTGATAGAAATGACATGCCGGGAATCCGGAAGAAGTTGTAAGTCAGGAAGGGCGGGCTCTGACGAGGCACCAGCGGCGTGACGACGGAATAAAGACGCCTGTCAATTCAGGAGTACACAGGCAGCGAGACCCTGAGTTCTAAAGACCTAACCGTTATCTCATTTCGGGGCCCAGGATTCCTTGTTCATTGACTATTACTTTAAACTAGCTACGCTTGCACTTCTAAGTCTCTTCCCGTATCAGTGGTTGTGTGGGCTTCTTCAGTCACCAATTACAAGATCGTAGGTTGAGGCATGAGCCTATATACGGCGCCGATTGAAATGGAGTGGTCACATGGAGATGTTCGGGTTGTTTGTCGTCGCTTATGGCGCGGTTATTGATATCCATGATAGATATATGGGGGATGAGAAGAAATTGCCGTATGGAGAGAGATCGTGAGAAGGGGCTATGAAGAAGAGAACAATGAAATCGTACATGGGCTATGAACGACATGCATAGGTTCGAAGTGAGATGATGAGAAGGGATGATGAGGATGAAAGTAAAGATACCGTATAAGACTACATGAACGATATTCATATGTTCAGAGAAGAAAGATAACGAAAAGGTGTCATGGAAATGAGATTACAAACGGGACAACACCCATACGCTTTATTAGTCCACAATTCCTATGACGAGTCATAGGCAACGTAAACCACCGTGTTAAGACATCAAGATAAAGGGCCCTTAACTCCTTGAACTACCGTACAGGTATGATGGGTAGATTCATAAGTTCAGGGGATGGGATCATGAATGTGGCCGTCAAACGAGATCATGAGCAACTCACTCTCACATCTCCTCAACTACCCTCATACAGCCTCAAAACCATTCAATCCAAAGTCCTATGCTGAATTATAAGTTAATGCATTAAGCAAGGTATATAAGTATATCCATCCATCCGCCCATCATGCACACCTCAACTACTACTACCTCTCCTCTAGTATACATTATCCACCAAAGTTCTAGCAAAGGGTTGTCTAATCTCTTGCTTTTGATGTCGTTTAGTCATGAAACTCGCCCCCTTTTTAGACCAAGGTCAATCATTTCATAACGCTTCGCTTCGCTGAACTGAGAAACGTTGAGTTTCTCGACCATGACCGGCGTTGGAGGCAGAAACGTTGAATTCCCCCATTGTGGCCGGCGATGAGGGCACATTGACCACTCCGTCTACCATAAACAGACCCTGTGCTCTAGTTTTTCACTTCCTTGTCTTGCGTCTTATCCTTATTCTGCCCACCTCTTCTCCCGCAACGGAATCTCTCCTCCCGTTGCCTCCCGCGTCCCGTCGATCTCCGCGCGCCAGGCCGCATACTCACCCAGTCGCACCTCAGCGTACTGCGCGTAGTCGAAATCGATATGTGAAATCGTAGCCTGGATAAGCGCCCACAAACCCCAGTAGAAGCCCGGAACGCCGCGATACATATCGACTTCAACGAGTAGCTTTTGCGCCTCGGCTTCCTCGTCGATATTCTCCTCGCGGTCCTCAGCTAGGCTGAAATAGGTATGTATGTATTCGCGGATGAACTCGAGTCGCTGCGCCCGCGTCGGCAGCACGCTGTAGTCGCAATCAAAACCGCCCCATTCTGCAAAGTGGTTCGCGAGGTCGAAGGCGGCGGGTGAGGGCGTGGCGTACTCGAAGTCAATGAAGTTTACAGAGGGTGTCTCCTCTATGCTTTCTCCGCAACTATCATCATTCGTCTTTGATGTTTTCGGCTCGACGATGACGTTTCCGCTTAGCAGGTCGCAGTGCGCGAAGACGAGCTATGTAGGCACGTAAAATTCTTAGCATGCTATTGTAAAGAAGAGATGAAGAAATATAAAGGGGGAGGGGAGAGGGCTTGGATTTTCCCCACTCCCCCTATTTGAGGGCACAACGACTTACTCCATTCTTCCCCAGACCAGGCCGTTGGCTCAGCTTCTCAATAAGCCACGAGAGGTCCTTTTGAAGCTTAGCCTGCCTCGTACGTTGCGCCTCCGTCTTAGTGGGCAATGCCTTAATCCACTTCTTCATGACAGTCCATGTGTTTGGCGGGGGCTTGCCAGGTGCGACGAAGTCGAGCGACGACGCGTGGGGATTGTTGGTCACACCATTTGGTGTGGCGCTGACCTCGTAAACGCATGGCATAGTCGCATGCCACTGAGCTATGCGCCGGGCCACGGCGAGGTATATAGAAGGTTTGCGCAGGTCGGCGGGTGAGCAGGCCTTGCCATGGATATACCGGTACATCATACCGTTATCGAAACGGGCCAGTAACGCCGGAGCCAAGCCATGTTTCATGAGCAGCTCGTGGTTCTGTGTCTCGCGATGCCGGTCGATTATGACGTCGGTGCCATGGCCGTAGGCTCGCAGCAAGATGGCCTCGTTGTCGACCTGCTCCTTCGACAGATCTGCTTTCCGATTGACGGCCTTGAGCAGGGTGTTTGTGATGCCGTCGGTAAAACGCACGAATTCGACATTGTTTTCAGGGCTAGACCAGTCGGGTCGCAGGGCGAGGATCAGTTGGCGAGCAGAGGATTCGCATTGCGTGGGATCGTAGGACAGGGGGATGTAGCGGACTTGGGCCGTAGGATGGCCGTTGGTGGACGAATTTGGCATGTGAGAGGACATGGTAACTGGCATTAAAAGTCGCCTTCGCGTTTATTATCTCCGATATCGTCAGGGGGGATGCACGTGGTCGTTGATGTGTTATGGTAATTAGTATTAACAGAATAGTGAAGAGGAGCGGCGACGTGTGTGTGCCAGAAGAAGAATATTATACGAAGAACGTAGGATGGAAAGTAGCATCAAAGAATTGGGATTGCTGTTTGTTGCCTTCGCTCTGTTTTATAATGCCAAGAAGTTGTGGTGGGTAATCTCTTAGACAAATTGCGAGCTGCAAGTCGCTGGACTCACAATGGTTGGCTCTTAAACGCCGAAAGTGGGTTGAGATGCAGGCAGATAAACGGACGAACGAGCTTCGTGCTTTCTTATTTTTTTTTTCTTACGAGGACGGAAACAGTTACTATGATTTCAACATCACGGGGATTTGTCTCTTTTTTATGGAAGAGAGAGAGAGACAACACACGACACTTGCATGAGAGATGGAAAGCATTGAACCGATATGAACAGGAAAAAGAAGAAGACACCTCTTTACCTGATGATAGGTAGCACTCTGAAGATACCTACACCTCTGGTGACGAAGTGAGACTCTCCACGCGGGCGACTGCATGAGAGACCCCTGCTCTCTCCGCAAACCGCGGATCTGGTAAAACTGCTCAGATAAGGCAGATTACAATGGCATTTCCATAGTATGAGTTTTGCATCGATCCATGAGTGATTTGCAATTGCATTATGTATGCAGAATGCAGAAGTGAGTCAAGGCGATATTGATTGACTGCAGACGCTAGATTGTAGGCGCAGGAGGCGGATTGGGTGAGGGGGGAGAGATGGTGAGAAACGGGGAGACGGGTAGACGGAGAGACGGGCGCAGTGTCGCGCGATCACTTACCAGATTGGGACGAGAAACGGAGTGTGTGACCTGCTGTGCCGCGATGATACGGATTACAGCGTCACAGACAGTCTCGAGCAAGTGTCACCCGGTGTCGCCAACCGTTGAACTCCGTCGTGATCCTTCTCAGCTGAGGATTTTGGAGTGTTGAGACGTGAAGGATGACATGTGAAAGTGGGAAGCTACCATCTGCATCACTGGGGCAGCTAGCACGAGGTAGGTAATCTGGCCCCTACAGGCACGCAGATAAGGGTCTATCCGCCCCTACCTCGTCTGGTTGGTAGACTGAAGAAATCACTCGATCAATTCCGTAACAAAACGTCCCTTTCACTTTTATGTAATTCAAGGTCTAGACTAGAGGGCACTAATGAAAAACCTTAATTCCCCGCGTGTTGTCATGAGTCGTACAAGCCGAAACTCTGCTGGACTCGACTCCACGGATTAGACAGGAGCGAACGGGAACGCGTTATTTGTAGAGTAGGCACCTGACATCACACGCTCACGCCTTCCCAAAATGCGAATATCTTTCGAGTACCAAAGAATGAGCGAGTGAATGCGAGGGACTGAGAGCATTCAGTCATCCTCATCATGCCAATGAAGTCCCGTCCAATAACGAAACCACACAGAGATCTGGAGCGACCAGTCATCCAGAACATCGCTGAAAAACATGAGCAACCTACTGAAGAAGAATAAGGAGGCGAACGACACGCTCGCAATCACGGCAAACGAATACCAGTAGTCCGTGCCGTGCCAATACTTGTACAGATCCTCAATCTGCACCGAGAAGTAGCTCGTCATGAAGCTGATAGGTAGGAAGAAGACGCTCAGCTTGGCTAGGAGCGTGGCGCTGCGTGTGAGTCGGGCCGTTGCTTCGGAGTCCTTTTGTTGGGTCAAGTTGAAGTACTTGCATGCGCGTCAATATCGGTCTGGAAAATTCAAGGGACGAAGGGACTGACCGTGCTCGAGAGCGCACTGATTTCCTCCAGGTATCCCTGGATCGAGTTCATCATCAAATACTGCAGCCGATCGCCTAACCTTTCGAAACGGCTTATAGCCGTATCGGTCAACATGATTTTGGAGACATTTTCGTAATGCGCCCCCGCATCAGGTTTGCAGAGAACCGTGATCTTACTGATGAGATTCTTGTAGTTCGCGACGAGGTGCTTCAACTCCCGGAGATCTTTGCTCAGATAATGCAAGGTAGGGATGATATCGATCGTCCTCCTTCGGATTGTCGGTCGCTGTGATTGGGTCAACATCCCTGATTCCAGAATGCCTGACTGAAGAGGAGATGAATCGAGAGCATACCGCGCCGTCAAGTACTTTGCTTGTCTGGATCACCGTCAGTACTTATCTTTATCGTCTACTACATACGACTGGCTGCACCTACCATTTGCTCTAATACAACTTCGGCTGTCTTCAGAGGCTCGGCCGCCACGTAGTCTTCAAACAAGTAGTAAAAGAGGTTGCTGCTGCCTTCTTCCGCCATGCTGAACCGTTCGCCGTGGTTGCCGGAGAGTCTCCATGTCTGCGCTTGGTGGTTGTTCGGTGTGCCATGATTATGCCATTTACTCAGGGGTCGCCGCACCGAGTTTTGCGAAAGGGGGTTCTCTCTGTATAGGTCGAAGCCTATCTCAGAGAGCTGGACAAGAACATCAAGAGTGTTGGCTCTCATATACTTCAACTCCTTTTCCCTCCACTTGCCTGGATCATGTCTCTCTGGGACTTGGCCAAACGTGGGCGCTTCGTGTATCGACAATACGGTATCTTGTGAAGGCGTTATTACCGACGATAAGACCCTTCAGTAAGAGTATGACTTACGATCATGGCACAGCGTCAACCACTGCCAGATGTTAGGGGGCATGATGCTATTGCCGCAATCTTCCTGCGCTCCTTTCGGTCGTTTATGCAGCCAATGGGCTCCAATACACAGTGCTTTCTCATGGGTTAGCATCTGGCCCTCTCCAACCCGCGGAATTCCACACACCTTTCGGCGTCTGGTCGGTCGAGCAGTATTTCACGGTATTCTTAACCTGCAAATACGTTTCCATACTGTCGTCTGCATCCTCCATCGACGCGTCGTCCCTATGATGCGTGGCATGCCTATATGGCATCAGATGAAAGGTATCAGCCCTGCTCCTGCCATGGGTTCCGGCTTCAATATCTCTGTCTCTGGAACGGTGTCGGTGCGACAGTGTTAAACTGCGGCTTGGTGGGTTGGGCCGTGGACGCGCAGTCATGAGGCCGATCAACCTCTCTGAGAAGTCATAGTGCTTTCCAATGCGAGCCACAGCATCCGACTGAGAAACCGGGTTCCATATGTTGCTTGAGGTATAATTAGTTCATGCTGAGACTGACAGGTTTATTCCGACGTAGGGGAATGCCATACATCCATCGAATTGGATAGTTCTCCGTATCTCTTTCGCCTTCCAGAATCGACTGAATGGCAGCATCAGTAAGGTCAAAAGCAATGCGCGCTTTCTCATATCCGAATTCAACTACGAAGTTCTGACTGTTACAGTCTGTCACATGTCGCTTGGCCCTCTCGAAGACCTCGGGGTGATCGAAGTCCTCGAACTTGGCGTTCGGATCGGCAGACGCCACTGATGATGTACTTGCAGATGCCATCGTCTTGTACGTGTAGCGTGAAAGCGCGCAACGGTATAACTGCCAAGATATCTCTGAGTGCGACGTTGTAAACCTCAAGAGCACGCACAAGATATATGGGGGGCACGGCGAGTGTGATGGTTCCCAGCCTTGGACTGAAAAAGATGAGGCGTCTGCGTGCAGGGGGCTTGCCGTCCGTGCCCAGCCGGCATTGCGCGCACCCCATACACCAATTGATGATCCTTCTTTGGAGACAACACAGCTGATAGGGCAGGCAGCCGACGTGACACGTCGGGACAGCCGCGCTTCTGCTAGTTTGCGAGTACCAACCCGCCTCCTCACTGAGCTTCCGTACTTTACGTACGATACGAAGTACGAGATACTACTCTCAGCATAGCCGGGAATGTCAGCTGAGGCTCGCTTAAAAAGTCCTCAACGGCACCTGCGTTCGTTGATCATCTGCATGCCCAGGCTGTCACTGTTACTTGCATTGCTTAGTTCCTGGTCTCAGATCGACCTGCGCTCAGCTTGATTGGGTCAAGATAAACCGGAAAAGCAGCAATAATACAACCTGACCCGACCCTCAAGCGGCAAGCAACAGTGCAACCGAGCCGACACAATCGACAAAGTGTTTGTGAAGAAAGCTTCTCGTCATACCATGAGTTGAGAACGACTGTCATCTCTCTCTCTCCATCTCTCTCTCTACGATAAAACCCTCCAAAATACTTGTCGCTGCAGCGGATGCCGATGGCGACACATCACATCACACTATTAATCCGTATTACTTCCTAGACGATCAAAATATCTAGGCAAACATCGAGTTTGACGACGCGACGCGACTTCGCCGGAACAAACACGCACTTAAAATCTCCGTTCCAACTTGAACGACGAAGAGCAAGATGTTACCTCGGCATTTCAGATGAGACGCTTGTCGAGCGCCACGTTCAACCCATCCAGTAACCCATACCAACCAGGCCGTCTTCGAGATGTTCCCACAAAGAAATGTCAAAATGCGTAGAAGGTCGCAATGCAGTCAGTATCTGGAATGTGAGGAAAGAAGCTCACAGCCAGGCATGGAGTCCAGAGAACTCACAGCCTCAGCCTGCGCAATATGTAGATGGAAAAATGGAAGTTACTATGTTGTGATCAATGCAGACGGACCAGCTTGGCCCTTCAATTACCGACCTACCTGGCTGCAACTCGGAGAAGCAACTACATATGTGGAATTGATCCCGAATGTAAGTAGGTACTTGTAAATTCCGGGTTCTCGCATCACAATGTCGTTGTGTATTTCTTGGCGATGCACACAACTTACCAGAGGCACGCAGTAGTACGGAATAGGTATTCTTCTCGCAACTACCAAAAAATCCCGCCGGGAACCCCTTTCGGCATCGTACGGGAGAACAACAAACAAGCCACTTTTAACATCATGCACAGCACACCTAGGTAGGCATTATCCTCCGTCCAAGTTGCTCAAATTGCTCGATCCTTGTTCATTACCCCCCGGTGTTGTATCGTCCACCTACCTACCCTTATCGGACGCTACGATGTAGCGTGCCTACACTATCCCGTAAAGGCACCTTACAGCCACTGTTTAGTTCTCTGTGGTTGCGGTCAAGAACTTTTGTGAGTTGGCTGGCTGACGATTCATCTTCGCCATTACTCAAGCAGGTTTACGCAATCACATCCACATCAAGAAAAGAATGAGCATACGCTCATAGATGTGTATTTTTTGATAGGTACTGGAATCATTGGGTATGTTTACGCTCTGCGAGAAGAGTGGCAATGGAATGCAACAACACGATATGAAACAACAGTACGGAATAGGTACTACACTCCAGAAACTACATGGTCGGCATCCTCCACCGTCATAACACCGCTATCTACCTATGCCTAAACCAACGACTCAGGGCAAGGAGTACGTACGGATTAGTACCGGACGGGCATCGTCTCTCAGCTCACGACACTACGTTTCAGATGAACGATCTGAACTTTCCAGCCCTCCGCCTCACTAAAAGATGCCACTACATGACTAGCCCCATGGGACCGTGATCCTTGGGTAATTACCTAGGTGAGATGGATCTATGGATAGGAGAGGGGGAGGGGACCAAGTTGCGATCCTCCTAACATAATAATAATCAAACTCGAGACACTTCCCTCTCTCCGGTCGATGAGCAAACCTCTCTCTTCTCTTCTCCTTCTCTTTATTTCTTTCTTTCTCGCTGCCGTCTCAGTAGTGTACAGAAAGTCTTCGTGCTTACCGTGACAACATCTCAACTGAAGACGAAGTAAACAAAGCTGGCCTTCGTTTCACTCTTTACTCAATTATAAAACATATCAATACCAACCTCGCCATTTTTAACGACATTGACATATAGTCACGACGCTCTTACAGCAACCAAAAAAAAGGAATTCTAATATAAACTCCCGAAAAGGACAAACAACCAAAATGCCTTCCGTGCAGTCCACCATCCTCCTTACCACAACCCTTCTGGGTTCGGTCATTCAACATGCCGCGGCCGCCCCTGAGGCCCGCAACGTCAAGCGCACCGATGTGAACATGCCGGAGTGCATTACTACTTGCTTGCGCAGCTCAGGTTGCTTTGACGCTCAGTGTGTCTGCCAAAAGGCCGACCAGGGACTTCTCAACGACATTATCGTCTGCATGAGCCAGTCATGCCCGACCGACGTCACGGCAAAGAATCTGATCGGAGTCGTATCGGCTCAGTGCGACCTTTCCGGCTCTGCCCTCTCAGACTCCGATCTCCGGGGCGGTATTCACGCCAACGTCAACGTCAACGACGACGAGGACTCCGGTTCAGTTGGACAGTCCCAGCCGGCGATGAATGGCCCCAAGAAGAACGACGACAGCGATGATACCGACCCCGCCGTCTTCACGACTTTTGACCTTGCTCCTCCGTTGACCTTCGCCCCCAAGCCCACTCAAACCAAGACTGTTGAGATCATTTCCGTGGAGACCGGCTCGTCCTCGGCATCGGACGACGACAACGAGTCCTCACCCGCAACGGAAACCAGCACGCCCACTAAGCAAACCGCCGACGCCTCTTCCTCTCTTGCTACTGCTACTGCAACTGCTAGTGCAACAGCCACCAGCGAGCCCGCCAAGGAGACCCCCACCGAGTCCTCCTCTGCCGACGTGACCGCCACTTCCGTCGTCAGCGTGACCCCCGTTGCCAGCAGCACCGACGTCGCCGACCTGCCCGGCAAGACGATCATTGGCACTGAGACCATCGACACGGCTATGAGCACCAGCACCAACGCCCCTCCCGGCCTCGTCGTCTCCGCCAACCCGACCACCACCATGACCTTCACGGTATCAGGCACCATGGCCACCGCCAGCGCCAGCGCCACCCCTTCGTCCTCGAGCGACGACAAGGGCAACGGTGCCGGCATGACCAGCCAGACGTCTGTATTCGGCGTCGTGGTGGCGATGGGCTTTGCGCTCGTTATGGGCTTGTAAATCTAATCTAATCAAATTCGGATCCGTCTTGCCTGGTGTAGGAACGGAGATGCGTTTGTTGTATTATATGTACATTGATATATACCCGAATGAGAGCAATGGTAGCTTGAATTATAATAAATACATGCTGCTTCTATCAACTCCTGGAAACGGGATTGAGATAAGAAGGATAAACGAGCCAGTTGTTTTTTTTTTCTTTTTACGTGAACTCGAAAACGGGTGTAAAGTCGAAGAAACGCGCAATGTGAAACTTGTCTTCAGGGGTTACTTACAGATTCAAGCATAACCTTTGCCTTCCCGCTTTGCATGCGGCACGGCACGGCGCGGCAACGCGAGACGAAAGCATGAAAAACTGCTACAAATAAGGACAGCTGAAAAGTTCCATTCTGTAGTACTCGAGAGGGCATTTTCAGGTAATAAACATAAAATTGCTAAGAAATAGCAAAATCGAGCAAAGTATGGCAAGGACAAGCAACGACACATATCAGTTCAAGCTCATAGATTCACTTTACCATGTCTCCTCTAACAACTCGAACCATCAGTTGTCTCAAATGAAAGAATCTTCTCCAGCTTCCTCCGGTACCAATTCTCGGCCTCCGCCCTCGGGACCGTCACAGGTGGCTGCGTAAAGTCTTCCTCAAGAAATGCGCGAGCAATCACCTCAGCCGCCGACAGCTTTTCCGTCTCATCCTCCGACAATTTCGAGCAGACGACCTCGAGATCCTCATGGTTTGCTATCTGCAGTATGAGCGACTCGGCCCGGTCCACGATGGCCTGGCTTACGCCGTTCATTGCCGCACAACGACTACCGAAGCTGGAGATGCTCTTGCCAGGCGCAAATTGGTATAGATAGGTCACTTGATCTTCCGGAGTCGGGGCATCGAGATCAATGTGGACTTCCATGTGACACATGGCTAGCTCTGGACTTTCGTCCAAAAAACCACTGTCGAGGATCTCAAGGAAGTGGGTGGCGACCAGCAGCTTCGGTCGTTCGCGGCCAAGGTTGGCGAAGTGATTGATAGTGGCCGTCATTAGACCTGCGCCATCTTGGGTATTTGTTCCTTTCCCGAATTCGTCGATGATGATCAAACTTTGCCGAGTTGCGAAATTCATCGTGAATGCCACTTGGCGCAAGTCAATGGCGAAAGCACTCTCAGAGCGAGATACACTTTCGCGCGTCGCAATCCGGGTCAGAATACGATCCGTTATGCCTATTTCAGCATGCTCGGCGGGCACATAACATCCAATATGTGCCAGATAAACAATGATTGCGACTTGCTTGAGGTATACACTTTTTCCTGAATGGTTAGGACCTGTGAGAACGACAGTGCTTGGCGACTCGGAAGAAATGTCGGTCTCGCAAACTGATGTATGCTCATGTTCCTGTGCACATTGACCTATTCCGCCGGACATGAAACAATCATTGGGAATGAAAGATGGCGTGACTAGTTCTTGAAGGGGGTGGCGGCCGCCTTCAATGCGTAGGACGTTCGTATCAGTGATCTCAGGGGCAGTCCATTTGTTCTGGCCGCAGTGGGTAGCCAATGCAAGTAAACTGTCAAGTTCACCGAGGACTTCTGATGCGGCGATGATGGCATCTTCTCGATTCAGTATTTCGACGGCAAGTTGATGGATGATTTCGATTTCTCGGTCTGCAAGATGTCAGCTTAGAATAATGTCCAGACACTTCATAGAGTAGACTTACCGATAATCATGCAATACGAGTCACCAAACTCCTCATCCATATCCTTCATCTGCCTGTTCTTGTAGTGGGCGGAACCATCCGCAATGAACATGCACTCCCACGTATCATCCATCCCCTCTCCATTGTAGTCACCCTTACCCGTCTGCGCATTGACTGACACCACGGTTAAGAATCCGAGTTGAGGAAAGAATATACAATTCTGTACATATTTCCGAGCCCATTCGGGAACGGTAGCCCGCAACTTACTGATCACCCCGGCGAGGAAGTGCTCCATGCCATCGTAGTTTCTTTTCAGCTCATCTAGTTCAGCGTCGATGCCTTGCTTTACAGCCGTTCTTCCTCGATCGACAGATTGCTCGAAGTCGATTGTTTTAGTAATCAGTTCACCAACTTGACGAATCTTGAAGAGATCGACAACTTGGATGACCTAGGGGATTCTCATCAGACCTGAACGCTCAAACGTCCTCGGGTAATATGTACCTTTTTGACTATATCAACCTTGCCAGCTTCTGGCAAAGCGCGAAGTGATTCTCTCAACTGTAGACTGTAGCCAGCAAAGCTCTGAAGTACAGCCCAGACATTGTTTGCGACAGATACTTTTCGGCCAAGGTGATCAACACCTTTGCGCAAAAGCAGCATGACGGATTTCATGTCTTTGATTTTGCGGAGATCCTTGCTGATACCACACAGCACATCGACGTTACCGGGGCGAAGGAAGAATGAAATCGCATATTGCCTCTCGTGAATGACGTTGATGTCAGTACTCGGCTGTAGAAACATTCGACGCAGCTTCAGTTTGCCCTGAGGCGTAGAAGCCAAGTGAGAGAAAAGACCGTAGACAGAAAGACTCTCTTTGGCACCGGAGCTTGAACCTGTCGGGCCGCGTTGATGGCTGTTTGGATGGTACTCTGATTGCATGATCTGTAACGACACTAGAGTGTCTGCGTTGACGAACATGGAGTTGAACAGAGAAAACATCTCAACTGACCGGATTCCGAAAGCGACCTGGGCATCCGGATCGTTGGGTAGATATTGAGTCGTTCTTCTGCGCTGAATTTCGCTCAGCACTGCCCCGGCACAACCAATCTGGAGACCGTTAGCTGTGAGTATCAACACGCAAAGTCGAGGATCATTCTAACAGTCATTTGGCTGTCAAGGTTAACTGAGGCGGCTAGCCGAAGCAACTGCCCCTGCCTAGATCCTAGGTTCTCGTCATCGGCTTCAATAGCTTCGTCGTCTACTACAGACGTATATACCATGCCTTGAGGACCATCCATTCCGAGTCGAAGTTCTAAAAATCTGGCCTTGCCTCTATCATAGCGGAAGTCCGACGAGTTCAGATTTCTCAAGATGAAAGCCCCTGGAAAATCGCCTAAAAGCAAGGTCAGTACACTGAACACTAAAAGGTTACCGGGTAGGGAGAGCCTTACTTCGATTACCGTTCACATCTTGCGAACTGCCGATGAGAACCTTTTCTAGAGATTCTGGTGCCCTGGCGGAGATGAGAACTGTGGTGGGCTGAGCATGGAGAAGAAGGGTTTCGACAAGGTCGATACCAGCCATAGCCACATCCTCAAGCAAGTAAAGAGCCTCTTCCTTAACAACATAGTAAGCACAGCCAATCGTAGAGCCGTGATTTCCACGATCCTTCATATCAATAGCCATAATGACTTCGTTCATCGCATCAGCGCTATCCTCCAAGGAATCGTCATCGTCCTGCACACTAGGTCCATCCTCTGAAGTCTGGGCTGCAGCTGACGGACGCACGGAGGGAGAACGCAATGAGCGACTCAACCTCTGAAAACGCGAGTGCGATGGAGGCGAAGACTTATAGAGGGGCGTATTGGAACGAGAACTGGCAGCGTTCATGATTCCAAATCGATTTCTGAATGAGCGTGTCTCTGTTCCCTGTAGACCATGGGTATTTGGAGCAGCCGGTGAGGAGAAGACGGGACGCTCTCTAGGATAGGGGGTTTGCGAAGGCCTACGTCCTTCCATAGCCCCGAAAGGGGCAGACCTAGTCGACATGGCAGAATGGGGCAAGCGAGGACAATAAGTTTTGAGGCTAAGGCTCACTATTCTGGGTTTTTGATTCTATACCCACGATACTCTTCGCCTTGATGATGGCTAATAGGAGTAGAGGGACAATCTGAAGCAGGTAGAGAACGATGCTTGAGTGAGCTTGAGTATTGAAGTGCTGGCGTAGATATACCTAGCTTGGCAGGAGATTCTAAGATCGACTGCGAGGTTTGTCTCAATCCTCGATGCTCTTGAGAGCGAGTAGGTACGATTGGAAGACACCTTCCTCACCTTGCTATGCAACTTAGTCAGCTCTGTACCTCTTGAGACGAATGACGATTAGATGTCGAGGAGGCAGGAGCTCAAGTCCCCCCACAGCAGAATGGAAAGCACGTTGAAGCTCTCAACAGGAGTCGGAGAATCAGTCGAAGGAGTCGCATGATGTCCATTCCCTTGCTCAGTTCAATATCACTTTGTCACATATCATCGAGGATTCACCCCACGGCGTGCCTAACAACGATGACAGCTTTCGAGCCACCCAGTCACATATTCATCCGTTAACTTCTTGATATATGTGTCGAAATATTTTGATATACCAATCGATTCCTCAAGAAGGTAAGATAATTGGGTGTGGTAGTTCGCAACATCGTCGTCCGCAAAACGCATCATGTCTCGCCGGACTTGTCCTTAGCCCACGCGGCAAAGTCTCGTCTCTGCTTCCGAATATCCACAAATCCCGGGCGACTTTCCAAGAGGCGAAACGGGTTCCCCATGTAATCCTTCTCGACCTCTCCACTGTTGCTCTTGAATCCCGCCTCTCCTTCCTGCTCAATCTTGCCGGCCCAAACGCGCCAGTGTATCGGTCGCAGCTGAGACGTTCCCGATACGAGCCCCAAGCAGATAATGAGTGTTGCGACAATCGTCTCGATTACGATATCGATAGGCAGCGAAGAGGCAGCGCTCGCTTGTGTTGACGAGAGCAGCGCAGCTCGATGGGATTGCAGGGCCGAGTGCTCGTGCGCCGAGTAGCAGCTAGATAGGAAGCTCATCAGCAATCACGTCTTTTAGCTCTTTATATATGTGATGAGCTCATACGCATGGGTTAACAAGATCAGCCCAAAGGCTGTGGTACTGCTGGAAAGCCACGTCATTTTCTCTTTGTTCACGGAGTCTGCGCAAGGCGAAGAGTTGATTGTTGTTGAGATGTCGGACTTCATTACGCCATCATTTGCGTGCACGAGTTAACTGCCTTGAGTCTTGGCTAGCTGCATATTCTGAATGCAGCCAGTACATTATTCAGCTACAAGGTATATGCAGTTAAGATGGTTACGGTGTTGGTGAGCTCCTACGGATATAGTGCATCGAACTTGGTTCCAGACCTCGTCGCGATGAGTCTTGAAGCATTTACAAGATCGATGCTGGTTTTATATGAGAGGTTTCGACATCCTCCCTAAGTTCCCGCGTCGGTGTTAGAACTCGAAAGACAAGCGGTTTGGATTCAGAGTCGATGCCAGTGCGGACAGGTAGCTTCGACAGTTTCATTTGACTCAACCACTTGACTCGACTCTCTCAAGCTATTATCTGTCTGACGCGTCATTAAAACTTTACAGAATATGATCGGATTTGACCGAGTGGCAAGCAAACAGCTGTCGATTAGTGCGACAACTCACTAAGCCAAATGAGGTGCATTCAAGAAGGCCGTCGGCACATTGATGGCGTTGTCCGGCAAGGCCCCTGAGCCCTTCAACACGAAGAACGCCATGATAAATCCCCAAAAGGCGCGTGACCATGGGGTCAATGCTTTGCTCGCCTCGAGGTTTACGAACCATCGTCTGAGCGGCTATGACGGCTTCACGAAAGGACCTTGCCGACAAATCCGTGCCGCTCTAATTGGAAGCGAATTGTCAAATGGGGCTCGCCGTCGAGTCCGAGTCATACGAGATGTATCGAAGATCTCATTGCGGCTGTTCTCCATGTTCAACATTAGCAACTTAGATTGTCATCGGGCCAGTTGAGCAATGGGTAACGACTATGTCATCTGTCGAACCAGTTTCAACTAGATCCACGGCACACACAGCTTCTGAGTACCTTACCCGACATCATGCCAGCTTGTGATAACAAGTACAACTTTGCAGTATCAATCGATTTCTTGAAGGGCTCGTGAAGAACTGCCCTCTGGCGCAATAGAAGCTGATCCGATGCGACACGAAACTTCGCACGGATCTGACTTTCCGTGGAATCCAAACCACGTGTGATGGAAATCTCAATCTCAGCACTATGCCTGGACGTATTTGGCGAGACGGCTGCCTAATTATGCTGCCAAAGTGATCAGAAACACCCGTGCTACCTTGGACGGAGGCCTACAGTCAAGGAATCCGCAATAGGAGAGAAAGGAGCCTCGTTAATTCTGAGGTGTGTACAACTTATCGAAAGTCATCATCTCATGCCACCTAGATTGGAATGCTCGAGACGTTTGGCATTCTCCAATACACGGTATCCGCAACATGAGTGACGTGTAACGGAGATATCTAGATCGCGTCAGCTCTGCAGGCACAACCCTGTCTGAGAGGTCATTTTCCACAACACAGATTTCGTGCAAAGCTGATCAGCTCCAAAGTTGATACCGGACGGATTATCGTATACATAGTAGCTAACGGACAGACTGGATGGAAGGAGGTGTTGGGTCCTTTTGATTGACCAGCGCCGTCTTACCTGACTGAAGCACTGCCCCTTTTTCATTGGAATCTCACACTAAATCATTTCCTCGAATAGGGATACCTCGTGGCTTTGACGATTCGCCTACAACTCGCATTGTGACATTGGTTTAGGCAGAACCCTCGTCGTGATTTCAATGAGGCAGCTGTTTGGAGATTTCCCCTCCATCACTTGCATCATGGCGCTGTGCAAGAAACAAGGGGTGGAGCGGGGTCGAGACCAATTATAATCTGTCATGGAGAATTGGCCGAGTATGCCCGTTGGGCTGATCCATGACAGAACTGAGAATCTGCGTAAAAGATGCTCTCGACGATGCAGGCAATTGATGACATTTCAGAATAGGGCAATCCGGAACTGTGGACAAGACGCATCTCCAAGCACAAAATGACATGTATCCAACTCCTCCACGGTCGGCATCAGATTAATTGAGCGTGCGGTGACTACAGACATCAATCTGACAGTCAGACTCTAGAGAAGCCACACGAAGTCCGAAACTGCCTTATTGAAAGGAGAGACTGCGCGATAGGACAGATCCGCATTGCGAGTGTGGTGTCACAGAATGTCTGGGCGGAGTTTTCGGGAATCTGGAAAGGGATGAGGGGTCAGGAGAATCTCAAGGCCCAGGACCAGGGGATAACGCTGGATTGTGCTCAATGCTCATACGATGGCTGACATGCTACTACGAGTAGACAGCGGTCTCTTATTCCGACACTGGGTAACATTGTCGCCCGACTTTCCTGGAAGGAATCAGCAAGAGAATCAATGAAACGGTGCAACGTCAACCCACAGGAATAAGACCCCGATAGGAAGGCAGAAAAGCGCCGAGCTCACTGCCATCGAATATTCTAGGTAGGTAACTCGATAGGTATTCCCCATAACCTACCGGGTTCACATTCAAGGGACACTCATTCTGTCTGTTAGCTCACCAGAGTGTCTCCGACACACGGAGGTGAGAATTTGTGAATCAGGGACAAACAGTCCTTCAGCTAGAAACACATCTTAGGTAAAGGGTTGAGACGGTGACTCAAAGCTTTCACAGGTGAAGTCGTCGTCAACTTCCATTAAGCTGCCCTGACTAAATCGAGCCTGCGTACCGGTACTATGAAGCGTGGTTATTTGGGGTATTCTCTACCTGACTGTTTGCAGGATGCACCTATATGAACAAGGTTGCGTCGACTACTCCAAGGGTATCCGGTCCCTCAACTACATCATCGTAGTGAGCACGCCTTGTGGGCGAGGTCAGCATTCCGATTGGCCCATCGAGCGGGATTTAAATCCTACCCGTCACTAAAGCCCACTTTTCCGCCCCAACACGGCCAAACAGCGCACAGCAAACATCCCACCTTGTGAAGGCTAAATGCAATCAACCCCGCGTCGCAACTTCCCCCCGCAACGCCTGCCATTTCTTAGGCGACGCTTAAAGGCGACGAGGGGCACCTTCGATCAGACCCCGGACAATCCACCTCTCTTCTATCAACCTAATCCCAATTCAATCCTCAACCTCAACGCTGTCGACCAGACCAGGTTGTTCATAACTCACTCCACTTACTTCCAGGGGATCGTTCCTTGATCGTTCATCGTTATCCTAGCAAGACCTATAATAATAATATCCCATTATACCTCATCAGTCATCATGCCTCGTGTAAGTGGTCTCATGAGCTCCGTGCACTCCTCGACCACGAAGACTGCGGCAACATCATACCTGTTCTGTTCAGATGCTTACTATCAATAATGTATAGGTCAAGTACGTCCTGCTCGACTGCGACAACACCCTCTGCTTGTCAGAGCATCTCGCGTTTGAAGCGTGCACCGACCTGACCAACGAGGTTCTCGAGAAGTTCGGCAAGTCTGAGCGCTACACCGTCAAGCAGCTTCTCGAGGACTTTGTCGGCCACAACTTCCGTGGCATGCTCCACGGTCTTCAGAAGAAGCATGACTTCACCATGACCCCTGAGGAGGTTGACGCCTACGTTGACCGTGAGCTCGGCGCTGTGACTGCCAAGCTGAGTGAGAAGTGCACCGTTTGCCCCGGTGTTCCGGAGCAGCTCGAGGCTCTCAAGCAGCAGGGCTACCCCATGTCTGTTGTCAGCACGTCGGCCAAGCCCCGTGTGGTTGCCTCCTTGAAGAAGACTGGCATCGACAAGTACTTCCCTGATGAGCACGTGTACAGCGCTGCCACCAGCTTGAACCCCCCCTCCAGCAAGCCTGACCCCGCCATCTACAACTACGCCTGCCAGCAGCTGGGCGTCAAGAACTCTGAGTGTGTTACCGTCGAGGACAGCAAGAGCGGTGCCACTGCTGCCATGCGCGCTGGCATTCCCCTCATCGGCTATGTCGGCGTCTACGGCATCGAGGAGGGCAAGGAGAAGATGGAGCAGATGGCTACGCTTCTCCGGGAGCAGTGCAACGCCAAGGTGATCATGTATGACTGGAAGGAGTTCCCCGAGTGCCTCAAGAAGATCGAGGAGAGTTTGTAAGTTGCTGGACAACGCCGGTCCCTGCCTGTATGGACCGTGGCATCTGCGAGTGCCGCTAGCAGGCGCAGATCATGAGTGATGACCATCCGGATACACAGAACTATCCCGTCAGTTAGACTTTAGTTGTCATGCGAAGAGGCTAGGCCAGCCGAGACAACGAGATTCATGATCATAGAAAAAGACAATAAATAGGTTGCTTTCCCTAAATACGATACGGAATAGCAATGCAAATACCTACGCATTGTATTGCGCGTGACAGCCCAGAACTTCTTGTCCAATGCCAAGTTCCAATGAACAAATGCCATCATCGAGACCGGAGATTTACGGCAGTGATGGCACGCTGATCATAATCTGTACCAAGCGGCAAGCCGTCAGATCCATGTACACACATGTTTTTTGCGTCTCAGCTTGTCGTGTATGTCGGCAGTCGTTTAGAGTCTCCATGAAACAGGCTCAGGGCTCCACTCGAGGCAAGGAACACTGCTAATGAATCGCGGCTTGCAGACATTCTAATACAATTGGCAATCAATTGACTTCTTTGAAGACAACTTTTTAGTTCAGGAAACTCGATCCGATCCTCCTGTCCGATCCGAATAAATGAATGAATGAATCAAGTTGAAGTCATGCCACGCGGAATAAACTGTCCGCTGCTTACGTACATAACGGGACTTACACGCGCTGAATGTGATCCCGTCGGAAATACTCTGAGAGTCGAATGACAATGTTGCCATTGCACGACGGCAGCGCATCTTCTCTTTTGGGATGTCTAATTTCCGGTAACTTGCCTCGCTGTACGCCTCATTGGACGTCCCTTTAACTGACATACATATGTAAATAGATGCGGCAGGTTTAATGGGTAGCAGCAGGCCAGTCTCTGAAAGCCACCACGGTTTGGACGCTGATGAGTTGCATGATGCAGGTACAAGGGTAGGGGAATTAATTCATCCTCACGAGTGAAGGAATTGGATGAGGCGATGATGCTGATGATGATGGTGATGAACGCCCCAAATCAAAGCAATATAGAGTGCATGATGTATGTACGGAATATGTATGTATCAAGGGAAATTGAAGATCTGGGCGACGGGACTGGACTGGATGAGAGTTGCCGTGTTGCTGGAGCCGTTCACATGTTCAGTGTGGTGCCACGGCACTACGAATGTTAGTTGGTTGACTGGTGCCGGCTCGTCGTCGAGAAGATTCGGCGATGCGAGCAAAAGAAGAGGCTGGGAGTATCGTAAGCAGGCAGTAGATATGTAGATAAACGCTTTGTTTATTCATTGGCCGCGACTAACAGACGCCAATTTTCGACTCGGCGAATCTGTTTACGGCGTAACCGAGGCAAAGAAAGACCAAAACAAGCGCCGACGTTTTGCGCATTCCTACCCTACGCAAAAATACGAAACAAAAAAAACATAAAAAATTTGCAAAACACAGACAAGCTTGGATGGATGAGGATAATGAGGGTGACGATCCCAGGAATGTCTTGCGTCATGTTTGGATCGAGAGCGAGATTCCAAGCCGGTAGGTATTAATACCAGATACCTACCAAACTAAGGCATCTCGATTGGAATGCGACGACACCACGCATTCGCAACTTCGTATTTGTTAGGCACCCGAAGGGCACCTGATGCTCCTCCAACGTGACTGAATGGAGACAGGAACGTTAACGTGCATTGCCGCGCCACTTGGGTTCCGGGATCATCGATCATCCCGCATACATACTGTGAGGAAACCTGAGAGAAATACCTGCCTACATTGAAAAAGATCTCAAATCTCTCTCTGGCTTGCTTCGTGCGCGAAATATGTAATGGGGATCCTTCCCTCTGCTGGCTGGCTTGCTTGCTTGCGAATGTACGAAGTAGTTACATGGCTTGACTTGCAGAAAAATATGTACCCATTCCCGTATTCCGTGCGTCGTTCTCGTCTCGTTCTGTCGCTGCGCTACCGCAGAAGCGTTCCTGTTCCTACTGTACGCTAGACATGTAGTCGTAGCGTGGCCATGCCTAGCGCAAGGTCCTCGGACACGTAAATCCCACTGCAGCAGACGTCCCAGCGACGTGTACGATGTAGAAACGGGCCTAAACAACCCACTAGACGTGACTAGTTGTCTGGCTAGCAACGCCTACGATGCCCAAGGTGTACAAGCTGAATCTGTGTTTGAGCTGAAGCGGCGCGCCGGTGCAGGTTGCCAGTGCAAGTGCAAGTGCAAGTGCAAGTTTTCGACAGCGAGGGAACAACGAAAAAGAGGCTGGCAAGCGACGGGGGATCTGTCGACCTGGACTGTTCACCAGTACGAAATAGGTACGAAGTCCGGCGTCGACTTACTCGTGGCCGTTATGCCAACCTCGAAGGACAGATCTCGTAATTTCTTGGTCTGACTTGAAGGTGTCACTCGGCTAATAGTCGGGGCGGCACGTGAAGTCACGATTCGTACAGATACAGAGCGAGGAGGTATTGCTGCGTACTTTTTGTGTCGGAGTTATTATTGAGTGCAAGTGTGCCATTGAATGGAGAATTGATTGGCAGTAATCCCGAGTCTTACGAGTACGGTTGTAGTTGGTGAGGTGAGGTTGCCAGTGATACGGATGGCGACCCTTTTTATCTACGAGAATTAACCTTTTTTTACGGTTAAACTTCGACTTGCATCGCGTGAATCGTCGGAATACGGAATACGGGAATGGAATCGTTAAAAATGTAAAACAGATACAAAACGTAGAGCAATACGGTGATAATTCGAATACGGAAACACGAAAGGCTGTCTCGTTCGTCAAACTGGCCTTTCAGAAGAACTGAACTGAACTCAACCTGCTCACCTCGACGCAACGCAAAACCAAACCACTTCACACGACAACCTGGAACGCTAGCGTACGTGCATTTGACCTGTACGTTAGTCTGGATCTCAGCAACACACGCTGTACGAAGTACATCAGTGGCATACATGCAGCCGTACAGAGTACATCCGCCGATACCTCGTTACGTGATAAGTAATCTCCCGCCGTCTTGGACTTCTCTCCCACCGACTTTTTACTCGCCGCGTGCCGTCCCTTTCATCTCTCATGATCTCATGACCGTTCCCAGGTCAACTGCAGACGGACTGCTCGCTGGGAGTCGGGACTAGGACGAGGGTAGGTACCTGACTAGGCATGTGCGTATGGACGAATACCTGACACACGTTGCAACAACCGAACCTCCAGCTGAACCAGGCCATGCATCGGTGGCTTGGAATTAAAATTGACGAACTTTTTTTTCAGTCAGTGGGCCGATGGCATGCTCACTTTGCGGATAACACTAGACAGACGCCTAGTCCAATGAGAACGATGGGACGTGGTCGTATTGGGCAAAGACACGAATCAAGAGGAGGACGACGCTGACGGTGGCCCCTGTCCAGCGACTCCAGCCAACGAACGCCGCGTTTTACACTACCTACCCTCTTGGTTTAGGGAGCATGTACAACGTAGTCTGGGCAGACTAGGCAGGCCGACTAGGGCAGGTCGACTAGGGAGACTCCCTGTTGCAGCCCCGCGATCTTTGCGTCTGCTCCTCTCTCTCTTTCTCACTCTCCCCGTCGCTTACCTTCCCCAGACTGAGGTACCTCCTCCTTGGCGCCCACTGTTGGTAGGTGGAACAGTACCTATGTGGGCTGGCGTTCCGTACACAACACCAACCTGCCTCGACTGTGCGACCTGCTTTCTGTACGGAATGCATACACACACACACATACGCACACATCAACAAACACGAGAAACAATATTGGTCTGGGATGAACGAGGGACGGGATGAACGCCGGATTATATAAAGAGCAGAAACTCCCTACACTACCTACATACTACGACATAGTCGTACATCCCTTCTCCAGGCTTGACGACGATCTTCGTGCCCTATCAGCACTTCAACGTCACTGATTCCGTGTTAGGTAGCGAGTCACAGAACCTAGTGTGCACTAGCAAAGTAGCGTGAAGCTGGAGGCAGTCCCTCCCCTGCATGGCCAAGCAGTAGTGTCCGCCGGCATGGATGCCTACATCAATAGTCCATGGTAACAGAGAGAGGCCATGGAGGGTCTCTGGTTGGTATTCGCCACTGGGGTGCCGATCGACCTACCCAACAGTGAAGACTACCAACCAGGTATCCGTACACATGCCTCTCACACACTCACTTCGTATGCCACATTGGAGACGAAAGAGTGATGATCCAGCGGTACGCAGTACGAGTACAGCAGCAAGCAAAGCAGTAAATAGGTAGGTACGAGTAGGTAACAGACGGGGATGCCACGGTACGCCATGAATAAACAGGTAATTTCCCCTTGTTGTTGATGTATAAATCTCCACGAGCCGCCCGCCTGTCCCTCTTGGGTTTTTTTCTCTTTTTTTTTTTCTTTTCTTTCCCTCGATCTTCTCCCACAGTGTCAATTCTTTCGCTCTCCAACCTCCCGGGTTCTTGTCTTAAACGGAAAGGAACATAATCCTTACCTTGCTGTGTATAAAAAAGAAGCAACGTCCTCGTCTAATCACACGGTTCTCCAAGCCTTCTCTCCCCCACGCGATCGACTCTTCTCTCTTCTTCACTCGTTGAAACATATTCATAATAACGTATATTCTTTATACTATAATACTATAATCATCAGTCAAGATGCGTTTCACTTCCATCATCGCTGCCGGCCTCTTCGCCGTTGTCGCCGCTGCCGAGTCCAGCGCTGCTGAGACCGCCTCCGTCACCGCCAGCGTTGACCAGGCCCAGACCTCCGAGACCGCCAAGATTGAGCAGTGCCTTGCTGCCTGTAAGTATATTCGCCGAAAAGCCCCCCTTCCACTGCGTGGCGCTGCCATTCGTTGGGACTGCGGAGAATTTCAGTAGTCGGAACGAATGGCAGTGCAGGGTGGGAAGTCGATATTTCCAGAAGCATGACACTAATCACCCGTTTGATAGGCGACGAGAGCGACACCGCTTGCCGTGCCCACTGCATTGCTGTTCCCAGCCCTGACAACCAGAACGTGAACGCGACCAACAACTGCGTCGCCGACTGCCCCCGTGGCAACGGCACCGCTGCCGACAACAAGGCCTACGAGGACTGCGTTAGCGGCTGCATCGCCGAGTTCTACTTCACCAGCACCGGTACCCCCAACATCGAGACCGGCAAGCCCAACGTCAGCGGCAGCGGTAGCGCCACTGCCAGCGGTGCTACCACCACCGCCACCCCCTCTGTCACTCACGTCTCCACCACCATCGTCAGCGACGGCACCACCATCACCACCGACTTCACCAGCACCCAGCAGGCCACCGAGACCGCCCACACCTCCTCCAGCTCTCAAGGTGCCGCTGCTGTCTACGGCCCCGTTGCCGGTTCCGGCCTTGGTCTCTTCGGTCTCCTCGCCGGCTTCATGGCTCTCTAAACATCTTGAATAAAGATACTTTTCTTTATAGCCGATAATACCCTATCATTCGTAGCAATGTTGAGAAGATATCATTGCTGCAATTTCATGAGGCGAAGGTGTTAGGGGCGTCCTCATTCTCTCGAACCGGAATGGTGAAATGGGGGACGCAAACATATGAAAGGGGTGGAGGAATCACGCGAGATGTATTAACTCCTCATCAACACAACACCACAACTGGAGGTTGGGGGAGGAAACCGGGAAGGGTTATTTATTAAAGGGGAAGGATAACGATTTATTCATGATGTGCCTTTTACTCTCTGGAAAGAAGAGAAAGGGTCTTTTTTAGTAAGAGAGATGGAATTTGGGATGAAACGGAAATGGATGGATGTAAAAAACAACACCACAAAACAAAACAAACAACATCTTGTTTTCAAAGACGTGTTCTGAATGATGTCGTGGGCTTAATGACTCTGGTCTTGTTTTTCTCATCTTGCTTGCTTATTCCCCCTCTCGAGTTGGTTAGTTGTTATTCACGGTCGTTGGATCACGTGACTCCTTCTCTCATGTCATCGTCATTGTCAGCATGGCTCATCCATCCCAAAGACATTAATTGAATTAATTCAACAATTTCGAAATGAGTGCATTTGCAGTGAAAATTCGACTTTTATTTCGTATGTGGATATCTCTCTAAATTCATCTGCGACCGCTGGGCAACGTCACCGGGACATCGCTTATCCAGGGGATACCGAGCTGCTTCATCTGAACGGCCAGCTGGAATAGATAGTCGAGACTGAAGCGAGGAATTAGTTCAAACGGTCGTTCCCAACGGCGTAAAAAAATAGAAATGAGAAAAAAAAAAGACTAGGGTTGCAAGCGCGAACTCACCTCTCACACATCGTCTTCGCCTTATGGACATTATCGCCCCACACATAAACACCATGTCTCCGGACGAGCACGGCATACGTATCGGGATGCTTGTCCATAGCCTCCTCCAAAAACTCCGTGAGATCCTCCTCGTGCGCCGTGTTCTCGATCACGGGGATCCGGAGGGTATCGTGGTAGCCCAGGTTTCCGGATTTCTGGAAGCCGGCGCCAAAGCCCTTGATCTGCTCGATGTTGTTGATCTCGAATAACTTGTCGTTGCCGGGACCTCGGGACTCGAGGAGGAGGGTCACGAGCACGGCCCATTGCGAGTGCGTGTGGATGCAGCAGCCGGCGCCGCGGCGCGTGAAGGCCGCCAGGAAGAGGGGCGTGCATTGCGAGGGCCGCCCGTGCGGCGGGGCGCGCACGTAGGTCCTGTTCTTGAGGTCCGGCTGTTGTTTTTGCAGGGAGAGGACGTAGAGGTCTTCTGCTTTCATGAGCTCCTTTTGTACGCCGGAGGGGGCGATGTAGACGAGGTCGCTGGGTGGTTGTTAGTGTGAGATCTTTGAAGAGGGGGTTGTGAGTGAGGGGTATGAGATGAGATCCTCACTTGAGGCGCGGTAAGATGTGAATGTAAACAAGTTGCGATCGTGAAGAAAAGTGTTAAAGAAGTGGTCTCACCCATCGCGAATGGAGCATCCACCGCCCGTTCCGGTGACCCAGCCCAGAGTCCAGAACTTAGCACATAGTGAAGGGATGAGGTTGGCCGGGTGGTCGTGCTTGTCTGAGACGACGAGGTGGTGGTTGTTCTCGTTGTCTTCTATTTCACACATGGTTGCTGCTCGTTTGTAATCGACAATATCTATAAAAAGAAAGGAACAAAAAGGGGGGTATATTTAACACGTGCTGAAGATTTTATATGAGACACATGCAGCTACGGAGAGCGTGGTTGTTGTTGTGTTGTTGAAGGTTGGAAATTGGGTATCAGGTCGTTTGTGGGCATGGGATTTTTTTAAGTCCGATGAGGCTAAGTTGAGGAGACCCACCCTGATCAACCGCCGGTTTTCTTGTGAATGCCAAGTTACGTATTGCGGGCGGTTGTAGACTTCACGTGTGCATTATACTTTCAGCTCTTCCGGGAAGAGAATACTGAATTGATTAGTAGGTAGTAAGTGCTATGCGAATTTATTGACTTAAAACGGTGATAAACGTGCAACTCGAATTCCAGAAGTTACTATCCCGTACAATGCAGGTTATCAACATCCGTGTAAGTCAAGACTAAGATGTCCTGCTAACATCGATATCTGATGGCCCTATGAATCAACTTCACGTACCATCTGCCCTCCTTATCAAAGAGAACGAAAAGACCATATTATGTCATAATGGTCAGGTTGCGCCCGCAGAGACATCTGCTGTGCATACCCGAGCCGGTAACTCCAGGTTGTAAAGCGTTGGCCCAGGTGGACGTACAGCAAGTCGTGTTACATCACCGTGCCATTGAGAGATCTCACTCACTGACTTTTCTGCAATTGAAGATCGGTCAAAGCTGCAGTGAAAAACTCAGGTCTCTCACATGAGCTACTACTACCTATCAAGAAGGTAGGTGAGTTTCGATATCGTAACAAACGGACAGATGTCTTCTTCCGTATCAGCAACGGCGAGACTCACGACAACGGCTTCACGGAGCAACCCATTTAAAGTGCGACCTGCCTGCTTCGTACACTAGATTTGCGCTAGGATGGACAAAGCAGCCAATTCTGCTAAAAATGGCTCCTTGGCGGCGGACGGGCCCCGCTTTTTGTTAAAGGGCTCGGAATGATGGAAGCTTTCTTCATCGGATCCGGCCAATCACAGCGCCCATTGGTCTTAATTGCTGCACGCACGCTGCTCCATCCTCTCAGCGCACCTTCCCCATGTCCTGACTAGTGATGGCGACTTGTAGCGCAGATTAGGCCCTGTGTTCCAGGCGTCTGGCCAATGGGAATGTGACGTTGCTTCAACTGGGGAAGGTGCACCTGTGCTGTGGGTGTAGGTAATCCGTCAGGTAGGGGAAGATAGGCGGGTGCAGCGCTGTACATCAGCGCCGTAGACAGCCTAGGCTCACACTATCCATGTATTACATACCTTCCCGTACCTTCCCCTACCTTCCCCCCCTCCAAAAAGGCCACGTTGGTATTCGACTAAAATGAAACAGCTGCTGCCACCTTCGCCGACAATAAATTCCAATTGACTGACTCCTCCCCCTCCACTTGTTGTCTCTCCCTCTTCAGACCCTCGTGGAGATATCTTTTTTTCCTCGTGGCCAGCTCTGGGAAGCCTATATCAAAGCATCCTTTCCCATTATCATATCCTACCTAACGGAATAGAACCTCCCCGTATTATCTTCTACCCTGCCATCACTGGACTCGCCGGCTCTGTAGACAGCTGAGTGCTTCCCGTGAACATTAGCCTCGTCGTCTTTGTCCATTGCTCTCCGGTGCCCGTATCTTAAGACAAGCAAAAGCAGCCATGCACTTGAACTCTGCTGTTGCCATCGCCCTTCTGGCGACCGGCTCCCAGGCCCACGGCTTCGGCGCTGCGGCCGATGCTAGTGAAGAGACCGTCTCCTACACGGTCCCTGCCGAGCTCCCTACTTTCACCGTGAGCCGACTCCATCCCGTTTCATCTCTAGTCGTTCAATCCCGTGATCTGTGCTAACTGGTGCTTCTTCCGTCCTAGCCCTCTACCGTCGACGCCCCCTTCTTCGAGCAGTTCAACGAGGGCTGGGACTCCCGATGGAAGGCCTCCCACGCCAAGAAGGATACCAAGGGTTCAGAGGAGGAATGGGCCTACGTTGGCGAGTGGGCGGTTGAGGAGCCTACCGTCTACAGCGGCCTGGTTGGCGACAAGAGCCTCGTCGCCAAGAACGCTGCTGCCCACCACGCCATCTCCGCCAAGTTCGACGAGAAGATTGACCCCACCGACAAGTCTCTCGTTGTTCAGTACGAGGTCAAGCTCCAGAGTATGTGTGCCTGTTTCTTGGGTTTCTCTCGGTTCTCGCGAGTATGCTAATAATTCTCTTTCAGAGGGTCTCGAGTGCGGTGGCGCTTACATGAAGCTCCTGCGTGACACCAAGGCGCTTCACCAGGAGGAGTTCAGCAACGCTTCCCCCTACGTCATCATGTTCGGTCCTGACAAGTGCGGCCACACCAACAAGGTCCACTTCATCTTCAACCACAAGAACCCCAAGACCGGCGAATACGAGGAGAAGCACCTGACCACCCCTCCCGCGGCCAGCATCGACAAGCTTTCTCACCTCTACACTCTGATTGTCCACCCTAACAACACCTTCCTCATCCAGAAGGATGGTGTTACCGCTCGCGAAGGCAGCCTCCTTGATGCCTTCTCTCCTGCCGTCAACCCCGAGAAGGAGATCAGCGACCCTGACGACAAGAAGCCCGAGGACTGGGTTGACGAGGCCCGTATTGCCGACCCCGATGCCACCAAGCCCGAGGACTGGGACGAGGATGCGCCCTTCGAGATTGTTGACGAGGAGGCCACCATCCCTGAGGACTGGCTCGAGAGCGAGTCCACCACCGTTCCCGACCCTGAGGCCCAGAAGCCTGAGGACTGGGATGATGAGGAGGACGGTGACTGGATCGCTCCCGTTGTTCCCAACCCCAAGTGCGCCGACGTCTCTGGCTGCGGCCCCTGGACCAAGCCCATGAAGAAGAACCCCGACTACAAGGGCCCCTGGACTGCCCCTTACATCGACAACCCTGCCTACAAGGGCGTCTGGGCTCCTCGCAAGATCGCCAACCCCAACTACTTCGAGGACAACACTCCTGCTAACTTCGAGCCCATTGGTGCCGTAAGTTGACTAACCAACTTTGCTACAAAGTGAATACCGCTGACTTATGGATTAGATTGGTTTTGAGCTCTGGACTATGCAATCTGATGTTTCTTTCGACAACATCTACATTGGTCACTCTGTTGAGGACGCCAAGAAGATCGCTGATGAGACCTTCTTCGTCAAGTACCCCGTTGAGAAGGCCCTTGAGGAGGCTGACAAGCCCAAGGACGACAAGCCCAAGTCTCCCTCTGACCTCAAGTTCCTCGACGACCCCGTTACCTTCATGAAGGAGAAGCTCGACCTCTTCTTGACCATTGCTGCCAAGGACCCTGTTGAGGCTATCAAGTTCGTTCCTGAGATCCCTACTGCCATTGGTGGTCTTCTTATCACTGTCATTGCTCTCATTACCATTCTTTCTTCTGGTGGTAGCGCTCCTGAGCCTGCCAAGAAGCCCGCCGCCGATTCTAAGGAGAAGGCCAAGGGCGGCAAGGACAAGGCTGAGGGTGCTTCTACTGGCTCTGAGAAGACCAAGGGCGAGGCCAACAAGCGAGCCACGCGAAGCTCGTCGTGAGCAGCTATCTGATGTAGCAAAAATTCAAAGAAGTAAAATGGCACGCTTGGCCGTGTTTTAAAAGGGGTTAAAAATACCGGAACCTGTAATAATACTATGATGCGAGTACGGATTATACGGTGTCTCGTCTCGTCTCGAGCTTATTAACGGGTTAGTTCGCATGGCGTAGGGTCTGTATTTTAGGAATTCCCATAAATTGGTCCAGTTCACACTCGGTGTGTGTCTCACTGTATCGATGTGACCGTAGCATTGCATTCGTATGTATGCAATCGTCTGTAGGTGATCAGCACCTTCTTTGCGTACCTACTACACCAACAGACACAACAGACAGAAAGTACGTATTTGTAGGAGCTAGAAATCCAACCGACTGCAACGCTACGCGGAGGAAGAAGCCGAGCTTTTCATGCAAGGACGGCTTCGGATGCGCGGGGTGTGCAAGTCATCGATGAGATGAGATGGGATGGATTGTGTAGCTACCAAGTAACAGAAAGACGAAAAAAGAACTGATTCAGTTGCAATGAACGGGGTTATTGTTGCGATTGAGGTCCTATGAAGTGATAGTCGTGAATTGAGTCTCAATGTGCATGTGTCTGTCTGTGGTATCAGTTTGCATAGGCCTGTAGTCAACTACTCGCATCAGAGCAATGGGTAACATGAGCAAAGGCTGGATGATCTAATTCGTACGTGCTATATCGGTCACGTCTCAACAAAGGTATTCACGTCTGAAGAAGAGAGGTATGTAATCCATAAAAGACGTGAGTCTGTAATGATTGTCTTCAGTCGGGTATCTCTCGCATAGGTAGGTATCTCATAACATCAAATCAACTTAAAAGCAATGAGAAAAGAAGAAACAAAAAGATGATAAAGAGATCAAATGAATGTGTGAATTTGGTTCGTTGTCTTGACTGGTGAAGTATCCAAGCTTGCTTTCCTCCTTTTCATCCCTATTCTCTTCTCCTCCCTCTCTCGACTCCTACTCTTAACGTCTATTGGGCTTGCGAGCAAACCCATTCAACATCCTAAAACCCGCTCCACAACCCCTTCCTTCTTCAATAACGGCGTGCACACCATCAAGGTACTGACCCGCCTCGCGCACCTCGGGCGCATCGCGCCAAACACGGCTCTCGCTCACCTCCTTCTCCATCTCGCAGCGTAGGAGCCACCGCTCCCACGTCCAGCCGCCGGCAACACCCGCAATGCAGGCGGCGCCATCGGTTGAGCCTTGCTGGATGTTCTCAAGCTCGAGGAACTTCTCGACACCTTGGCTGTCTCGTAAAACGGGCAGGGGCTTCTCGCCAGCTGGACGCTTGAGATGGCCCATGGGAAGACACATCCAGGCGCGACGGATGTCGTCGAAGCCGGCTCGTTCCAGACGTCCGAGGAAGAGACGCGTGGGGTTAGGATCGTAACCCAGCGTCTTGAGAGTGAAGCCAAACTCGACGGACTTCGCGAGACCGAGAGGGCCTGCGTTAATGAGGTCGGAGTCGATGACCGAGTAATCGAAGTAGCCGCTTGGCTTGAGCACTCGCATGATCTCGTTCAGGCAGTTGATCCACTCGTCTTCGCCGTTCTCGCCGATGAACTTGAGGAGAGAGTGAAGCTCACGGGCAGAGACGACATCGAAGTGATCGTCAGGGAAGGGCAGGCGCGTGAGCCGATCGACGATGACCTGGCGGTGATTGGTCGGGCCAGTGATGTCATCACAGTCGGAAAGCTGGCTAATAGCCTTGGTGGTCACGCTGTAGACCTTCGTCTTGGGGTAGGTGAGAGCACAGTGCCAGGACCAATCGCAATTGGCCTGACCACCGAGGTCAAGGATGCGAGGAGCATTTTTGGTGGTGCTTTTGCTGGAAAGCTCTGAGAGCCGCTTAGCGATGGGAGCGGAGAAGAGCTTTCCACCGTTCAGGGCCTTCATAGCACTCACGTGCCAGTGGGCTGGGGCCATTTGGGCAGATGCTTCCACCTCCTTTTCACGCCTCAATCTCTCGGGGTCGTCCACGATCACATCATCACCACGGACAACATTGGCACTCATGCGTTTTCGCTCAGATTGTGGCACTACTGACATTTTGTAATTACCAAGCAGCTGGTCGTGATGAGTCTTGCGTAGAGCAATACGTTGGGCCTGGATAGCCTCGAAACGTGGGAGACGGTGGACAAAGGCATCCTGTTGTTGTGACCTGCCGACATAGCGATCGAAGGCTTGGTAATAAGCGCATTCACTGCTGTCAGACTCAGGGACGAGTGTGCGCGGAACATCCGTCTGGAGAACAGTCTCCAAGAATCGAACGGCCTTCTTTCTCTGCGTTAATGGGGACTCAACGATCTCAGGCTCCTTGACCGGTGACTCTTGCACCGGTTCGGGATCTGATTCTTCTTCCTCAACATGAACTCCTCGGAGATAAGCCTTCTGAGCTACAAGCCAGAGTTCGGTACGGTCTAGGTTTGCAAGGGCGACTGCTTGCTGCTTCTTCGCGTACTCTGGGTCATACATCGTTACAATCTCAGTGGCTACCACATCGTCGTAGGGAGAATTAACTTCAGCAGAAGATCTGGGGGACATGGAGCTCCCCCGTTCGATACACCATGCCGTTAAGGGGCCGTCCGGAGGGGTGTCCCTGACTTCCACAACCTGTTCCCGAATCACCGGCCTCGCAGTGGGCATGCCGTCCGACATGGAGCTGCTGACTTCAATGACTTGCTCAACTGGCTCATCGCGACGCGACGTTACTGGGTTTGAAGAGGAATCTTCCCGCCATGGGCAACGGTAGAATTGTTCGGCGGTAGTCGAAGTGGGCGGAACAACTTCTTCATGGACTACGGGAGGCAAGTACCAAGAACGTCTCGCGCGTGGAGAAAGGCTAGAAAAGAAGCCACCCGGAGATGGGATTTCAAGCCCTGTCAGTCCAGTTTGAGGCTGATTTTGGCCAGTGGCAATTCTCAAAGTTGGTCGAGACGCAGGACCGAACATGCCACGGGTTTGTTGAGCCATCTCAGGAACGCTCTCGTCTGGAACTTCGATCACCGGCTCTGGCTGATACTCCTCGTCGGTATCGTCACCGCCAGACAAAGCCTGTAAAGTTTCCAGGGCAGCAGGCTGTAACCGAACACCAGACCAGTCAACCGAGAGAACGTCATCGTTTGAGTCCATAACTGGCGTCATTGGCGCAGAAATGACGGCCATTTGGTCAGACGACAGACTGCCATCCAGAGAGGGCGGTGCTGAAAGTGTCGGGAGTTCTTCAGTTTGCTGTAACTGGAGAAAAGAGATGCTCGCTTGCGATATCTCAACTTGAGTAGTCGGCGTGGGAGGAACTGGCGAGAGGAGTTTCTTGAGATCCGGGATTCCGGACCAGGTTTCTGTGTCGACATCCCGCTGAGTCGGTATGATCAACTGCGGCAGCGTTCGTGGAGATACCAATGATTCAGGCCTGAGATGCTCTGAGGCATCATCGTCCGGACCACCCCGGTGCCTCTGTGTCGAGGCTCTTCTCATCATTTTCTGGGGCTCTTCATCATCCGAAATATCGTAGATATCGTCAAACTCGGTGACAACGGTACTGACACTCACACGATACGGGTTTGAAGACGTTGATGGTGAAGTGTTCCCGTCAAAAGACACTGTCGAGGGTGAGTCGGGTAGAATAGGAGCGGACATGAAGTGACAACCACGCGGTGTAGGGAACTGCGCACTTCGCGGCGTCAACCATTGTGTGATTTTCTCATTCGGACCGTGGACCTGTAGATTCCGGTGATCCTGCTCATCTTGCCTCCGCTGCAAATCCTCCGGCTCTTCCTCCATTATTGTATTAAGATGCCCTCTTGTCCTTCGAGCCGGCGAAGGGGTCGGGGGCGGGTATGTAGTAACGGGTAATAAGATGACAGTATCAGACATTTTTCTTGTTTTTTTGCTTTAATCTTTTTTTATTCCTCGTGCACAATATGCAGCTAAAATGCCAGCAAACGGGGTGGTTTTACGAGAACGGGGATGATGCGCGTACTATCAATAAAATGGGACGACCAGCGTCATAAAAAAAGTAGGGAGTCAGAAGAGAAGAGAGTCGCCAGCGAATAGGGAGCTTCGGTCAACGAAGCAGATGGAAATGGAGGTGAGGCACCCTGAAGGAAGCTTGGAGAGGGAAGAGAGAGGAGAGGAGAGAAAGGGAAAGGGAAGACCACACGCAGACCACATGACGAGAGCCGAATAGTTTTATTCTATGGGGCTGGAAAAGCTGGAAAAGCCGGAAACCCTCCAGCGCTTCTACCAAAGCGGGCGTCACATGGGGTGAAGAAGACCTCAAGGGCTGCGCATTAAGGAACACAGACCCGAGGTACCTGCGAGCACGCTAGGGACACTGCAGTCTAAGCGGAATAATGTTTAGGCGCCACTTGGAGGGCATCGTGGGTATGTGGACGGGAAAAGCGTGAGCATGAATGCTGCTCACCGTGCCGCCCGTGGTGGATAGAGGCAGTGAGGATTGAAGGTCGGGGAATGGAGGCCGAATCACGTCAACCTGGCAGAGACGGTCTGGAGTCGTGCTGGAGCTCTGCTGGATCGTGCCTGCTCGTACAGTAAAAGTTGCAACCCCCCATGCCCCACACAGGCCAATCAGAGGCCATCCGTGGCGGGCGGTGGAGCCAGATCTCGGACAGCGGTTGGTCAGCGATCGCTCAGAGTTTAGCCAAGCCGATAAAGCACAGAAGACGCGGTGTGATTGAGCGCTTAGCTAGCACCAGTCCGGCAGAGCAAGTACCTGAAGAGCCGGTACCGGTACCTCCATACAGTCACTGTCGCAGTTGCTGTCGCTGTCGCTGTGCGCAGCACCTGTAATCCGTCATCCGTAGCGCACGCTACTAAAGATCAAGGCCGCTCCGTGGTCAACTCCTGTCGGCATGCCTGCACTAATCCGCCATGATTGGACACGGGACTCCCACAATGGAAGACTGGGACACGCCGATGCGCGACATCGTATTTTTTTGAACTCAGCCTTGGTTGCTTGAAGGCTGGGTTTGGCGCGGAATATTCTCCTACATACATACGAGTCGATATGAGTGGCGCGATGGCGGTCTGTACATTTATTACTTGTACTGGTAATTCATGGATGCAGAATGCGCGTCGTGTAATAGGCCCGACAACCGCCTGAGATAACACATTGTTTTTGGTAGGTCGCACAAGTACCGAGACATCTTGATATGTATTCCGTAATGGCAAGTCAGCTCCGAGATACCAGTCGGTAGTGTAGGTAGAAAAAGCATGTGAAGAAAACTCCTCAATTCCGTAAGACAACTAACCAGAATCGTAGAATGTGATATGTATGTATGAGGAAGGCCGACAATGACATCCCGCATTCCGTTCCTTGGAATAGATATCGGACGTAACATGTGCGGTCTTGATTTCTGCTGTTGTTGCTTTTATTAGAATCGGTTACACCGTAGCCATCCATGCTCAACTTTTTATATGTTCCTATTACTTCACACCGACGGTTATAATGACGTATCTGCTATACTCCGTACGAGCGCTATGCCTTATAGAACTCCCCTTACGGTAGCTGCATGGAATTCAGGTGCAAAAAAAGAGCAGAGAAGATTCCAATTGCCGCGAACCCGGAAAACATCGTGAAAACCGTCATATTCAGTTAACGAGATATAAATATGGGTCCGTCTGCGCTAAAATGTTAGTGCCGTAGCCGGCCCCATTAGGTAATTAAGATCTACCCCACCATCCAATCGTCCATGACCCCGCCATCAGGTTATGCCCGGCCCGTCTTCAAAGCAGCCTTGAGCCTCGTGAAAGTCTGTGAAAGTGCTAATGCAACCGCGAACGCGACGGGGCATTACCACATCTACAGATCCTCATACTTCCCATCACAGCTAGTTTCATCGACGCGATGGCGGATACCGAGCAAGGAGAGGTTCCGGCTGAACTTCAGAGCCGTCATGTCATCTACTGCGGCGGTAAGTCGATCATAATCCTCCATCCACGCATTTCATCTCATTATCACCGCTGCTGCTCCGAGACATCTGTTCTATCGAATGGATGATGAGAGACTTATACTAATGAACTACCGGTGAACAGTCTGCACTCTACCCCCGGAGGTACGAAATCTCTCTTGACCCATGCAAAGCCAGCCACCGGATACTGCACTGCACTCGATTATCTACATGCGAAACCAGCTCATGCCCACGCGACCAACCGAACAAGATAAGACATGCAAACTAATACAGTCACAATAGTACTGCGAAAATGGCGGTACCATCAAGAAGTGCCAGGACTGGCTCCAGAAGGCTCACCCTTCCATGTACGAAACGATCTGGTCTCCTGGTACGTGTGTGGTTTTCGATTTTGCAGCTACCACCCCCTGAACCCCCTGAACTCTGGTTCTTGGTCTTGATCTACATGTATAAGCAGACTTCGTGATACTAATTAGGTCCCGAACGGGCATACAGAAGCCCTAGAAGCTGCTACCGCATCGCTATCCCTCGAGGCCCAGAAGCGCGCCGCCAAGGACGCTCAGAAGAAGACTGCGCAGGCTGAGAAGGCCCAGCAGAAGCAAGCCGACAAGATCGCCAACAGCGTCGTCACGATAAAGCGCGTCGAGCGCAACAAGAGAAAGTACGTCACTGCCGTCTCGGGACTGGAGGCTTTCGGCCTCGAGTTGAAGAAGGTCGCCAAGGAGTTTGGCAAGAAGTTTGCCACTGGCTCCTCCGTGACCAAGCTACCCAGCGGCGGCGAAGAGATTGTCGTTCAGGGTGACGTGAGCGACGAGATTGAGGAATTTCTTCTTGAGAAGTATAAGGAGATACCAGAGGACAACATCGAACTAGTAGACGACAAGAAGAAGAAATCATCGTAACATGCTTGCCAGCCAAGCATGATCTGATCACATCACGCTGAGAAACGGCAGCATACTCGAGCACACCCTAAAACCATAATTTCTGATCCTCGCTGCCAATATGACGCCCTCCACGGCCACTCCGAGGCCCTTGTGCTATACCCGAACGCCATACGCCCAACACTTCCCACATACATTAAAACCACCGCTCATCTTTTTCTAACTTAAGCCCGTTTCCTTAACGCTCTTCCTGCCGTTGCTGCTTTTGCAGCTGGAGTTTTCTTGGCTGTAGCAGACTTGGTGCTATTCGCCTCTGTCTTCTTAGAGATGGGCGCCGTCTTCGTGATTTTCGAAGCAGTCGGTGAAGTCTTCTTCTTGACAATAGCTGCCACAAGTTCCTCGCTTGATTCGCTTGACACGCTGCCCTTCCGTCCACCCTGGGCACTGGCAGTAAGCAACGGCGCCGCTGCTTTAAGAGTTCGACCAGCTGCTGTTGCAGCATTGGCGGTCGTGCTTGAGGATGTCATAACCCCTGGTCGTGGGGTCTTGGTTTTGTCCACCGTACTTGAAAGTACACCGGAAGCAGCTTTGGCTCCGACACTTTTAACAGGAGAAGCAAGCCGGCTTGTCGTGGCTTTAGTAGGTGAAGCTGACTGATTTCTTTGGATCATCCGCGTATTGCCTGACGTTGGAGACAATACTTGTGATGGGGCGACTGACGCCTTCGCGTGGCCAGCCGGACCGCGAGGTTTCTTAGTGACATCTACAAGTTCATTCTGGTTGTTCTCCTTATCCCTCCCAGAATGTTCATTTCTAAAGACAGTTAGTATCAACGTAATGGAGTCATATTACAAACCGCACCTCGACCGCGTAGTCCCAGCAGTCTTGCTGGTTGTCGGTAGTGGTTTTTGGTTGATTTGTTTAGACGAGGTCTCGTCCTTGGGTAGACCGGGCAGAGGCTTGCTGGACACGAGTCGAGACTGCTTCTGCATCTGCGCAAGCTTCTCTGGGAGTTCGTCCATCCGGAGTCTCCGTAGCTTCCTGGGGATACGGTTGACGCGCATCTCGACACGCGATCGCATTTGTTGTGCTTGGAGGTTGTATTGGGCCCTGAGTCGCCGCGCACGTTCGGTGACTATTCGTTTATGTTAGACGCGTCTCTTGGAGAGATGACCTCAGTTCGAAGACATACTCTCTAGCTGAAGATTCTCGATGAGGGTCTGCTTCTGGGCAAGCGTGATGCCGAGCTTGCGTCTCTTAATCGGACTCCGTTGAGGAGATGCGCTTGGCTGCTGCTTGCGCTTCAATGGTTGTGTGGGCGCCATGGTGGTAGGTAGATTCCAGATATGTCGTCGTCTCTTGGTGTTCCTTGGGTAATAGTAAAGATATTCGTGCGAATTGCTTGGTGTGATATGGTGTTTTGGGGAGGGGGGAGAGAATGTCTCGTTCGATTTGACGCGCAACGGTTTTCTTCTTGTTTGTCTCAATTGTTGTTGCTCTTGTTTACTTTCGGACGCCACTAGGTTACCGCAGGAGAAACATGGAAGAGCAGGAGGTTTTTGCTAATTAAATGCACAGAGGTACTGGGTACTTTGTTTGTGTGAAGGCGTTACAATCTGCACTATCCACACAGTGCTAGTATTTTACATAATGCACTTCTAAGTACTTACTTTATCCAAAAACACTGTGCAGGTATATCAGACACAAAGTATCGCATTCATCCTGAAAGGTCTCGAACACCTCTGGCTTCAACGCAAAGGATTGGCGCCGTACGTAATCGCTGCTTCCAACCATTCGGTCATGTACGTGGGTACCTCGCACCTTCCTAGCTCAAGGCTACACTTCCCTGACGCACGTGTGGCAGCTCTCAAGCCTCCAAGTTCAACCACAACCGACTCTCCCATTTACACCAGAACCACCCTTTTGGCCTGTCATCGAAAAGAACAGCATCCACACCATTTCATCGATACAATCGCCGCTTGTTTGTAGCCTAATACCGGATCCATCTCGCCCATCCCATCTTCAACGCCGATAAACCCAACCCGTCGTCATCAAGATGCCGCTCCAGGCTGTCATGCTGTTACTTGACAGCTCCGAGAGCAGTCGGAATGGCGACTACGCGCCGACTCGGTTCGAAGCCCAAGTGGACGCCGTAAACATCCTCTTCGACAGCATCACATCCGGAAACCCAGAATCGTCCGTCGGTCTCATGAGTATGGGCGGCAAGGGCCCCGAGGTCCTGTCCACATTGACGACGGACCGGGGTAAGCTCTTGGAGGGCATGCATCGCACCCAGAAGAAGATATCAGGATCATTGCATCTCACCACGGGTATACAAGTTGCCAGTGTATGTCTCCTGTCTTCCATGCCGGTTATAAGCGATTCCATCGGGTATTGATAGCTAACGATGGTGTCTTGCCGTGTTATAGCTTGCCCTGAAGCATCGACAAAACAGATCGCAACGCCAGCGCGTCATCGCATTTATCTGCTCGCCGATAGCCGACGAGGAGAAGAAGCTAGTTGCCCTCGCAAAGAAGATGAAGAAGCTGAATGTCGACGTCGATTTCGTCCTGTTCGGCGACCTGGACGAGAACGACAACCAGAAGAAATTAGAGGCCTTCAACAACACTGTTAAGAGCAGCGGCAACTCCCATCTTGTCGTCATTCCACCTAGCAGCAAGCTGCTTAGTGATCAGCTCTTCTCGACGCCGATCTTCGGCGAGGGAGCGGGTGGTGCCGGCGGTGCCGGTGGCGGTATGGCCGAAGGAGGCGGCGACTTTGGCGGTTTCGACTTCGATCCCAGTGCGGATCCTGAACTTGCCCTGGCGCTACGTATGAGTATGGAAGAGGAGAATGCCCGACAGGCTAAGGCCGCCCAGGAAGAAGAGGCGGCCAAGAACAAGACAAATCTAGAAGATATCAAAGAAGAAGGGGAGAATCAGCCATTGTTAAGCGAGCATGGCGAGGCGAGCGGTAGTGGTTCTACCGAAGATAAGAAAGACAAGGACAGTGGCGACAAGATGGATACATCATGATTCGATTCGCCATGATTTGCCTGTCTTCTCTCTCGCTCAATGATACGCACTTCGGAGTCAGGGATGTACACTACCAGGTATTAGATAGGGATTATTGAGTACTGCTGGGCTTCCGAGTGATGAGTTGCTCTCTTTAATAAGGTCAACGTGGCATGCGTGGACTATTTTTATGCATCGGTCATGAAGAAATAAATTAGCTGTCTACAGCATGGATCAAACAAACTCCCAGAACGCCGTGCCGTGCCATGTCATGATAAACCCCTGAGTAACAGCATGTGCCTCATACATTTTGTGCCGTGAGCTGAAATACCTCTAGAAAGAAACCCAAACAGCATATCGAGAAAGAAGAAGAAAAAGGAAACCAAAGCTCCTCTATCACCGGGCATTGTTGATCTCCCGGATATACGAGTTCAGCTTCCGATCAAAGGTGTCGCAGCGTATGGGCATCTCGAGCTGATAAAAGGGGTTCTTGGTGACGTAGTCAGCGTACAGGTCGTACACCTTGCGCATAGCAACATCAACATTCGCCTGCAGCGTGTCCGTGAACAGCAGGAACTTGGTCCCCGTCAGCGTGTTGAAGCACTGCAGACGGAAGTTCTCGGATTCCAGGACCTCGAGACCTGACGGCGCGTCGGGACGGCTGGGGACGTTGCCGGCGCCGTTTTGGTTAGGCGGCTGGATGCTTTTGAGAGGGTTTAGGCGCGTCGTGATGGCGTGGACGCTGGGGTGGTTAGTCAGTGGTGAGTCCTGGGGGGTGTGAAGGATGATGGGACTCACCCATGAAATGTACCCGCGAGCACGAGGTAGTCGTTTGTGCTGAGCTGGTTCAGGCCATCGCCGAAGTTGCGGTTGTAGATGAGACCCCCGGCCTTGTTAATGACGATGAGAGCTAGGATGCCCCTTTAGAGATGATGGTTAGCTTGTGTCCATTGATATGTTAAGATCACTTACATGATTAAGATTGCTCCGGTGTTGACTTCGATATGAGAGTATGAGAAGAAGAGATTTGTTAAGTCTTAGCTCACTCCGCTTCTCACTTCTGTTGTTTGGCTTATGAGATGTCGAACTGTGAAGGAGAGTCTGTGAGTGATGATGAGATCTGAATCGTGACAAACAAACCCCCGGGGTTTCCCCAGAACCTGTTTTACGTTTTGGCAGGCACTCCGGAAATCCTCCCACGTATCTGGGGTTCGATACCTTCAGGCGTACCTGATCTAAGTATATCCCAGTACCCCGCGCGCGCTGGAATACGTAAACAGACCCATATAGTACATATAACCATGGCGGGTGCTTGTATCTCCAGTCCAGCACCGTAGTCGGGCAGGCACAACGCAGAGAAGTAACAGATACAAAGTGACTACCACTTCGACACGCTGTGGATACGCCGTGTGTAAGTAACGCTTCGTACACAGTACTTGAAGGTCCCCTGCTGAACTTTTGGGCCAGCCAAACCTCGACCAAGATATCTCCATCCCAATTCCACCCATCTCTCGATCCTCAACTTCACCACTTACAACAACATCACCACAACCTTCACCACGAACAACCACCCCGCGGCACCACGAACGTGATCCCGCAGACACGCAAAACATATCTACAGACCAATCGTGACGCATTAATTACCCGCTATTGGTCCCCCGCGCCCGGCGCATCGCCATTCACTCCAGACGCCCTCTCAGCCAATCCCGACCTCGTTCTCGTTCTCAGGGCGTCAAAGCAACGAATTCACGCGCCGCGTTAACAATCCACCAAATCCACCACTCTCGTAAATCTTACCACCAACGATCACGATGTCGCGCCCAGAGCGAGAGCAGTTCCACCAGACCTCGCGCGTCAAGGCCGCGGCCGCGGGCAACGAGGAGGCCTCAACCATCATCAACCTGGGCGAGTTCCAGAATGTCGACACGCTTACCTTGTCGGAGGCCGCGCTCGTCATCAACGCGCTCGTTTCGAAACGCCGGAATGACGTAAAGAATGTGAACGAGACCGAGTATGTGCATTCTCCTCGACTTCCTTTGTTCTACTGCAGGAATAGTTGGGGTGGGTGGAATGGGACATGGTGTGGCTAATGTGGGTTACAGGATGCTTAACAAGACAATTGACTACCTCGATGCGTTCTCGCGTTTCAAGAAGAAGGAGAACGTCGAGGCCGTCGAACGTCTTCTGAGCGCGCACAAGGAATTCCACAAGTTCGAGCGGGCGCAGCTAGGTAAGTTTCCCTACTCCCTCTCCCTATCATTTCCTCTTTCACTTCTTCGTATCTTGCCGTAAAGACCCCAAAATGAATTGTTTTCCCGTAGGCTCGCTATGCTGTGAAACCGCTGAAGAGGCCAAGACCCTGATCCCCTCGCTCACCGACAAGATCAACGACGAGGATCTGCAAGAACTGCTTGATGAAATGTACAAGCTCATGCCCAACTGAGCGCGACACTTTTAAGCCGAAACGAGAATTATGAAACGATTAGAGGTCGATTGGTAGTTCCTAGAGAAGAGGTACCGGACCTATCATACATACCTATAAACATCGCCGTACGAATGGACGACATGGACGTGGCCATCTAAGGCGCGAAGACACCGTGCTTTGCTATTATTCGCCCCTTTTACCCTATTCGCCTGTCTACTACTGCTCCCGGAACCCATCATTAGACTACGAGTGTATTTGCTTTTGCACGGCGTTCTGCACGAAAAGAGAGGAAGAGGAACGGTTTTCTATAAGAGCTCATTTTCCGACAAAGAGAGGGCGAAAATGTGGGAGAGAGGGCGGGAGATGGAATGAGGACGAGTGAGAGTGAGAGAGTGCGTGTGCGGAGGAGAGTGAACGGGGCAGAGAGAGTGCGCGTGTGGCTGAGAGTATGCGGGAGTGAGCTTTCATCAATGGGGGGACCAGAACGCGAAGAATCGGGAGCTGTACCCAGGGCTTTTGCATCCCAGAAAATCTGCATGAGTGGCGTTATGACACGGGGATCACATTTTTTTATCTCGCTTTATGAGTTAATAAAAAGGCAAAAACACCTAGGAATTGTGTCGGGGTGATGTCAATTCACCTCTTATTACCCTTCTTGAGTACGGAGTCTGTGCTTTGAGTTGAGTTGAGTTGAGTTGAATGACTACGAGTTGACTTGTGAGTTTGTTTGGTTCTTTGTATACCCCTAACGGTAGTCGGTCGGTTGATAGGAAGGTGTGATTGACTTGACCCCCTATTGACCTCTCGTTCCTTCCTTGACCTCCCTCGGTCACGTGTGTACACCTTCCTTTCATGAACTGAGGATTCGCCACCCCCTGAATGTGAGTCTACTCGGGGCACGATTGATTTATAACACAGAAGAGAGGAACACATTTCACTTTCAAAACAAACAATCAAAACAAACACTACAAGTACCATAAAAAAACTCGATTTCTGTCCATTTGGCCTGCATTTCTCGTACATTTTCTGGATGGAGCAACCAGTCAAGGCTCCAAATGCTCTGGGTTATCTGAATCCATCATCGTCGCAACCTGCACATGTCCTCCTTGATCGAGTGGTGGACCGCGCAGTCATCTTGTTCTGAAGTATCCCTTACTTCCGAACTCTCACCCCTCGACGATGTCGAAAAAAAAAACAAGACAAAAGAAAACTAAACGAGTGTATCTGAAAACCACGTGCAAGGCCTTTTCTGATGTTCGTCTCCCCCTCGTATTTACCTGCCCCCTGAAAACACCTCAAACTGATTCCCTCCTGGGTTATTTCAACGAGTCCTCAACTCCGTTCATGCAGGGTATTATGCCCAAATGACAATGAGAAAGCAAACGAAAGAAAGAAAGCCGCCTCGGTTTACCTCTCTCTCAGTTATTAAGGTCCGGTTGACCAGCTGTTCGCGTAGCAGTTATTTCTGAGCTCATGTTCAGTGGCACCCAATGTAGCGCGGGGCACGTCCCAGCGACCATCAGAGGAACTGCGCTGGTTCTCATGATGGCGATTTTGGGTCGGGTAAGTTGGGTTCAGACCCCGGAAGTGCTGGTCACGATGCTCGTTATGCTGGTACTGAACATGGCCGTAACGATCGCGGAAGCTGGTGCCTCTTGCACGGCCGGGCTGAAAAACGCCGGGCAGTCCCGGGGTCAAGGGAGCTGGGTGAACCTTGGGACGGCGTTGGGTAGCAGGTCCGGCGGTAACATCAGGACCGGGACGCGAGACTTCCACCGAGTCGAGCTCGATATAGTGAGGTCGTGTAGCCGCATTACCCTGCTGTGACTGTTGATTGGAGGGTCCAATGGCGTGGCTAGACTCTGCATTGGCAGGGAAATGCTGTGACTGTCGTTCCTGAAGTCCCATAGAGATGTTAGGCAGGGTTGCATTGAACTCCTGTGACTGACTCTGGCGAGGGCCAAAAGAGCGAGGTTCAGTGTTGCCATCAAAGTACTGTGACTGTCGTTCAGGAAGTCCCACAGGGATGTTCGGCTGTGTAGTGGCATTGAACTGCTGCGACTGGTGTGGGCGAGGTCCATCCTGTGGAGGAATTGGGCTCAAGGGCCAACCCTCATTACCTCCGACTGTGTTGGCGGAGAAGATGCCGGGAGTTGTGTTAACAGGGCTCTGAGCTCGACCTGTTGAGATGGATTAGTATCGAACTGGGTATGCATCCATGAAGACGGGCAGGGACACGTTGAAATAAAAGCTTCAAACTTACCTCCAAACTCTTCGAATACATCCGTACCAAGCGCCGTACCTGTGAGTGATTCTGGATGATCCCAGATTGACCTTTTCTCGGCACCATTTACAGGGCTGTTGCCACGATCAGAGGACATACGCTTTGAGAACATGCGTCGTCGAATGAACCAAACAACAAAAATAGCGCACACGACGCCACCCACGCCACCGACGATACCAATCACCATTTTAGTATACTTAAAGGGGGGTGCGTTCGTGGCATGTGTGGGCAAGGCGGATGTAGAAGTAGGAATCGAGATGGTCGATACCATTGTGGCATCCAGAGTCGGGTCTGTGGTGTAAGTGACCGGGATTGTGAGAGAGTCAGTGGCAGCGTCAGTTGGAACATCAGTTGGGCCATCAGTGCCTGCATCAGCGGTAGAGGTCGGCTGGTTGTCCGAGGTGGTGGTTGCATTACCGTCGTCAGTTGGTGAGCTAGCTCCAGATGTTGTGTCCGCGGTCTCTGCGGTGCTGGTAATGCTGGCAGTATCAGTAGGGATACTGCCGTCACCGCTGCCATTTGCCAAAGCTTCAAGACAGGGATCTGTGAAGGAGACGAAAGGACACGGATCAACTCGACAACATCCCAAGAAGATGTCCTCGCATTGATAGAGGAACGTGTTAGGTGGGCAGTCCTTATTCGTCACATCAACGCCCACGGGGAGTTCAGGGAGCGAAGATGCTGACGCCATCTTGCCTCGACTCTACTCGACTCGATCGAGTGGAAGTCTGGACGGACGCTCTCTAGTAGTGAATATGCTGAGAGGTCAAGTCAGAGTTGTCATGAGAAGAGAGCGGCGTTGGCCTCGGGGCATGGTAGGTGCAGAAGGAGGAGGATGGAAGTGTCAATGTAAAGGACAAGTTCAGGGTAACGGTGGAAGTGGAGGTGACGATACAGGTGAAGGTGAACGTAGAGTTGAAGGTGGAGGTAAGGCTGAAGATGGAGGTGGAGGTGAAGGAGGAGTGAAGAGTGAAGAGTTATGGGAGAGACCTGGGTGGGTTATTCTTTTTGGAGTGGGGGACGAGTAGATAATAATGACAGAGTAGTTCGTAGAAGATGGAAGGTACGATTCGGTGCCCATCTCGTGACTACCTCGAAGATTTGCCGAGGGCAAAAAAAAGGATACATGCGGCTTCGAGAATGTATTCGAGGAAGGACCCAGTGTGAACGGAACTCAGCAAGCTAACGCCGATGGCCGAAGGAAACTATACGGGGGGAACAGTGACTCACTCAGTAGCCCAATTGGAATATCCTTAGATGAGGAAAAAGATGAGGTGTTAGTCGTGAGTTGTGCCCATTCATAGACGGGATGAGATGTGAATCATGGCCACTCTCGTACACGACCTTGACCGAGGCAAGAAATGGGAAGAGGACGGAGGGCTCGCAACGCAAGAGGTAGGCAAGGAGAGGGAAGAGAGAAAGACACGGCGGGACGAGAAGCAACTTGGAACAAAATTGGAATGAGTGACGGGAGTAACGCAGACCGGACCACGTACCTGGGACCAGTCTCGTACTGGACTGCCTGGGACGAGAAGAAGTACCTCTTAGATCTAGGTATGAATTAGGTAGGTAGGCACGGGCCTGATAGTGAGTCTTGCCTCCATAAACAGGGAAAACAGTAGGTGTTGGATAATTCACCAAAGCAGGATGTTTACAGGGCAAAGTGGCGGGATAGAGGACGGAGGGAGAGATGTAGGCGTGCTTTCAAAAGCCAGAAACGCAACAGCGTGTCGAGGCAAACATCCAAAGTCCCCTATCTCATCCCTACCTCGGGCGGGAATGGCAGTTGTTTGCTTCTTGTTTACTGGTCCACAACATATAGACAAGCAAGCACGCAGATATATCAGTTAACTAACAAGAAGGCGTTGTGGAGTTGATCGAGTGCCTGTTGAGTGGGTTGATGGCAGTTACCGTCTGTAGAACTTAGGTGGGTAGGTGAAGAGAAAAAGGGCAACGTGGTAGGCAAGGCACGGCAGATTGTCTAGGTACAGAGACGAAAGATGAAGCCCATTTGGTCTTGATACACGAGATTCCAAACCGGTACGACGCCTTTGCAGCACCGTGCACGTTACATCAAGTCACCCCTTTTCCCCTGACGCGTAGTGAATGTACTGTTCCATCCTGGCCCACGTACGGAATACTATATATATACACCTGATAGCCGGAAACCTCAACCCTCTTCCCATATTGGCCTGATCGGGTAGGTAGTTATCTTGTCAGTTGTCGTGCCCAGGTCCCAGTCCCCACGTTGTGCTCCACGGCTACTATCTGCCAGAGATGGTATGAATAGCAGGATCAAGTAAGACAGACCCGGGAGATTTGGGGGTTGTGTGCTACCAGAGCCTGGCGTACTCACACCGAGTTGATTCTGGTGATCTGTACAGGTGAAGTCATGGATGTTATTTTGGAAACATACAGTAGTGTCAACAAGTTTGGGGACGAAAGGGTTAAACACACGAGCCTGAGATTGATATACATATGCATGGACGCTTGCGCCTCTTTTATTCAGAACAACCTAAGCACCATTACGGAACACCGGAAAACTACTATTTCAACTGCTCGAGTAATAACTTCGAGCCCATATTGCCCACAGGCCTCTCCTTCTTGGGCTTAGACTTAGTCTTCTTGCCCTTCTTTGCCGAGTCTTCGGCCTCCTCATTAGCCTCGGCAGCTTCACGCGCCGCCTTCTGTTCGGGTGTCTCCTCCGTAGCAGCCTTCTGAAGCTGCTTCTTGTTCTTCTTCAACGTCTTGCGTAGCTCCTGTCCGTGAGAGAAGTCTTCCGCCTCAAGAAGGTTGAGCACGACGAAGGAGCTAGGGCCGGTAGCCCATGACATGATGTGCTCCTGGATGACTGGGTATAGGATGTCCGCGAAGTGTAGGGGGGGATCGCATGGTATGACTTTACGCGTTGACTTGTCGAAGTGTCCGCCAGATATCAAAGTTTTAAGCATGCGTCCGCTGTGAGGAAGTTTGGAGGTGTGAGGGGCCACAGGGATGGTGACTAACGCTTCAGGGTCCTCTTCAGGCTGAGCGTCAGGGTCACCGCCAGCTGTTGCCGCCACAGCCTTCAGCGCTTCGGACTTATCTCCAACGCAGGAGAGAAGGGCTTCCGTAACCAACTGGCAACCAAACGAGGTGGTTATGAGGTCGCCGGCCGAAGCGGCTATGGCAGATAGTAAGGGGGGTGATAAGGCGGCCACCAGTTCTTTCCGACGCGTCTCCGGGTCTTTCTTACTACTAGTTTTCCGTATCTCCCAGACCTCCTCTAGTAGCTTGAGATCGTTGGCATGGCTGCCATCGAAGAGCGCCTTGCTCGGGCCTTCAAGCAGGTAACGCACACTTAACCTGCCGTTAGGGTCGTTGGCAAGTGTGAAGATGTTGCCGGCATCGGCCTCTTGCGACTTGCCAAACAACTCAGAGATGATGGATTTTGATGTTAGAACAGTATCGTCAATAGTGTCGTAAGCGGTCAAGATGACGAGGTGACCGTGAGGATCCGTCGACAGGAGCTGGAACGTGTCCTTGTATGTCTTCAAGATCTGTTTTCGGTCCTTAGCTGAACCGTGAGCTAGGAGCATGCACACAAGACGGACTCCATTCTTGGTGAAGCCCATGTTCTTGAGTAGATCGCCGTTCTCGTCTTCCTTAATCATCTCCATGTATTCCTTGGCCTCCTCAGAGCCCAGGCCGACATTGCTGTAGTATTGGAACATGGCGTCGTGGAGCATAGTGAAACCAGTCATCTTCTTCTGGATCAGCTGGTTGGTCAGGTCCAGAAGATATTTCATGATGGGTCCACGTTTGCCGGGCTCCTTCTCCAAAATCACCGATAGTTCAGCCGTAGGTTCAGCATCCTTTTCGCTGTTTCCACGGAAGAGGAAGGTGTCCGGACCGTACCATTCCCGGAGCAGGATGGCCTTCTGTTCTTTCGAAGCAACGGTTCGGTAGATATCATCGAGAATCCACGAGGCCTCGGGGTGGTTGATCATTTTCCGTACGCGACCGTAAAACTCGGGAACAATCAAGTCTCGGACCTCCTTGTCGCCTTCGACGATGAGCTTTCCGATCAAGAACTTGGCGTATCTGCTCTCTGCTAGCAGCGCATATGTTCCCTGGAGCTCCTTGGCGATCATCTTCCGTCTCTCGGGTGTGGAGTATTTGATGGCGGTTTGGACGACACGGACAGCATCGTGCTTAAGGACGAAGTCCTTCATGCGTCCGGTGGTAATGGCGAAGAGCTCCTCGACGAGCTTGTCTCTCTCCTCCTTGGGCACGTGGGACTTCCGGCGTAGTCTCTCCCATAGCTTCTTGGCTCTGTGTAGTTCGTCCGCTAGAGGCTTGTTTCCCTTTCGTTCCAAAGCAAGCTGCTTCTGCTTCTGGTGAGACTCTCTGGAGGTTTGACCTGTACCAGTCTTAGTATCATAAACAACAATATAACCGCCATATAAGAAAAACTCACCTTTCTCGAAGACCTTGCCATTCTGGCCGTCCTTCTCCTTCGGGCGCATAGGCACATCGCCATTCTTCTTCGATTGCTTGTGCGATTGGGTTGTCTCTTCCTCTCCATTGTCAGAGAAGCTGTCGACATCATCGCCGTCGCTTATACTGTCGTCTTCATCGGCAGGACGGGGCGTAGGCTTCTTGTCATATTTAGGCTTCTTGCTGGACGAGTCTTTGCTACGACTCGGAGCCTTTCTTTTGGTACCAGAATCCGATTTGGGCGCCATTGCTGTCGGTCGTGGATGTTGACGTGATGACGGTGTTTTGCGACTGGCGCTATCCAGAACTGATGCGACAAATGGAAATTTCCCAGACGGCGCGGCAGAATTCAAAAAATAATGGGCTCGGATTTTAGGCGGTCAGACCAGAAACAGGCGCTAATGAGCTCCGATGCTTATCGATAAGACTTATACACCCCCACTTGTACACAGTAATGAAGGCGAGGCATTCATAATCCGTACAGCCCACTTGAACTTACAACTGACGGGAAGTCGCTGCGAGATCATCGCACTAGTCCTGGACAACAACCTGATCCTGATATTCTCAGACTTCTTAGAATCATATTGTAGTTTTCGTCTTTGGAGTGTCATAAAATCCGTCAACATGGGTAAAGAAGAGCAGGTAGAAGAACGCGAAGTTCTCGACTCTATATTCCCCGATGAAATCACAGGTCCGTGTGTCCGTCCCGGGGAAGAATGAACCCCGCCATGCCCGCGTTGTCATGATCATGGTCATTGACAGCCAAGCCTTGCGCCGACCCAAACAGATGTCTCAGAAACAGAATATCGCATCTCCATCAAGCTGAACCCGCCAGACGATGACTATGACGAGGAGCCCCTCGAGCCTCCCACCGTCATACTGCACGTGCGATACCCCGAGGCCTACCCCGACGAGGCCCCCGTACTAGATCTCTCACACCCTCCCAATGTGCAACCGCACCCGCGCTTCTCCGTGGCCGCCGACAAGGAGGTACTCCTGAAGGGTCTGGAGGAGACCATCCAGGAGAACCTTGGCATGGCGATGGTGTTCACGCTCGTGACGACGCTGACGGAGAATGCCGAGCAGCTGATGACCGACCGGCGGGACGCGGCTGCGCGCGAGAGGGAAGAGGCCCTCCTCGCCGCCGAGCGCGAGGAAAATAAGAAATTCTCTGGCACCATGGTCACGGCCGAGACCTTCCTTAAGTGGCGCGATGGCTTTATGCGCGAGATGGAGGAGCAGCGGGCGCAGGAAGAGGAGGAGCGGCTCGCCGAGCTCAAGAAGGCCAAGGTCAAGGAGCCCGTGCGGCTCACGGGCAAGCAACTCTGGGAGCGCGGTCTTGTCGGCAAGGGCGAAGAAGAAGAAGGAGACGAGGCCCTTTCGGAGCAGGTGGATAAGCTTAAGGTCGCAGCATAGGTATGAGAGAATGAGACACGTAGGAATGAAGGGTTCGCCTTGCCCCCCTTTTCCCCCTATCACGATATTCCACTCCTCTCATGATGGGGGGACTTGTTAGCATTTACACGGCGTTTTGGGCGCAGTTGGAGATCATCGAAAAAAAGAACCATCATATATTTGTTTGTTATGATGCGTTCTAAGACGTCTTACTTTTCCCTCCTTTTCCCTACAATAGAACACACTGCCTACATATTTGAGACTCCGAAACTCCCATGTCATGCTAGAATTTGTCAATGCCCCAGGGGGGAACTGTGGTATCACCTCATCTGATTGCCTCGATGCACTGCTACAAACCCCAAGATGCTCTCCCTACTCTTGCATCTCCTCGTCGCTCCCATCATCCTCCCAGCCGTCATCGTCGTCGTCCTCTTCAGCTGGCGCCTCTCCGAGTACCTTCGCGATCGAAGCCAGGAGTTCCTTGGCGTGTTCTCCTAAGCGCTCGTCTTCGTACTCTTGTAAGGCGTAGAGATGAAGGCACTGGTTCAACCAGACCCTACTGGATATCCATGATGCCTTCCACTCTTCTTCGGCCTTATTGCTCTCTTTCTGCTTCTCGCCCATGACGAAGAGACCCCAGCCGCCGAGGTACCAGACCTCAACACTCTGATCGTCTTCGCCTACCAATCGTTCGAGGACCTCAATAGCCTCTTGTTCCATCTCTACCTCCATAAGCAACCGGGCCAGACCGACCTGACTGGGGAAAGGTGGGACGGATGGGTCTTCTGGTGGCAAGTCCTTCCACAGGCTCAAGCTCCGAGTCAATGCCGCCCGCGCATCGTTAAAGCGCGACTGTGAAATGCGAACATTGGCAAGCGTCTGGAACGTCTCAGCGAAATCCGGCGCAACCAAAGTAGCCTCCGTAGTAAGCGCCTCGCAGCGCGCCTCCGCATCCTCCTCCCACGACAGATCCGTCATGTAAACCTCGACAACAGAGCAAAGCGTCATGGCCAACTTCCGTCGCAACTCCTCCACCACGCCCGCCTGCTGCATCTCAGCCATCCGACCCTTCGAGGTCCCCGGCGCGGCCTCGAGGGCCTGGATTCTCTTCTTCAGCGCCGCGGCGCCCTTCTCGAACCACATGACACTGTCCTTGCCACCCTCCTCGCTCAGCTGCGCGAGCGACAAGAACTTGTCCGCACCGCCACCAATACTCTCGTCCTTCGCGCCATCTTCGTCGAGCGCGACGGCGCGCAGGAGGTACGAGCGCGCGGCATCGGGATCGCCTAGCTCGAGGTGGATCTGACCGAGGAAATTAAGAGCGCAAAGCGCATCGTCGGAGCCGGGTGCGGAGCTCTCGAGGGCCTTTTCGGCAAGGGTGGCGGCGTCTTGGATGTTGCCTTCTTGGAGGTGAAATTCGGCGGCCTGGACGAGGACCCGGGGTTCGACGGGTTTATTGTTACCCGCGGAACTCTTGCTGTTCGCGTCTCCGCCAGCGGCGCGCGAGATGTCGCCCTTGCCGGACTTCTTGGCTTTCTTCTCGGGGCGTCGGGGAGCCATGGTTATATGATTATTGATTCAAGAAAAACAACCCGACTGGTTTGTTTGTGGTGGATCGCACTTCTCTTGAGAAGAGGGAACCGAACCGACCTGGCGGGCGGTTGTAAGTCCGATGGAGAAAAATGGTTATCGATAAGTGCGCGCTGGTTAAATTGGTCCCGATTGGGGGGCACCTCAGAGTGGAGGTACCTAGACGGTACCTACAGTAGAGGCATGTCATGCGCTCGTGGGTGGGTATTTGGTAGGTACCCCCTATTTACAGCACGGCTCGTGCTTTTGCTTCGCGTTCACATGGCAACTCATCACCTCAACAACGTTCATGTTTGCGACGTTAACTGTGAGAATGCTCATGTCGATTCTCCATTAAGACTCTTCCGTATAAGAGACCAGTTTTTCGTATTGCAGAACAATACCTGTTACAATAACTAGTGCAAAAGTCCGTAATGAAAACGGCAAACACATGACTGTCCAGTCCATGAACCAACAGCAGCAGCTAAACCCGCCTAAACCTGCCGCCTATGCACATTAATCATGCATGTCAGTCAGTCAACCTCGTGGCCTCATATCCCGCCCGCGTAAATCAATTAACTCCCATCCCTCTTTTCCTTCCATTCCTCCAATTAATTCCTCCCTACCTTCCTTCTTACTCGAAGTGCCAATTCCAATAGACCGCTAGATTCACCATTTCCGTCGTACAAACAATGCGGTCAGAAGGTATACGGCCTCTTCCGTCCGTGAGCTGATTCAAGTCCGATGAATCGTAAGACCCTCGAGCCGGACCGTCTGTTGTGTGGGTTCACTTAGTCGTCTAGTGAATACACTACTGAAGACGCGAATGCGAGGAACTCTTCCATGATCCGGCTGTTCCCTTCATGGCATGATGCAGCTGCAGACGGTGAATACCGCTTTTCTGGGCTCAATTGTTGAGATCGGTCTCAAATTCAGGTGATCCGAAGTCGATCGATCTGAATCTACAGCTAAAAGTGAGAAACGGGGTGTATGTTTGTCAAAGCAACTCGGATAGCGCTTGAAAATAGTTGGCAACTTGCAAAAGGATCAGTTTGAATACCCAAGTATATTTTATCTACCAGTTCAACTATTGTAGTCATATTCGGGTATTCCATCTATGCATTATCATTAAGTCCGTGACCAGCCCGTCCTGTGCCATGTGGTTTCGCCCATCCCAAGGTCGTGGCGGTCATCAAAGTAGTAAAGTAGTATAAACGAGCGCCAGAAGTAACGTAAGTGATCGCCCTGTGTCATGAATTCATGCATTCACGAAGTGTCGAACGTCGGAAATTATATATCGAGAATAAGTAAGTCGTCGAAAAAGGGGGTGCGAAGAAAGGCGAATTCAGTGGTGAGAATTTAGTTCATCACGCCTCTTCAAGCTGAAGCGAGTTGGATTGAGAGGACTTCGGTCGTTCGACAGCACACAACTCGGCCCCTTGGCCGCTCTGCGCGCGCTTACGGCCAGGGATAAAGCGTGATAGGCCCTCGCTGTGGCCGTTCGTGTTGGCGAAGAAGCTCTTTCTCTTGGACTGCTGGTTGTTGATGCTGTTGTTCTGCTGCTTCTGCTCGTCGTTCAAACCAACATCTTCAAAGTCTTCCTCAGCGGTAGGAAGTGCTCCCTCAAAATTGCGTCTCACGGAAGATCTCGGGATGCGAGTCAAGGCGGAGGAGTCAAAGCTCTGGCGGGGAGGCTCGCTCAAAACAATTGGGGATCGCGCAGAAATATCCTGAACACAAAACACGATCAGCATAATGAGATATAATTAAAGAACACCAATGGAAGAAAGTGCAGCCGTACAAATGATCGTCGGTAGGAATCGAAGGATTCGCGAGAAATAGAGAAGTGTTCGATTTCGCCAAAGTTGCTACCCTGGTCAATCGAAGTTCGAGTAGGTGCCGGTCGTCTTGGCCAGAGGCCTTTCTCCTCAGTGGGCGAGGGCTAGATTTCGAGTCAGAAAATACGATGCTGGCGCGGTATATTAACCGCGTAAAGTAGCGGAAGCATGCTTACGGGCAGGTAAACGCCGCTGTCATTGACAACTAACAAGGACAACTAATTAGTTACGCGTTCCTTTAAAGTCCTTGTCAGATGTGCCGTGTTTTGGCTTACCACTCATCTTGTAGTCGCCATTATCACGACCCTTGGTGGTGCGGATGCTCCATGCTGACGAGGCTTTCGACCCGATGGTATCCACCTTCTCGAATCCGTCTCTTGGGGTGTTTGCACTGGGGCGGGCATTCTCGTCGTTCGTGACATCGCCGCCCATGAAGGAGAAGGGTCTCCGCGAGAAAGGATTCCGAATCAGAGGCATGGTTGAGATATGTGAGATTATGGTATCTGATTAAGAGCGTATGAAGGATTGATGTGATGCGTTGGCGCAATGAGGCACGGTTCTACTATTAAGAAGGCGGCTTTCGATTGATGTACGTCGTCGACAAGAGATAGGAATTCTCTGTGTATTTTGGGATGGATGTATGGGTGTAAGTTGGTAGATTAGAGAAGGATGTTCCAAGTTGTAGAAGGAGAAGAAATGGCTTGCAGAAGAGAAGAACAACTCGGTCAGATCACAGAACAGCAGAAGGTGTCTTGAAGCAGGTACCGGTGACAGGTTCGGACTATTCGGAACGGCGGGAACTACCTGCTAGGCTAGGTCCGTGGCTGGCTTGCGACGCTAAGCCCCGTCCAGCATAGCCGCTCGTGCCTGACTCTTACTAGCGCAGGTCCCTTCTAAGTAGATTTCTAGCGTGTGGAGGTATAACCCTTAACAAAGCGGTGCCTGAGGCACATTCACACCACACAGGCGTCTACCTGCGAAATACTTCGCCGGGCAAGAGTTGATTAATCAAATCAAAAAAAAGTTGCCAAACAGCATCATTTCTCGAGTTGCATCATTTCATGCCGAAGTATCTGCCATCCAGTCTCGAACATGCCGCTTTGTACATCGACTCACGGAGCCCGTGGGCCCGTAGTGTCGGTAACATCTCCTGAGCTTCAAGACCTGTCTAGATGAAGACGGCGTCAGTTACTAATTTATTACGGTGCAAGGCCCAAAATAGGAATTTTTTTCAATTACTAGAGTCTTAGACCCCTTTGATCGGCGACGAGTTACGACTGACTCCTTTGACATGGAACTCTGGCCTCTGACGTCCGATTTTCTGATGACTTCACGTTTCTCTTTGAGAGTATAAAATGCGGGTTTTGAAGAAACACGTCGGATGAGGTCATTGAAGGAACCCGTGTGGCGGAAACATGCGGAAAATTTTTGTTGGATCGGGTTGGCTCTGGCCAGACGGCGTGTTGATTGATAACACGGGCCATCAGGAGCCGAGGGACCATGCAACCATTGCCGTTGCCGTAAGTGTTTACCGTAGCGTTCACATATCCCGTACGGATTATGTACGGAATTCCTACATAAAACCCGTCTTATATGCACCGATATCGAACCGATGTTGGACCCCACGAATACTGTTGCAGTCGCGAGAAAAAAAAAGTTGAGTCAGTCATTCCCATGTAATTGCCGACCCTCCTTGTAAGCTGCAACGAGCTTCCTTACAGAGGCATTGTGTGCGCATGGACTTGTCGATCTTGAATCGATCAGGGTCGACTCTATAATTGTACAGAACCTCGGCCCGAACCGGTCCGTCAGTCCCTCGAGGCCTCAGCACATTACGAATTCGTATTCGTATCGACTGCTTCGTAATCCCGTCTCACATAATCACATAGGTAATCCGTATCATTTCGTTTTTCACGTGGATATTCCATGTTTTCAACACGGAATTATACCTAAAAAGTACCTCCTCGGCAAACAATAAACCCGCGGAGTTTCTCTTGGCTTTTTAGAAAATCTCATCGCGTTCCGCGCTTAAAGTTTGGCCACTTCATGCCACGCGGTGACGGCTGCAGACCGACAGACACGCATGCAGATCGAGCCGAGCCGGTCCGGACCCTACGTGCGCAACTACCTATCTGGACATGCATTCTCACACTGAGGACTCTCGGGGATGTTTACATACTCCCAAAAGTACGAAGTCAAACTTTTGTGTTCGCCGTCTCTCGAAATTCGTCTCACGCCGCCGAAGTCGTGCGTGTACGCGGAGCCCCAGAAAGCGTGCCGATCCCGGACTCGCCGATACTGTGGAACTGATGCTGTAACGCCTTCCGGCGTCTCGCAGCATAAGCGCCCGTAGTACACGCGTCGTTTATTGTGCTCTAACAGTCACTAGAAAGGTGTCCGTTTCGAAATACTTCTCGAGTTCGCGTTGTGCAGGTCGTATTTGGGCGTCACGGGTTCACCAGCGGGACCCAAGAAGCTCGGCGGGTTTGCGCCTGTTGGACAATATCCTCACCGAGGTGACACTTCCGGACCTGCTTGACATGTTTGCGGTCTGTCGAGTCCAGGGGAGTACCTGGAAGCTGTGAATGTCTCAAAACGTCCGCGACCTTGCTGTCGCTTGTTGATAGTTACTGAAGCGGAACCATGTGATCGGTAGGCACCCAGGGCTCTCATACCTCCAAGGAGCTCAATATATGCGACATCTCTCAGGGGTATATGATGAGTAACCTGATAAACGCTTCGCGCGATCGATATTGAAGAACTGGACTGCGTAAGCACGGGAAACATTTCAACCGCTTGGAACATGAGTGGTGTAAGCGTGCTGCGTTTCGAATGTCCACCTGAATTTGGAGTACATAATGAAGGCGACCGCACCCCCTTTTTCAAATTTCTGAACTTGTGTTTACGAGAAATTTTATCACAAGCCACGATAGCGACAGGACATGGCACGAGTGCTATTCATCCGCGTCTGGTGCCTGGGTTTCTCGTACCTTGCCACCTCACGAGTTCCTGCTCTTCAAGGGCAGATTCAAACTAATATGCTCCATTGCAACAAGATCCAATTCTAGATGGCATCCAATGCAAACTGCGAGGCAGTGAAGGTTTAGGTATGAGAAAGTCGCCTCGGACAATTCTGATAACTTTTCGTCTGGTGCTATGACGGGAACGTATTGACTGCCTCGGGAACCTGGCTGTGACATTACAGCTCTGCCAGTAAGAGTCATGGCTTGTCCGAGGGCTCAAAGAGGTTCTTGGGGCAGAACAGCCGAGCCAGACGGTCATATAATTTTGTGCTGTCGAATCAGCACTCGCTCGGAGCGAAGGGATGCTGAGTTCCCTGCCACGGGAATCAGGCACATCTCACTTATCTAGCTGTGATACCGACCCAGCCAGCTTCTCCTAGATTCTCGCGGCAACGAGAATCACCAGTGCCTGCCGAGATATACACCACATGTCAGAGCAGGGAAAACTAGCCGAAATACGGGACCATTTGACGTCTAAACATGCGCTTTTCGTATATCTAGCCTGCTTGTGCCTGCGATTTCGCGTTCTGCATGTCTACGGGATACCCAAATACGCCTTCCCGGACACGAAATGAGTCAAAGAAGCCATGGGATCACAAACGGTTCCGCAACATTCATGACCTCGAGTTGATTTGCTCTGTCTCTGTTGTATTACTACCACCAAGGCTTTGGTTGTGTACTGCCTAGTGCAAGGTATGGCGGCAGGTGATGGCACAGCCTCCCATGTTTACGCAGACAGGATGTCCCTGAAGGATGTCTTGGCTGGGTATACAGTTACTAGATCTTTGCCTAAACGAGCAGTCCGAGGCTTGACAGGAAGGCAGCCTGCTGTTTGAAGGCCCGGTCATTCGATGGCGCCTACATAAGGATGACCCAGAAGGTAATCGACATGGATCACGATTGGCCTGCGTGCTACTGTCCGTCATATGTTCCTCTCGAATCTTGCCTGCCTCTATCCATATTAGGTATCCCGACAACATGGAAGTTGAATTTGCACTTCATGCATCCATATGCACGTATGAGTGTACGCGATGCCGTCCTTGGTATAAGCATTACTGTACCTAGTTCTACCTATCCGTACCTTGCCTACCTACACTACGGATCACTGGCCCGGGTGTCTTATCCGGCTCTTCGGGAACACGGGTTGCAAGCACCGTTCCGGTGGACGGCTAATTAATTCTTCCGTAGGACATCTGATGCTTTAAGCAGGCAGTCTGACTGCTAGTAATCTGTACAGGACCATTGCAGCCCGGCTGACGGATTACTGTAGTGATGTGCTTCATGGGGGGGTTGATTGGCCGGTCGTCAGCGACTGCTTGAGGCGATAGCGAGAAGGGAATATGGGACATGGAGAGTTCGCGGAGAGTCATGCTGTGAGGATGTGAGAGGTCTTCATGACTTGTGTTGCGGTTGAATCATCGCACACGACCGGTCACTCCTTAATCGTAGAAATGACTTGAGATTTTTCTGTTATTCAGTACATCATACTCGCTTTTATACACGCATCGCCTATCATCTCACATCCATCTACCCCGGTCACGTCACTCAATCTCATTCTCGCCATAGTAGTCTCAGTCTCATGAAGATATCTCATTGAATGGTATATAGAAACAAGAACACACTAGCAAACCCGCTGTTCGACATCGCTTTTAGTTGAAAACAACCGTCTTGTGACCATTGAGGAAGACCCTCTTCTCACTCCACCACTTCACAGCCGCCGCCAATACAAGACTCTCCTCATTACTGCCCATCTCCACCAACTGCTTGGGACTCATCGTGTGATCAACGCGCGTAACCCTCTGCTCAATAATCGGGCCCTCGTCCAGACCGGCTGTGACAAAGTGCGCCGTCGCACCAATGATCTTGACTCCGCGCTCAAATGCCTGGTGGTAGGGCTTAGCACCCTTGAACGAGGGCAAGAAGGAGTGGTGGATATTGATGATCTTCCCACTCATCGCCTCGCACAAGCCAGGCGTAAGGACCTGCATGTATCGCGCCAGGACGACGAGCTCGATCTTCTCCCTTTCAATGAGGTCGAGGATCTGCTTCTCCTGCTCGAGCTTGGTCTCGGGGGTGACGGGGAGATGGTGGAACTGGATGCCGTAGCTCTCGGCGAGGTTGCGGTACTCGGTGTGGTTCGAGACGATGAGGGGGATCTCGATGTTGATCTGGTTGGTCTTGGCGCGGAAGAGGAGGTCGTTGAGGCAGTGCCCGATCTTCGAGACCATGATCAGGACCCGGGGCTTCTCGTTCGCGGGGCGCAAGTCATAGTGCTCCATTGCGAGCTCCTTGGAGAGACCCGCCACGGCCTCCTTGACGCGGTCTAGGGACTTGACATTGGCGAAGTGCACTCTCATGAAGAATTTCCGGGATGTTCTGTCCGCGTGTTGGCGGAGATCTAGGATGTTCAGGCCCTCTCTGGCCAGCAGTCCGGTGACGGCGTGGACGATGCCATGCTTGTTGGGGCAGGACAGCGTTAGGATGAAGGATTCGAGGGCGGGAGTAGCCATTGTGTCGATTGGCTTGAGAGTGGAAAGTCAATAGAAGGAGCTCGTGAAGATGGGAGACTTGACTAATCGGCTGTGACCGGCTTCGTCGTAGATGAGAGACTTGTCGATTGGCAAGAGAGAGAACGGTACAGTGAGTTCGTGATGATTATATATCGTGTCGTGCGAGTATCAGACGACTTTCCGGCCTTTGACCGGGTTCTGGATCGATGATAGCGCATAGCCAGATCAGACACACTCCAGTAATCATCCTGATGTCTTCTGCTGCGAGCCAGGTTGAGTATGTCGTGTAAGTAATCCGTCTTTACACTACCAGAGCCGGTTACGTAGAGATCATGATATCTCTATAAGTCAGTAGTAAGCGACTAGTAAGGACCAATTTACGGAGGGATGAATGGCCTGTAGATGAATGGAAGTAATGTGAGGCACCCCTGAGTGGCCCGTAGTGATTCCTGACACTCTCGTCTCTGATCTCATAGACAGAGCCACTTACTACGAGGTTATCTCCTAGCTGTTGTATACGTAGTGTAACTTTCAACGTATCTTCAAACAGACCAGCGACATGCAGTAGGGGCGTGTCCTTCGTCCCCTGTCAGGAGCAAGGGAGCAATGGCCAACACGTCCAGAGGGAGACGCAGCTCGTTATGATTGCATCAAGGAGGGAAGATGTTCAAGAGCTTCATATGTGTTTGATTAATCGAACCGATCACAGCACCCAAGATATCGTCGTGATATTCCATCCACAGAGTCCTTGAAGCTAACCCCTGTCGATATGAGGCGAGTTCATAAGAGCTTTAAAATCGGAGAATTTATCTCATCGAGGAGAGTGATTGGCCGGTATCGATGCCCTGGAGCTTGCGGAGTGTCACACTGACAGCCTTACCGGAGCAGTCCAAAGAATTCACCTATTGCGGCTTACACGACTGTGGGGAGACGGGGCAAAATGCCGTCTCATGTCATGAACCTGGGGCATTGCCGGAGTTACCATGAGATTGTTTACTGTTCTAGCCGTCTCACATTCACGCTATAAGTTGACCATGATGGTTCCTGGCATCCTTCAATCAGGCCTGCCGCATCTCGAGTTCTTTCAAGGCTTTGAAACCGCGTCGCGGATGCTCATTTACGGCTGTCTATTGCCGGTGGTTCGGCACTTCTGAGTGTCACGTGCTTCGCTAGGATGAGACACAATCTCAATTGAGCATCCTATTCAGGTTGCTGGTCAATAGCTGTCATCGTGAATCGGATGAGGCACTGAAGCCGGAGAACCGGGCAGAGAAGTCGTCGGCTCGAGGGCCGAAACTTCTGAGCGATGAGCGTCATGGTTATGCATATAGCGAGGTTAATAGTTTGTCGGGTTGGTGACGCAAGGGGTTGGCGCTTGACAGCTCCGCGGGCCGGAGTCGGAGCCCTCCGAAACGGCAAGACCCGCTTTACTGCGGCACAGTCCTTTCAGTCACATGCGAGGTGTCCCAAAATCATCAGGTGGTAGAATCATATCGCATGCTGGGAGCAACACGGAATTTCTACCGTTATCGCAACGTGAATGAGCCTATGGCGACGAAGCCGTAGATATGGACGGAATAATAATGAGATTTGAGGGTGAGTATCCCGTAGAGTCGTGGAAGCGAGTGTGCATACCGTATATTCCACATGACTAGTAATATGTCAATACCTTCTCTATTCGGCCGGCAGATTGGCGACGGCGTACGAAATCTGCAGAGGAGCCGTTTATGTGCTGGCGGCCTCTCGTACTGTGGGAGTTCTGTGAGTCGAGCTGGGACTGACAAGCTGGAAAAGCTGGATGAACCTCTGCCCGCACTAATGTAGTGTAGCGTTTACGGTTACTAATCCGTAAATGCTGCGTTTCTCACGGTTCACCAAGTACGGAAAATGAATCGATACAGCAATATCCCTCGATGTTGCGATGAAAGTTACGTTTCTGACGTTTATCCGTAAACATTCTTGTATCAGCAGCAAAAGGGGTGGCCTCATCATTCGACGAAGAAGGCATTCCGTGCGGAAGCCGAGGTGTCTTTCTTCCTATGGCCGCCCTCTTTGTACTCAGGCCATGCATCGGATATTGAAAAGCTGTGCTCCAGATGACGATGTTGCTGATTAGGTCTACGGTGCATGCCTACGTCACAACATCGGCGGGCCCTCTGTCTTGTGTCGTCCTACCGTGCCAAGCGTCCTTAGATTGTGCGCCGGATTCTAGACCTTTTCTCTGGCCTGGACAACCCGGTCGTACGAAGCTCGGAAGCGAGCGAGGGAGCCTCGGTCTTAACAGCTTCATCAATGGAGAGACTCGTCGCCATCCAGGTTCATCATTCGTGAATCGAGTATCGACTCTATAAATTCGGCCAGCGAGTTTAATGACTGGCATTGCAATGTCAAGTATGTCCGGTACTTATTCGTTAAAAATATTAAGTCCGTGCGTCGGAATGCGGAAAACTGGAATCGGATCAAAAGGAAAGCGCCGGCCAAGAAATGGTCGGATGCCATTCAATTGTGATCTCATTGATGTTGAGTAAACGGATATGGAGAATAGGGGTAACTGTCACATTACTTTGAGATATGTACCATTGTCTCATCGTCGACAATCTGACGGAATCTTTTTTTCTCTGGTCGTGCTTTGACAGTTTGTGGCCTATGCTGGCGGCTCGCAACAAGTCACGCCGGTCTAAGGTGTGTCATAGGCGCGGGCCCAAGCAAAATCGAGCTGGTTCGTCGCGTAAGCTGGCGCCGGCACCACGGTTTCCCTCCAAAAATTGAGACTGGTACCGACTAAACCAAGGTACCTGCCAATATCTTGGCCTGGTAGGGTTCTCAGCTGCCCACTAGGAGCAACGGCATGGCAGCTTAACCAGATTGCTATAGCTGCAGATAATACGGACAGATAGTAGGTGCACATCAGCGCAAGCAATGTTCTCGTTCTTTTCCTGTGAGAATCCCATCTCGTCGATGCCACCGGTGTCTTACATATGTCGCTAGGCGATATTGAGAAAGGCGGCATAATGCGTGTTATGTAGATGGATATGCACGTATCGGTAGTCAGAAAGTAAAGTGAACTGGTCGGCGCACTCTCTTTAAATCCGACTTCCGCTGGCACACACAAAGTATTTCGTATTTTTCCTCCAAAGTACGGTACATCTCTGGACGCCACCATCATCGGATGGACTGCTGAACTGCGTTCGATGATGGGCAGTCCAGTTCGCACCATGCAACTGCTGATGCAAGAGACACAGCATAAGTTTTGTGCACTCGGTAAAAGCCCCCTCCATGGGTCTGCATGCCCTCCTCTTCTAGTCTCCGAAGGGCACGAGAAGCAAAAGAAAAGCGAGTGATCAGCGCCACGGCGTTCGAAAGCGTCTCAATAAAAAGAAAAACTCAGCGCTACACAGCACGCATCCCGCAACGGCTACCGACAGCAGGGCCAATGATCTATTTCTGGGAGCGCCAGACCAGCCCACTCGCCGGCCTGCTCGTGTCCGTGTTCATGAGATGCAGGCGGGTGGAGAACTGGGAAAGTCGTGCCTATCGTGCCTACAAGAGTACAAACGTGCCTACACTAAGCAGCAGCACTGTGGACTATGGACGAGAAAGAAGCTGTGTGCGACGCATTGCTCACTAGGATTGTCACAAGGATTGTGTTGCAATTGCCAGGGTTGTCATTGTTTTTGCCACTCACACGCCCTGGGTTGACCTGACCGCCTGCTAGGAACTCGCACTTCGTACGTACCTACGCGAAATCCGATGTCCTGGCTGCAGCAGCCAGCCAAGTGTCACAACGTGGGGCGAGATCCTTTCTGGTGTTGTCACGACGATTGGTGCCTTTTCGCAGAGGCATTGAATATAAACTACGTACGGGTTGGGATAAACCCCGAATCTGATGTCTCGCTAGCCGGCCTGTCATTGTCGATCGGCACTATTCTCAGTGTGCCCGCGCCTGTTAACGCAGCTACTATTAGTAGCTGCCCAACATGTGGTGCCCGTGCACGTCGAAAATCAGATGCCAGGTCGCTACGACCACGACTAGGCGGTAGTAGGTCGCCAGGTTCGCCAGGTCGCTTATCCCGATGTTTCGTCCTATCGTCGTTGTTTGCTGCCATTGTTTTCTCAGCTCGGCTCGTTTAGGAACGGTGACATACATGCTAGGTACACAGCATGGCGCATGTTTCCGGCCGTTTCCCCTCCGCGGCGTATGTACACGTACAGTAGCACCTTTGTACCCATTGGCACCTCAAATGAAGTCTTGACGATGGCGCATCTTGGCGATTAATACGGACACACACACAACACACAGTACGCATACAAACCGGAAGAGGGGTGTGTGGCGGGCGTTGGCATGAGCACGCAGTACGCAGTACGATGTGCAGTGCGCAGTAGTGCCTCCTCATTGTCTCCAAGAGAAGGGCAACTCGCCTGCCTACCCTACCCTACCGCGTACCGTACTCCTGCAGCTGGGTCTGTTAAATATATCTCGCCAACCCTCGCATCGCCCTGTACCGGGTTGTTTCTTACATACCATCATGTTATCAAGGTCCTCTCGTCAGCTCTGCTTTTTTTAAGAGCTTACTTCTCGGGTAACTCCTCGCCCATAGACTTGATCGACGCCAGGGCGATCGCCATTCGTTTTCAGCTTCCAGCCCTACTGAGGAGCTGTTGTGTATTTATCGTGGCCAGGATCGAGGGATTGCTTGCGCCGCCCATGCTTGCGAGGCGTTGAGCGTTTGCTTGCAGGTTTCAGCACACTCACACGGATACCCCCGACGTTTGGAGTCATCTACACGGAATACCAAGCCGCCGCAGCACTGGCTATTAGTAGTAGTATTGATTCCGACCTTGGGGATTGGGGCCACGACACTTGCACCGCAGTCCGGTAAAAGAAGTGTTCCTTGCGTCGCATCTGGCTGCTTGGCCACTTCCTCTACCTCCTTACTTCTCTCGTTACGTCCTTGCCTGTCTCATCCTTCCTTCCTCTTTTGAGCAGGATTACGGGCCCCGGCGCTGATCATTGCGACTTCCTCGAGTGTCCCGCTCTCGGGACTCTACAATACGGCCATAGCTTCCAGTCTGATTGTCTGATTGTTTGTCCGGTTCGTTCGCTCGACTCGACTCACCTTCTTTCAACGCGGACCGCGCTCTTTTCTGCACTGTTTCCCTCGTTTTATCCCGACAAGTTCGGGTCCGCATTATCGCAAAAACAAAACTTGTTTTCTTAACGCCGCGGGTACATATATCGGCAAACTCGTTCGAGTATCTTTATCAAGATGGGGGTTAAATTCTTTGTAAACTGGGAATTATGGGAGCAGTTGACCTTTGTGAGTCTTTTAAGAGCCCGAAAATTTGGACTGGAAGCTAACGGAAGTTAGGTGCTGGCGGCTGGTATCGTCGCAGTCTTCATTATAGGATGGATTAAGCTATGGTGGTCAAATCGGCTTCTTAAGAAATATGCCATACTAGATGAAGAGAAACGAGTTCGGCAAATGGAGATGCGCAAAAGTGGCCTTCCCGTCGGTCGGAGAATTGATATCCCTTTCGGTGTGCGCGCCATCCAGAGTGGTGTCGAGGTAGAAGGCATTTGGATTTCTCGTCCCGCCACGCCAGTCGAGGCACGCAGCGCGAGCAAAGCATCTACTGCGGCCACTGATAGCGAGGGCGAGCCAAGACCCCTAGACAAGGGAAAGGGCGTGATGGGCAAACCGATCCCCACGCCCACGGTTGCCGAAGCTGAATCCAGCTCGAGACCTAACCCAAGCTTTATCCTACCTGGTAACCACGTCGACCAAAACGCCCGACACCTCAATGCGACGCCTCAACCCGACGACAACGTGAACCGATCTCATCTCGACGTCTATGTCCCTACATCTTCAGGCTCAAGCGTGAACTCTTCTCGATCGCCACGAGTTAGACCGGCCGGAGATCGCATGTCAACATCTTCCGAGGAAAATCTCAACCTTGCCGCTACTAGCCCGCGCCAGCCACCAGAGGCCCGCGGAAGAGCTGTCGGATATTCGCCTTACTACCGGAATCCCGCCGAAGAGTCCAGAGCTTCTTCATCGGCAGGTCCTTCAACGCGGAGTAAATACAGTTCGCGACTTCGCGCCGAGATGAGAGGATACCCCTATGAAGCTGCCGCCGCTGAACACAGAAGAACGCCTAGCCTGGACCGTCCTCCTACAGCCCAGCAATTCTCTCTTGCATCCACACGGCCCGTTCCCGTCCGTACATACACCGACCAGCGCGAGACTACTGCGCCGAGAAAGGTTAATCCCGGTTTCGAGGTATTACCGGCGGGGACGTTCGGCCGTCCGAGTGGTGAGAACAGGCAATCAACGAATGACGGGTCTCCGGGCATCGCAAAATAAGTGGAGGCCGGATCCTTCATGAGAGGAGGTTCCCCTGAAGGAATGCGTGGTAGCAATCCATAAGCGCTTGCGATGGGTTTCACGGTAGTTCCACATGCAATAAGCAAGCAAGCTTATGGGAGGGGCTTCACTTCGCAACAAAGCACCCAGGGAAGAAGAAAAAGGGGACTCTTCAAATCAATCTAATGACGGAACGCGACGGAACTGATCGCTATGATGGATGGAAATGTGGTTTTTCTTTTTTGCCCCAACCGAGGGAGTTGGAAGGGCAAAATAGTAATGTATATAGCGTGGGCTTTACTCTCTCTCTCTCTCTCTCTATGAAAACGGTGGACGTCAATACCCCCCTTCCAATGGAAATTTCTAATGGATTTGTCGGTTCGGTTATTAGCTAGATAACTACGACGTTCGATAGATGAAGTCCAGAGATGAATGGTCACAATGAAGAAATTCAACATGGAAAACCTGCTTTGAGGGCAATTAACTACGTTATGCTGAGGAACCATCTCTCTTCGCGAAGACCTGCCTGCCTACCCAGCTGGAGCCGCACATGATACTGAAGCCATGCGCCGCCGTCTCCGGATCGAATAACTACTATCCTATTCTTCGGTCACCGGCAAGACAATATCATTGCTATGAGCTGACTTTGCTCGGCGACCCGGGATTTTCGTAAATCGCCCGACGAGTCCAGCTGGGGAACTGGATGGGAGAGGTGGGATTGGACGTGAGCACATTACCACCTACTTCGTGTTGGTGGTATGAATGCGGCAAACGACCAGTCCAGTCCACGCTGCTTACATACATACATTCAGCCAACATCTTCTGAGTACGAATTACAGAATTTTCATATGACTTGTCTAGAATTCTGGCCAAGCCATATACATACCTACTCGCACATATCCATAAGACCGGGAAAAGCGTAAGACCGGGAATAGGGAACTGAGTGAGCATGACGGAGTATTGTGGCTTTACTGCGCAACCATTAGGGTTGAATACGATTTTTGGTCTCGACACCTTGGCCGGTCAGCCTCAGATGGGTAGGTGGATATGAACACGCCATACTGCACTGCAACTCACGCCGCGTATTGTCGACACTCTGGCCATAACTACTGTATTCCTCTTCTAATATTCCAGTTGGTAGGTTCCGCATCTACGAGTAGTACATAGTGTGCATACACATGGTGGGCCAGACCTGGTGACCTGCCGTGCGGCCACGTGTTGGTTCAGTTGGTATGTACGAGTATGACACGGCTTGTCAAATAAGCATGATGAGGTGCCTACAAACCAGGGACGATGACCAGCTCTGTATCAGTTATGGGTGGCAATATATGCTCGTGATTCTGCTTCTGAATCATAGGCAAGTGTTACGTGCGTCGGGTGATTTTTTTTTTTTCCATTTGGGATCATAATCGTCTCTGTCGTAATAGCAACTCTAGACTATATACCATTAATTAAGTCGAGTTGGTATGCGTCTGTCTACCTTGTGTGTGTGTGTTTGTTTCTTCGTCTTAACATAGGAAAGCTGGAAAAAAAGCATGGGGTAGTAGCCTTGAATCGGAGCCCTTGGTAACGCCAGCCGTGGAAATCCCGTTTGTGTAAAAGCAAGCCAGCAAGCGCCATAAAACCGATTCCAATAAAACTCCCATGCGGTGCCCAGTGTCCACAGACCGATACCTAGCTCAGGATGCTCATCGCAAAGTCCCCGAAAATTTGAAGACCTGTACTAGCATCTGAAAACGTGTCGATTCCTCTATTCTTTGTCCATATCCTTTGGCGCAGGGTCACCGATGCCGTCCTCATGGATGGCAAACAGACAATCACTCTCAGGAAGACATGGACTGTCGTAGATTTTGGCTATGCGTGTTTCCGCGCGGCCCTTTTTCAGACTGATTCTCGTTGTGCTGGCATGGGCGATGATATTACCGCCGATGGGCTTCTTGGGGTCGGGATTGAACATAGCGCTGGGGCCACCATCGACCTGGGCTACAACTTGGTTGGTGATGACCACGGCGATTCCGAACTCATCAGCGAGTCTCTGCAGACTGCGCATGAACTTGGCTAGATGAGTCTGGCGGGAAGATAGCTCTCCTCGACCCAAGAAATCTGTCCGGTAGAGAGCTGTGGCGCTGTCAACAATCAGGAGGGAAAATCTAGTCTCGCACATCATGGACGCTGCTTGGGTTAGGAGCTGCAGCTGGTGATCGGAGTTGTATGCACGAGCATATGCGACATTGTCAAGGACCTCTTCGCCGTTCAAGCCGTAACGGTTGGCAACCGCTAGTAGACGCACCGGCCGGAAAGTACCCTCGGTATCGATGTATAGACATTTGCCTTCTCCGCCTCCCATGTCAAAGGGCAACTGGCAGGTTACGGCAAGAGTGTGGCAGATCTGACTCTTTCCTGTTCGAAACTCGCCAAAAAGTTCTGTTACGGAACCAGTCTCGACACCACCGGCCAGGAGTGTGTCCAGGTTCTTCGAGCCAGTCGTTATGGAGATGAGCTCACTTCTCCGTTGGTGCATTTCAGTCGCCGTGGTGAAGCCCAAGGGGACAATCTTCGAAGCTATGGCACATTAGGGGCTGTGATCACGTGTATTCGTGGCCGATCCGTACCTTCAGCCAGTATTTTGGCAGCCTTTTGTTCTGAAATGCCCTTGACCTGCTCCAGCATGCGCTGGGGTGCGTATGCGACTGATTCGACTGTCTGGTACCCACCACTCACCAAGAGTTGACAATCGCGCTTGGTAAGACCAGAAAGTCCCTGTATATAACAATTTAACATGTGCAGGTCATCTTGAAAGTGAGTAGTTGCGCACCTCTAATGCGCTGACTGGCGTTGGGGCTCCGGGGCCGGTCATGCCGGTCTCCTCGCCAGTCATCTCTTCCTCATACTCTTCCGCCATTATGAGCGAATAATAAAAGGCACAAGCGTTCTGGGAGTTGTTGCGCTGAAACAAGTTCAAAGGCCAAGTCACGGTATTGAGTGTGCGGGTGGGAGGTCAGAAAGGCAGTTAAACGGGCGGGTTTGCCTAAATGAGTCTCTGCCTAATCGACAAGTCCAGAGTAATAAACGCGTAGACGCGACAGGAAATGGTGGGGGAAAACAATCTCAAATCACGGCATCACGTGACAAGGAATTTTTAAGCGCGGCCCTTTCAGCTGTGGACCCATGGCGCCACCTGTTGGAGTGCTGTGTTAAAGGCAGGTACACCGTACAAAGATTGAGCAGGTGCGGGCCGCAGCAGGCTTGACTTGCTACCCGCGAAAGTACCTGTAAAGTCATAGCTCTTCCATTCAGACGGTCGACCTACCAACCTACATACCTATCTCATACCCATTCACGTAATCTTTCCCATCAACAATCGCGTGGTCAACAACTTTTTCAAGAAAACACACGCATCCATTCTGATCCTCTGCAGCCCTTAGTCGGGTGTTGATGGACTCAGCATGGCGACTCGAGAACCGCAGACGTTTTTCAAGGAGACGCGCCTAAATTTCGAGCCGTCTTCGCCCACCTTCGTCGTCGATGTGAAGCTCCCTTCCGTCGTCAATCCGAGCCGGCGACAGGCCAGCGACGCCTTCAAGCCAAACGTCGAGAATGGCGTTTTCCGCGCCCAGAATTGCGCGACCGCATCTGGCATCTACCATCGCAAGCATCATCCTTATCCGCGCAGCTTTCTCTGGCGGATCCTCGAGGACAACAGCATCCTAAGTCTTCGAGCCGTCGATGTCTGCAAGCCAGAGAAAGCGTCCGATACGAACCTCATCCTCAACTTCCATTTCCCGCATAACATCCGCCCTTCATGCGTCGCCCTCTGTGACCCCTCAGACCACGATGCGCTGGCCGTGTTCGTCGTCGATGAAGTCGGCCAGCTGTTTTCTCTCTTCCTGCGCCCGGATTCTTTTCGCAAACGATCCTACGTCGAGACGTCCCTCAGCGATGCATGCAGGATCTTTCCTGTGAATTCTCTCCAGAGCTTCAAGACGCCATACAGACTCTTGGCGGTCAATGCCGACCAGCTCATTGTGTCCCTCACGGACGGCGGGCATATTCGACTTGATAAGAGCAGGTCATACATGTGTGAGTTAGGCTTCTTTCCAACCTTGTTCTATGCCGAAGCTGATGCCTATTAGCCCCCCAGCCTGTCTGGAAGGAGACTTTCTATAGTGCGAGAGGATGGATGCAGGGATTCAAGAGTATTCTTTCTAGCAGATCTGAGTACGACATCACTGCCGCCGCCGCCGCTGTAGAAAGCGGTCTCGGACTGAATGGCGCCTCGTTTTTGTTCACAGCCTGCCTGGACCACCGATTACGAATCTGGAATATCAACAGCGGTCAAATCATCGCGACGAAGGATATGCTGGATGCCCACAGAGAGTCTAACGATTCGAACAAATGGCGACTCGATCCTTCGCAGACCAACCTGATCCGCATGATAGGTCAAACGGAGGGTAGGAGCCTCTGTGTGACGTACTCACCTGTCGGCTCGGGAGAGTTCAAGTTCTGGAGTCTCGAATCGGATAGCGACAGCTCGGTTGACATAAGCGACCTGTATCCAAACACCCACCTTGTTCCGACGCCACCACCGGGATCCGACGTATGGATCTTGGCCGATTTCAGCATTGTGGAACGGGAGAGAGGTCAAGGTCTTCAGATGTGGATACTTTGGAAAAACAACATGGCCTATCGCGTTCAGGAGTTGACCTTTTTGCCTGACGAACTCCCGCTGGTTTGGCAAAATAGCTGGCGATCTGTTCATGTCAGCACAGGGCTGCCTTCAGTCCCAATCTCCGGCCCCTCTGACCCAGTGGACGTAAGCGAAAGATGGCTCCAACTCATCCTATCTCCTGGCCGATTTCCCCAGTCAACCCTGGAGGCAGCGTTAGGCGCATACGAGAGAGCGATAGGTGACGCAGTAACTCGAACGCACCATTCTGGCCAGAGTATTGCCGAGTCTATTTGTGCAGCCATCTCTTCAGCTACGTCTCTGGGTAAGGCATCATCGGGCGCAATGGAATATGACCGGTTCCGAGCTTCCAGTGAGGCACAGTGGCGGAAATTCTACCGAATTTTGGTCGAAGTGGACAAACCAAGGAACGAAGCACTTGCCCTAGATTACGAACCTATGTCAGGCATGCCTTGGGTTGTCTGTGCCGATAGTATGTCTGCAATCCGAGAGTGCAACAAGTTGGAACAAATCTGCCACAACCCCAAAGCACGGCAGGCCGAGGCGGACGCCGTTTCTTCATTGATAATCACTGGTCAGAACTTCGTGGAGGGATTCTCGGACAGCATGTTACAGATCTGCCAGTCCGTTCTCCGTGAAGAGCTCTTTGAAGGATCGTCAAAAACGAACCAAGAGCGTATTCAATTCTTCTCGGACAAGGCAGGTTTCTGGCGTCATCTATCTGACGAAGATTGCGCTCAGGTTACTGATGTCTTGGGTCCCAACTTCCAAGTTGTCAGCACGAATGTTTACCAAGAAATGCTTTCCACGTGCAATGAAACCTGGAGTCCTAGGCGCCCGACGGAGTATCCTTTAACCGAACTTGGACGCAGAGTCATCATAAAAGCGACTGAGGATGTGACGGCCTTGCAATGGGACGTTTGTTTCAGCCAGCTTATCCTACTTATCCACATGGAATTCGAGTTCGATCAGCCTGAAGATGCCCTCCACAATAGAATTGACATTGCTGGCATCTACAGGCATCTTTTACGAGCATTGGGTCGGTTGGAACTAGTCAAGTGGCTCGCGAACGTCCAACTGCCCACACCCCTTTCAAAAACGGATTTATCGAATTCGATGTCGGGCTCTTCTCCCAATCTCAGCAAACGACCAAGCGATGGGTTTAAGCTAAATACCGCCTTGGAAGAAAGTATAGGCCATCTACTTGGTATGTCAGATATTGGACCAGGTCATCCGTTGGCCATAAATTCGATAATCACCAAGATTGCGACCAACCTTTGCGCAGTGGGAAGCGACGTGGAATTGCAACCCCATTATATCCAATGCGCGTTATTAGTCCGGGATAGAGCGGATCTCGCTCTTGAGTTGAGCCCTTTCTCTAACCAAAATTCTTTCTCTGTCTATATCCAAGGGCGGGTATTCCTGGCCCTTCGCGATTTCTCTACTGCGGCCGCGCATTTCAAGAAGGCTGCTTATGGCATGAGTACGTCCGACCCTACAGTGCTGATTTAGGCTAGAACTAACATGGAATATAGGCATACCACGAGGAGATCCTGGAAGACATAGCAGCGGTTTGCTTGATGACGATGAGTGGAACTCACTCTTCAGTGGCATGCCACGCTATTATGCGCACATCGTTGATTTGTTCGAAAAGCAGAAAGCCTACAGTTATGTCGTTGAGTTCGCGCGACTATCCTTGCAGTTCATCAACAAGAAGACAACGGATGCAGACGGACTACGAACCGATGTCCAAGGTCGTCTTTTCAGTGGAGCGACGGCCACATCCCGATTTGAGCTCGCCCACTCTACTCTGGTGACGATGAAAGACCGTGCTTTGCAGTACTCACTCCTGCGGGTATTGATTCAGAAGATGTGTGATAACCTCCACAACGCTGAATTGATTCAGCTATCTTTCCCTGGTCTACAGAATGCCGTGGATGAAATCCTGTCACAAAAGTGTCAGGAAACACAGGACGTTGTTACTGGTGTTCCATATCACCAAATTCTCTACTCCTGGCGGATCAAGCGGAACGACTATCGTGGCGCTGCTGCTACTCTGCTTGACCGTATCCAAAAGCTTAGGATAATGGGTGAAGGAGACTCGTTTACCGGTGAAGACGTTCTCGATACCGCGATCACGCGGCAATATCTAATGTTGATCAACGTACTGAGCTGCGTTGAGGAGAAGCAGGCCTGGATCGCTACGGAGGAGGTCCAGCCCATACCAGGTGGGAAGGGGATGACTATCGTTGGAAAGCGCAAGGTGGTTACGCTCGCTGATATTCGCAAAGAATACCAGGATGAGCTCGATCGTATTGCCGCGATACAAAACAACCAATTTGGTTTTGCGGCTGACGACGAGATGGAGATCTTCTAGAGAAGTGCCCAGTGCCCACCACCGTACAGGGCACGGCTTCATAATGTACGATACCTATGGCTTTAGCATGCTGGATGACTGATACCTTACTCGAGATGAAATATAAATGAAACAGAAACAGAGACAGACAGGGAATGAGGCTTCAGGGAAAAGTTTGCGATTACAGAAATTTGATTATGGGGTTTTCTTCGCTTCTCTGCGACACCGAACGCCAATCCGGCCATGTTTCCCGAAGAAAATCGTCAATCACTAATAGTTATGTACAAAATAAGTCATTATGCTGACATCCAGGCCAACGATACACATTCTCCTGTTTCGTTCATCATGCTGCGGCGGGTAAGGCCACAGCCCCTTTGTTCCCCTCGGGAACCGTTACGACGCCGTGCGGGGCGCCTATGGCATCGGGTGCCTGCCGGTACAAAACAATCTCGGACTGCTTGAAATACCGTCTAGCATCCTCGTCTATGAGTACCAAACTTAAGTAATACCGTGTTGAAAACTTCTTGTTGACGTCGCGGAATGTGGGCGTCAGGTCGAAACCACCGAGGAAGAGTCGGATAGGAATGGTCTCACCACGAGAGGGTGAGCCGTCCATAATCTGTGTTTTAACTGTGTTAGAATCCGAATACTAGGCACGGTAGTCAGGGGCAACCATACCTCGAAACGAACCAGCGTTTCGCTCTCGTTGTATTGGTTTGGCGTGGCGCCCGTCGTCTCCCTCCGGATGATGCTCAGTTCCATATGCTTTATCTTCAGGCGAACCAGCAGGAAGTAAATGCGACCGACGATGACATCCTTCAGATGATATTTGCTCTTGCTATATTCAAACTCAATGTGAAGGCAGTCCTCGATACCGACGTCCATCTTAATGCTGCTGTTCATCTCGGGCGGGATCCGGTAGCTGTAAACCCACATGTCCTTCTCGCGGATGACGTCGGCCATGCGCCGCGCCACCGTCACCCGCACAAAGTACCGTAGCTTCACATTGATACCGTTATATGACTCGTACTGCTTCTCGACGTTCTTGAAGTTGAAGTCGAAGGTCTGGGGGTGCTGCAGCTCGCCCGGCGCTGCCAGTTCCTGGTTCAGGCATAGGAATTCGTAGTGATTGCCTCGATCGAAGAACATCTCTAAGATAATGTGAGACCGAGGTTCCGGGCCGGCGCATCTCCACTCGCTTTGCCCCCTTTCTGTCGAACTCACCTATAGTACCGATGAACTGGACCTTGATGCCCATATGCTCCAACTTCTTCGAGTCCTTGGGCCGGATCGTTGCCTGTCCTGAATAGCGCCAGCAATGTTAGCGACGACGTAATTGAACTGGGCTTGCGGAGCCTCGGTATCATACCCCGTACACTCTCTCCGTCCATGTAAAGAGGTGCCTTCTCGCGCCGGTTCTTGTCGGTCTTGATGTCGACCATCTGCCTCGAATCGCCATCATCGAGTACTATGTCGATGTCGACCGGGGTTGAGAAGAAGTACGACATGGCGGGCGACGGCTTCAGCGGTTAGATCGGCGCAAAAGCTATATTGACGACAGCAAAGTCGAAGCCAATCCTAAGCCTGCTCTGAATGGTGGCAATGCGGTACAAAAAGGGCCCGGGTGATGTATCATGTAGGAGTAGTGGTAACAGTACGGGAGTGTTACCTGATAAGGTGGGAGTGAAGATAGGTACCTAAAGTCACCCGTACGTCGACGACGATAGGGGACCTCTCACGCTTTCGACGATGGGCAGCCACTGCGTAACCCCACGCCTCGAACATGACGAGGAGTGGCTGAAGCTCATCAGCAAAGATGGCTGTGCTCATGTGGCGGGGGTTTGCTTGGGACCTTAGGTAAGGCTGGCCCGTGCACTATCAGATAGAGGGCCCCACCGATCGGCGGCCGAGTTTTTCCCGCCCTCTCTGCGACCAAACGAGCCCTAGTGCTGGAGGTACCTTGGTACCTACAATTTAGCGACTACACAGGAATTTCCCACCCAGACGAAATTCTGCGCTGGTGCACCCGACAAAACGTCAACCGTAATTCGTCGCATCGCCATTTCTTCAGGTACGTGATACTACCAACCCGGCAGCCCCATTAATTGGAATTCCTTATTCCTGTCTGCTCTCCCAGCCTGTGCTCGTGAGCTGCTTCGTGAGCAAAAAACCTCCCTAACGCGCTGTCTCGCAGGTCGACTCCGCCCTCGAATTCCCCACCACCTGAAGAACATTCGTCAAGATGCGGTACATTCACACTGAGGAGACCCTTAACATCCCTGAGGGAGGTACGTGACCGATGCCGGGCCTGCTGTGTTGTTGTTTTCGCGAGAAAAGAGCATGGATGCAAGAGAAGCAAGAGATGGAACGCCGGGCATGGTGGTGATGGAGTGGGCAGACGTGAAAATGTGACGTGATGCCGGCGGAACGCGAGGAGATCAGGATGCAGGACGCCAACACGAAACCCGAACGAGAACGAGTACTAACGCGCGTCCGAACAGTCAAGGTTAGCATCAAGTCTCGGAAGATTACCGTCGAGGGTCCCAGAGGTATGGCTCCCCCATTCCCATCCCTTATTCGCAATCGTCGTCTCCCGATAAGCAGCAGCACATCTAACGGCTTCACACAGGCAAGCTCCACAAGGACCTGAGCCACTTGGCTGTCAACTTCTCCCACCCCGCCAAGAACGTCATCGGCATTGAGATCCACCACGGCTCAAGAAAGAATGTCGCCACTCTCCGAACTGTCCGTACCCTCATCAGCAACTTGATTGTTGGTGTCACCAAGGGCTACAAGTACAAGATGCGCTACGTCTACGCTCACTTTCCCATCAACGTCAACCTCGACAAGAACAACGAGACCGGCCTCTGGGAAGTCGAGATCCGGTAGGTTGCCCTGCCTCCGCCCCCAGCCCCTCAGTTTGCGAAAGATACCGAGTCGCGTGCGCGTTGATAGTCAGATGGATTGTTTCTAACGATGGGATTATAGCAACTTCGTTGGTGAGAAGCTCGTCCGCAAGGTCATCATGCAGTCCGGTGTCGAGGTCGAGATCTCCAAGGCCCAGAAGGATGAGCTCATCATCTTCGGTAACTCTCTCGAGGCTGTCTCACAAAGCGCGGCCGACATCCAGCAGATCTGCCGTGTTCGCAACAAGGATATCCGAAAGGTAGGGTGCTCTCGAGCAGATGATCCACCGTTGGAGGCTACACGTACACGTACTAACACAATCGATAGTTCCTTGACGGTATCTACGTATCGGAGAAGTCTAACATCGTTGAGGATCTGTAAACGGCCAGTCGTGGGAGGGTTTCTTTATTGTTTTCTGGGTTCCCATCAGGAGTCGCCGGGGTTCATTTGCATGTGACGTAGCGGAAATAGCTACGAAAATGGCACAAAAATATGAATGAACGGAATTTTCGGGAAACGATACTAATACGTCCTTGCGCGCCCCTTGCACCCGATTCCCTACGCGACTACGAGAAACAAGAGAGAGAACTGGGTTCCAGATACCAAATAGAGCGCCGAATACCATACACCGATATTCACCGGCAGAAAAAGCTCTATTTTTGCTGCAAAGCAAAAAACTGTGCCTTGAGCAGCTACCACTATTCGAGACACAAGTCGTCTAGACAGGTTCCCCTAGTCTATACAAATCTTCGTATATCCCGACAGTGTCTGAGCCGTATTGTTCTTCCTGAACTCGAGACTTGTCTTCCATCATGACTAGACCATTATGAATCAATTGGTCTTCTCTTGCCTCTGGTTCTGTCTGTTTGTTCAATTGGCCCTTATTGCTTCATTCGTGCCCTGCTTCGTGACGTCACCTGTTGGTTTCCTTCAATACCTATTGTCTGTAAGATGCTGCATGGTAGATCCTCTCGGCCGTAGTCCGTGTGTATGAGGTAGGGAGGTAAGAGGTTGTCTTCCTACGTAGGGGCATGAATGCGCTAGAACGTCTTGCCATTTACAAAAAAACGCGCGCCTACTCATACCTTATGGGTAAGAAACTCGTTATAATGACCAAGTCAGAGCCACCTTCTCATTCTCATCACCTCAACACCTACATGATGTCTTCAACGCTGGTAAGTGTCTATCGTACTTGCTCCCCCTGAGCATTGCGGCATTGGGACTGAAAAGTCGCAGACTCGCAGTATGCCTATAAAACATTCTAACCGTGATTGAGAGACTCGACCAATTGAGCCCCCGGCTTAGATACTGACTTCAGGAACGTAAACATGCATGCAAAGCGAGGCTTAGTCGGCGATCACGGTCAATTCAGAGTGATCGATCGGAGCCGCCAGTGCTCGGCGATCAGGACAATTACATAATCTGACTCTTGATACAAAGTCGAACTGATATCTCTAGTCGCTACGATTCTTAAAACTTTCTTCATGCTTCCTTCGCCTTGAGATTTGATAGCATTCCGATCGGCTCTATGAGTTGCCTCAGGTTTGAGTCAATGCCAGAGCCGGAATCCGGTGCAAAGGGTCAGGCTCAAGAATTGATTTGAAGCAGTTTTCAACTTGACTACTTGTCAATTGATGGAAAGTGAGTAAGTTTTGTTCATCTTCTGCTTTGTTGCCCGGCTTCAATTCTTGTCTATAGACTTGAGAAGTGGAATAGGTTGAGTTGATTGATCGCATTGATTCAATTCGATCCACCCCACGTTAACTCAACTCAATTCGACTCACCGACTCACCTGACTCAAGTCACCACGAATACAAGCCTCAAACTTAAAGTTCTCAGCCCCTCAAACAAAGTTCACCTCGCGGATGAGCCGGCTCTTTTAAGCCCTGACTCAAATTTCACACAAAGCATTCTTCCACATCATCACTTCACAGAAAACTCCTCATAAAGAGGACGGTCCACGCCTTCGGGTAAATTTTCGTCAGTTTTTTTGGGGTACGTTTCTTATAGACACAAGGTGGCCTATATACATTCATTCATCGATCGATTTAAAAGCAATCCCATATTTTGTCCCCTCGATAAAAACGCCCTTTGCCTGCCTGATATATCCTCCTAAACCTCTCATATCAGGGGGGCATCGTCTTTCACACAGATCGTGTGGGGGACTTCCTTCATATCGATCATGCTCTTGCGGGTGTGGAAAGTGTGCGTTTGACATCTTACAGATTGAGGAGGAAAGGGAAAGAACCGATGAAGGGAAGGACGGTGAAAACAGAAGGAGGGATCTCAAGAGGAAACCTCCGTCCGTTTTCCCACCACATATTCATCTGACCCTTTCCCTTTCACACTCCCCTTCTCTTTCGATGGTGTTCGCACAAATCCCGCTCATGATTCTTCTCATACATAAACTCATTTCTCGATCTCTCTTTTGGTTCCTTTGGCTCATTACGTGCGTGCGGGGTGGGTTGCGGATGGTGATGACGGGGGAGGACGGGGGGTTAATTCATTCCTCCATGCAATATGCGAGGATGAAAGTGCGGATACGGAAAACACCCAGCGAAAAAAAGCAAATGTCTGATGCATTCCCCTGGATAACGCCCGGATGGTGGTGATGGTGGTTGGTTAGGTGAGTGTGTGTGGTGTGTGTGCATGGTGATTGATCGCCGGAAAAAAATATGAACACAGTGGAAGTGAAGAATGGCGGTGTGGGTTGGTGACGGACGAAAGACATTACGACGAACAACGTAGCCTCAGAGAATGAGGTGCTGGTCATGTCTCAACACCAAAACCCTCACGTTTAGCCTCGCGAAGGACGAGTCGAAGTGCGGGTTCCGCGAGACTGTCTGGATCGTCGCGACTGGCGAGACTGTCTGGAGCGACGGGTGCGTCGATCAGAGCTGCGGCTGCCTGAAAACACGAAATTGTCAGCAAAACTTTGTCTGGAGAAGTCATGGAGGCTACGCTGTGGAAACTTACTGGGACTGGTCTGCGTGTAATCAGTGGAGTAGTAGGAACTGCTCCAGTCATACTGGTTGCTGCTGTTGCTGCTGTTTCGAGTCTTCCGCTTGTCGCTTGATCGGAGACCGAGGAGGATCGCAATGGCACCGATTGCGGTCAAGATCCAAGCCATACCTTCGCCAGACTTCTTCTCCTTGCGAGCAGCGGCTCCAGAGGGTCGGCCACCACCACCGACTCCGAACCAGCGGCTATGAGTGGTACGGCCACCAGAGATGGCACCACCGCCACCACCACCGCCGCCGCCACCACCACCTGCACCATATCCACCGTGGCCACTCATTCCGACGTGAGTACCATGTCGAGAGTAACGCTTCTCGGTGATGATGCGCTCAGTTCCATGGCTCTTCCTGCCACCAGCACCAGCTGCTGCTGCACCAGCACCGGCACCACCAAAGGCACCGACGATGGTGTGCCAAAGTCCCCGGGCAATGCAACAGAAGCAGAGTAAAACAAGGAGGACCACACCAGCGATTGTGCCGATGACGATTCCAGCGATGGCGCCGCCACTTAGCTGGCCGCTTGTCGTGGATACACCAGAGGTGTTCGTGCTCGAGGCAGCGGGATTGGTCTCGCTAGCGAAAGTGCCGGTTGTCTGGGTCTGGGTCGCAGTTCCGCTGGTAGGGCGGAGGGGAGCTGAGAACTGAGTGGTGACATAGACACCAGTGGTAACAACCTCCGTGAATGTACTAAAACCCGGATTGGCCTCACACTGGCCGTCAAAGGCGCAAAATTGCCAGTTCGCGCAGCAAATGGGACCGCAGGCGATCTGACCGGAGCCCTCAGGCGGAACGCAGGGTTGACCACCGATACCCACACCGACCGTGGTGGTAGGGACATACCAGGAACTGATAGTACTGGTGAATGTTCGGGTTTCGGTCCAAGTGGTAGTAAAATCACGGCCGATGATAGTGTGAGCCAGGCCGGTAGTGCAAGTGGGCACGCCGGAGGACGTGAAGCAAGATTCATCGCCAGAGCAGCAAAGCTCGTTGTCGGCGCCGCAGTACTCAGAGCATTCTTCAGGCTTAAGGTAGCCGAAGCCGTTGTCGCGGAGCGAGTCGCGCGGGTAAGGCACAGCCGCCGCAAGGGCGGTGAAGGTGAGGGCAAGAAGCGCTTTGAAGTCGCGCATCTTGAAGGTGTTGTTCTGGTTGGCTGGATGAAGTTCGACGGATTCTGCTGCTAAAAAATTGCGACGGATCGGCACACCGACTAATGAGCAGTGCGGGCGATCTCACTCGATTTTTCTGTCCTTCGTCGTCGCCTCGAGAACAGGACTCAGAATACGCACGCCGAAGAGCGGAATCTGGGTTGTCAACTGGTTCCGCCCAGCTGAAATCCGAGTGAGCTGACTCCCTCGCTCACTGGACGGATTCGGAGGTCGTATCGATTCGCGGTTGAGAAACAAGTAGTAGAAGGTACCTATGGTCGTGTAAGTTGGAGGTGATGCGGTGTGAGTCTCGTCGGTCGATCTCAGGTCTTCAACAACCTCAGATGACTCGAAGGGAGGGAAGAATGGACGAAAAGAATGGGAGCATTCGGCGTCGGAGAAGAATGCGAAACAAGAGGAAGAACAAAACAATGCAAGGCCCTTACCCTTAATGCAGCCCTCTTTTTCATGTGCTTATCCCCAGCCGCCTCTTTTTTATTTTACCGACTGATGGAAGCCTTCACAAGACACTAATGTATGTTGTAGGCACGAGTATCCGTAGGTATACGGGAAGAGAGGCACTGGGAAAAGGCGCGGGGTTGGAAGGACTTTAGCGTTGCTCCCTCAGCGAAACAACAACCGAACAGAGGCAATCACAGGAAAAACAGAGGGGTTGGTCCAGCTGGACGACGGTGTTAGCAGGGGCTGTTGAGCCGCTGATTGGCGGGATGGCATAGCTCGTACCTGGAGCTAGGCGGAGGTACATGAGGAAGGCACGAAGTACCGTAGGTACCTACATAAGACAGGCACGGAACTGGAACTGGCTTGGTGAGAAACAGGCAGGATCAGAAGCCCGCACACACTCCAGGTCGTTCTTGCCCCCATCACACGCACGCACGCGCACACAGCCGGACTGGAGTCGACGCACAGCAACACAGCGCGAACGTACTTAAATACGGCAGTTGCGACTCGGGTGCTTCCTGCGTGTTGCCCGGAAGCAGCGCGTTCAGTGACTCTAATAGTCAATGATCGGTCCCTTCAACAAATAGCTTTCACGGGCGCAACAACGCATGATGGATGACATGATGAGTTGGCAACACCGCTTGGGCGTTGATTTACGAGTACGGAGCACCTGCTAACTACTCCATAGACGCCATCCTTCTTCTAATCCGTACGAAGTACGCAGGACCTTCTGTATTTCGTATAGCAGCTCCGGGGGCACAGCACGGTACTTGTGATGAGTGACTATCGATAGGCCCCAACGTCCTATGATAGGGTTACAGTCACAATTTGTGCTGCGGCACACTCGCCTTACTTGCTTGCCTACCCTGTCGAGCCTGTCTGACGTGCGGTTGCAAACAAGCAGTTTGAAAGGGACAAGATAGGTAATGATTCAGATGATGCCCTACGGATCTACCCACGGACGACTTATCATTGTTATACGAGCTGAACCGAACCGTTTAATAACCTTTTGACCGTATTGTCTATTCTATTGGATGCACATCAACTCACCTTATCTATTCCATACAATGAGGCTGTAATTAAGAAGGGATCTGGGGTCCCCTTAACCCATGCGTTGCTTCCTTCTGATCCAAACTTCCTTGACGTCTTCTTCGTCTTCTTTATGGATGCCATCCCCGTCTGCCGTCGGGCCCTTGCTGATAGGGCGCAACTGCACCTCCCACTGCATAACGGTGCTTAGCGTTAGTCGAGTTCACAGGTTGGAGAAGACAGCGTGAAATTCGACTGGGGCTTCCATGGATTCTCTCTCACATACCGTACGGAGTAAGTAGTTGTTGTGATCAGCTCGTCCCGTAAACAAGTCAAACGACCAGCCGTGCTTCGGGCAGGTGATTCCACTGCTCAGCACGACACCAAAATCCTCGATGTCAAACGGTGTGCCCTCTGTACGACATCCCAGCGTGTCAGCCAGCGTTCGCGTTATGATACCACTTAACGTCTCAGAGCGCCCGGAAGGTGTCTCCATTTTCGGGCGTTATGCAGGGCGCAGCAGATCAAAAGAACTGAGCTGATTTGATATGAAGTGTAAAAAGCCTGCCCAGACGGGACATATACAAATAATCAAGCATCAGGGTATGAAAGAAAAACCACAACATACTGGCCAACGGGAATGCCGAGTGAGGACATTTCTGCATGAGTGACCGGCCTTAGCAATCAAATCGTCTCTCAAGATATATTAAATCAAGAGAAAAGGGTCTAGGCTCACATTATCAACGGCATGGATCTTGCCTCGGTACTGGAAGATGAGGATCTGGTCTTGCAGCGCAGCACCGCTGTGCGAGGTCATATCGTCACCCTCGACCTCGAGCGCCGGGGTGTTACCGTCGGCCGAGGGCGCGCGGAACACCTTGCAGCCTGGCTGGATGCGGCCGTCATTGCAGGGGCGAGACTTGTAGATCGCTTCGGCGTCTGAGTCGCCGCCTGTGAGGTTGGGAAAGCTGGATGTGAGGCCGGCGTAGAACCAGGCGTCACCGTGGCGGGAGGGCGCGATGAAGGGGGTTGTCATCGCGATGCATTCTCTGAGTTGATGTTGTGAATTACAGGTGATAAGGGGATTTGTCTATCTACCTACGGATTACGAGTTGGCTTCCTTTTAGCTGAGGATGACTGAGGTGGGGAGTTAACTAATGATGAGTTTTCGTGAAGATATATCGGCATTTTGATCTGTATATTCTATATTGTCTCATAGTATCTCATTAATGTTCTCAGTTGAGCAGAAATATAATTATGAAGTTATCATGGCTAGATCTCTTATTGGATCTCTTTCTAAGAAGTCTTGTGAGGTGTTGATCTTGATTGCGACTCTTCAAGACAGACTGACTGAACCTTCAATTGAGAGTACAAGTGGAAGAAGTACCAACCTGAAAATGCACTAACCAACGAGTGGCCTCAGGCGCTTCAGCGCTAACCTTACGCTACGGATTTCGAGCTCTAGGCTGCTGATATCAGCGAGCTTAGGTGCGGAATAGGTACATGTCCGTACCACCAAATCTACGGCCGCGATGAGGTAACCGGGCCAGCTTAACCAGCCAGCTTCCCCTCCAACGATCCAACCGTCCAACCAACCGTCCAACCAACCTTGATTAGAAACGTCTGCGAACCTGACTTATGCCACCATCTCGAGGTCATCCAATAGCCAAGCAGTCCTCGAGCCCTCGCAATCGCATCAACCGGACCTAGGGACGCAAAGGGTTCCTAGCGGTATTTTATCGACGTGGACTTCGTATCGCGCGAAATCCCACCTGCTTCAACTCGTCTATTGCTCCGAGTCTTCGTCGCCGACGTGGTGCCCATCATGTCTCTCGATCCGCCCCCTTACCTTGGAACGCTGCAGAACAACATCCGTGCGCGACCCATTCCCTGGGACGGTGCGGCGAGAGCAGGCACTATAACAGAGAGCCAGCTCGCCAAGATCCGGGCTGTTGATAAGGGCAGAAAAGAGCAGAGGAAGCAGGTTGTCGAGAGCGATTTAGATGGCTACCGGATACTGTTTGTTGGAGAGCCAGGCAACCCCGGCGTGCTCGAGTCTGCGAGCAGGCGATCCGATGTCGTGCAGTACATCCTCGTTCTTCTGAGCGACATTCTGCAGGGTATGCGCCGACATGCCTCCCTCTTGGATCGTCTGTACGGAATATATGACTGACTTATATATCGTCCCAAGGCGTCCCGGCTCTCGCGAAAGCGCTCTATCAAGACTCGGATCCCTACCAGCACTTCCTCCCGCTATTGGCGCATTCCAACAATCTCGAAGACCCCATTCCTCTGCTTACATCTACTGTGCTAGCAACACTCATGGCGAGTGCGCAGGACGCATCTCCCGCCACGGTGCACTCTCTGCCCCTGATACTCACTTATCTATGCGGCCTCACTAAGAACTCGAGCGATGCGGGTCTGCAAGATATTGCTGTGACGGAATACTCGTCCTTATTGTACAACAAGACTAACAGACAGCTTTTCTGGAAGCAACGAAGTGAGACCGTCGCGCCCCTGATCGACCTTTTGCGCAAGGCCGCTGGCTTCAGCGCCGAGTCAGCCGCCAGCTTATGGAGCGGAAATGCTGCGCCGAGAAGTGTTGGTCTCGAGGGTCTGAGTGGTGGTGTCGGCATCCAACTCCTATACCACGTTCTATTAGTCTTGTGGCAGTTGAGCTTCGAGGCCGATGACATTGGTGATGAGATGAACGAGTATGGATGAGCCCTGGCTAAAGAGTTCATTTTTTGGCTAACCCCTGAACAGCGAATACGATATTATCCTTCTCTACACGCAACTGCTGCGGCTCTCGCCCAAGGAGAAGACTACGCGACTAATCCTATCGACGCTGTACAACCTCCTGAATGCTAACCCTTCCACACTCCTCCCCACAGCTGTGCTCGCTCGCCTGCCAGCTCTTCTCCAGAATGTTGGCGGCCGCCACTTGACGGACCCTGATCTTCAGGAGGACCTTGACCGGCTCAAGGAGATGCTGGAGGAGTACCAGAAAACAAAGACGACGTTCGACGAGTATGTGGCCGAGGTCCAGTCCGGACATCTGAGATGGTCGCCTCCCCACCGTCACCAGATCTTCTGGACCGAGAATGCGCGCAGAATTCTTGAGCATGAGAACGGCGAGATCCCGAGAAAGCTCGCGGAGATCATGAGTAAGCCGTGGGAGAACGACAAGGCGGTCCTTGCTATCGCGTGCAACGATATCGGCTGTCTCGTCAAGGAAGTGCCTGAGAAGAGGTACCAACTTGAGAAGCTGGGTCTCAAGACGCGCATCATGGAGCTCATGCAAGACAAGGATGAGAATGTGCGGTGGGAGAGTTTGCGCGCGCTCGGCGGCTGGTTGAAGTACAGCTTTGACAACTGAGCGAGCGACTTTTTATGTTGCCGTTGTAGCCGTTGGGCGATCTCAAGTTACAATTTAATTCAGTTCTGCCGTAAGATGTTGTCTCATTACCATGGCAAATTCATGAAGGCGGGAGACTGGGCATGGCATACGGCTCTCGCTGTTCCTTAGAGACGGAGTATGTATTAAACATTGTTTGATGATGAAGTTTGGTGAAATCAACGCAGAGACCAGGACTGATTCAGGCTATCATTGAGCAGTAGCAATGCCATTGTGTAAACTCCGCAATTCTCACAGTCTCGGGCTCTCATGTTCGAACACCATATTAGCAGAGTAGATATTGAAGTTTGGAAACTCATATTGTTCAACTCATTCTTATAAAACTTGGTACGCTACACAAGTTCCCCACAACAACACTTCCGAAGTTCGTGCAATGCTCTTATCGTAACCAAACTTCATTGCAACCTATTTATAGACAGCACTTCGTATCGCGGTCCTAAGTCCTAACCTCTCAACCTCATCGTCGCGTGCTCCATAGATAAAGTCAAATCTCTCCCTACCTATCAGATCACTCGATGCATTAATCTACATATCTCGTACTTAAACAATCTCCGATAGGTGTCTACGTTTCAATATCGATGTTTGTAGGTTAGGTGGTACACGTGTAAACCAGTCGACTAAACGTGCAACGCTACGGCATACGGCTATGAAGACTTTAAGTGGATGCGCTGAGCCGTTAAGTCCGAACGTTAGCGCCGCATCCACTTTAGAAGGTCCCATTTGGACTTCCGCTTCAACTCGAAAAGTGTGATAGGTACTTTAGACTTTGGCCGTAATCCGTAAATGAACAACAGAACCGAGAGTTAACAAAGGTTGCCGAGTTCTTAGGTAACTCTTTGCCAATGACAGGAATAACGACAGCAATTCGGCTTGAAGCGGCTGTGGAGGGGGAAGGTGGCGGGCCAGAGTTCGCCAGCTACCCCACAATTACCCCATACTCGTGGACCCCACATTTCTCGTCTTGTAAGAGAGCCGACAACGGTCAACTGCCTTTCCCCGGCCACTCTTTCCGTGCTCCGTAGATAAAGAGTACGAGGGTAGGCACGACTAATGGGATCTCGTCTCATGTCATTCCTCGATCCTCACTCTCTCCAATCCTGACTCCTACTATCCCCCTTAGGCATCTATCAACATTCAGCTATTTATTTATGTATCCAAGTCTCGTTAGGTAGCAATCGTATGTAAACTCTATTTCCGGTTGGTAGTTCTCGATCGCTTGAACATCGGAGAATACTATCCATACGTACCTTTACGAAGAGTACAAATTCATTAATCATGCACCGTCTTGCAAGCACAAGAGGTCTCGTTTCCCGAGCTGGTCTTGGTCTCACCACGCGTCGTCTGTACTCGTCTTCCTCCTCGTCGTCTCTCTCCCCTTCTCTCTCCTCCCCCCGATCACTACTCACCCTATCCGCCACCCCGAGGATGTCGTCCACAGCACATTCTGCCATGCGGATGCCCGCCACGGTACAGCATGTCCGCCCCATGGGCGCGTTGGCCTCAACCGCCACGAGCTATCCCACAACGCACGAGAAGATCTCGAACCCGGAGGACACTCCGTACTTCCTGGACAATCAGTTCCTGCCCAGCAAGGCCGAGCAGTTCATCGAGCTGCACGACCCCGCCACCAACAACCTCGTGACTCGCGTGCCGCAGATGACGGATGCCGAGCTGAAGGCGGCTGTCCAAAGTGCCCAGAAGGCCTTCCCGGCTTGGCGGAACACGAGTGTCATGGCTCGTCAGCAGGTCATATTCAGATTCGTCAGCTTGATCCGGGAGAATTGGGATCGTCTGGCTGCGAGCATTACCCTTGAACAGGGCAAGACGTTTGCTGATGCAAAGGGTGATGTTCTCCGTGGTCTGCAGGTTGCTGAGGCTGCTTGTAATGCCCCGGAGTTCCTGAAGGGCGAGGTCCTTGAGGTGGCTAGGGATATGGAGACTCGGAGTTATAAGGAGCCGTTGGGCGTTGTTGCTGCCATTTGCCCCTTTAGTATGTTAACCATATCAATTGCGACAATTGACGGAATTACTAACAATTACAACAGACTTCCCTGCCATGATCCCGCTCTGGTCTATTCCCATTGCCACTGTTTGCGGCAACACCCTCATCTTGAAGCCCTCTGAGAGAGACCCCGGCGCTGCCATGATCCTCGTTGAGTTGGCCAAGAAGGCTGGTTTCCCTGATGGTGTTATCAATGTCGTCCACGGTGCCCACAACACCGTGAACTTCCTCCTGGATGCGCCGGAAATCAAGGCCGTCAGCTTTGTTGGTGGCAACAAGGCCGGAGAGTACATCTTCAGCAAGGGATCTGCCAACGGCAAGAGAGTCCAGGCCAACTTGGGTGCCAAGAACCATGCTGCCGTTCTGCCCGACTGCAACAAGAACCAGTTCCTCAACGCAATTGTTGGAGCTGCCTTCGGTGCTGCTGGTCAGCGATGCATGGCCTTGAGCACCCTGGTCATGGTTGGTGAGACCAAGGAGTGGTTGCCTGAGCTGGCCGAGAGAGCCAAGAAGCTCAAGGTTAACGGAGGTTTCGAAGATGGAGCTGATCTCGGACCGGTCATCTCTCCCCAGAGCAAGGCGAGAATCGAGTCCCTGATCGCGAGTGCTGAGAAGGAGGGTGCTACTATCTTGTTGGATGGCCGTGGTTTCAAGCCCGAGAAGTACCCCAACGGTAACTGGGTTGCGCCCACTATCATTACCGACGTGACCCCTGACATGGCCTGCTACAAGGAGGAGATCTTCGGTCCTGTGCTCGTCTGCTTGAACGTGGATACCCTTGACGACGCCATTGAATTGATCAACAAGAACGAATACGGTAACGGTACTGCCATCTTCACGAGATCAGGCCCGACTGCCGAGACGTTCAGGAGAAACATTGAGGCTGGTCAGGTGGGTATCAATGTTCCCATCCCTGTGCCGCTGCCCATGTTCTCGTTCACGGGTAACAAGCGGAGTATCGCTGGTGGTGGCGCGAGCACATTCTACGGCCGCCCTGGTGTCAACTTCTACACGCAGCAGAAGACGGTGACGACTTTGTGGACGAGCGAGGATGCTATCTCTAAGAAGGCTGATGTCGCCATGCCTACGCACAGCTAGATACCTGGATGTGAGGCTATGTGAAGCAGTAAGGATAGGATGTGGCGTGCTTAGAAGGGGAGTCATGTGGTGACGAGGTCAAGATGTTTATTAATTTGTCTAGCTATTGCTCTTCTACGGATTGTTAAATTGAACGATATAGGTAGAGAATGAGATCATGGAAACAGTGTTGTTATGAAACGCAAGAGTTGCAGGTGAACAGATACTTCGAATGCACATAACACAACGCACATGCACCCTACCCGCCCGTGCCGCAACTTACCTCCACGAAGGATATCATGTCGCAGATAAATGAATACTTATACTATAGAGAGGGGGCTGACTACACGGCGTCGACCTGCATGAGAACGACCTAACAGGACCATGGTAACCTCATGTTGGGTTGGGTTGGTCACATGGCTGCGACGCCGGTTTTGGTGATATGTTGGTTGCTCAGTAATCTGGAAAATGTAACGCTGAGGACATACCCCTGGTTATAGGAAGTGTCTCGGGTTATGTATTCCGAGTTGTGAGACGGGTGGGATTTGGTGAGGCTGGTTTGAGTGACCGACATCGATGAGATGGTAGTTTCTGGTGAGAGGGCATAAGTAGTGGCGCTCGATCTTCAACGCCATCGTGATCACAACCAGCCATTGAGATGAAACGATAGGACCAATACGACAGAACAACGGTTCAACGCTCTCGCGCCCCATTGGAGTGAACTGAACGGAACCCGTCTTCAGTACGAGGATCCGGATGATGGGCGGCTCATATACCGGGAGGCTGGCGCGGAGTTACATTGTGAAGAGTAAGCAATATTCTCGCCTTGGGGGTTAAATCACAAGTTGCGATATCGCAGACGCCTCATTGATCACGGCTTGTATGGATTAGTGAACCGGCGATAAAACAGGCCATTCACATGCGCCGAAACAGGGCGTCTGTCAAGCACAGAACACCTATATGTACTCCGTGAACACGAGGCGACTCGCAGTAAGGCTATGTTGCCCAGAATGGCTGCGACGAGAGGTTGGAGAATCGAATTCGCATCTCTGGTTGGGCCGTTATACCCGGGCCATGCAGAGTGATTACCCGGTGTCTTCACGATATGGAACGGGCAACGACGATCCACCGATATGTACATCGGTGTATGTACACAGTCTGCATATACAGTATGGATACGGCTTAATGCACGGTCGAGATAGGCTTGTCCCACGTGGGGCCAGGCGAACCCGCATCAGAATTACGATGCATTTCCGCCCGCCGGACTCGGATCGGACTGCATTCTGCGTCGATTTTCTTTCTTTCTTATCGCTGACAGCAGTTCCGGTACGTAGCACGCATGTAACGAATGGGTCATTAGTACCAGGACAGGCTAGATCTGTGCCTAAGATCCCAAGTGCAGGTCGGTTAAGTAGCGGCCAGAGCAGATTGGGAGGGACGAGGAGGAGGGGATATCCACCAGGAGGTGGGGGAGGAGTCAAGCAGGTCGGGACGAGGGCAGTTCGCCGCGGAGATGAGGGGCAGATCTGCTTTGTTTTTCTGTACTGTTGATGCTTTGTTTTGTCCGGGAGTCATCGGCTGGTTCGATTTCTTATTATTTAAGGCGGAGGTGATTTGAGGCTCTTCTTCAACTCCTTCTTTTTGCGGAACCGGAATATTCACAGCCTCATTCCTACTCGTCGCCGCTGGACCGGTTATTTATTAGGTATAGAACTGCAACATGGGGCTGGCACCTCTTCTGCTCTCCTTGGCGACGCTGCCCCTCGCCAGGACCGAGACCGTCCTTGGCGCCTACATCTTCTCCCGCCATGGCGATCGCACCCCCAAGGTCTTCCCGCCCGCGAGTCTGACCTCGCTGGGTGCTGATGAGGTCTTCGCTTCGGGCAGCTACTATCGCAACCGATATGTTGCCGACGATGCTACCTCGCCTATCCTCGGCTTGAGCCGCAACGTTGTCGCATTGGACCAGCTGGCTGTCGCTGCTCCCGTCGACAATGTTCTCCAGAGCTCGGCCCAGGCTTTCTTGCAGGGTTTGTACCCGCCGGCTGGCAACTTCACCAACCAGGAGCTCCGGAACGACTCCTCGGTCTCCGCGCCGCTTGGCGGATACCAGTACATCCCCGTGAACACTGTCGCCGGTGCTGCTGCTGCCTCCAATGCCGACTCGGAGAACAGCCCCTGGCTACAGGGTGGCAGTGGATGCACCAAGGCCGTTGTCTCGTCCAACGACTACCTGGCCTCCAGTGAATACATGGACACCTTCGACCAGAGCAAGGACTTCTACCAGAGCCTGTTGCCCGTCATCAACAGCACCTTCTCGGCCGACGATGCCAGCTTCAAGAATGCTTACGCCATCTTCGACTACGTCAACGTCGCTACCATCCACAACCAGACCATCCCGGCCTCCAATCTCCTAACCAACGACAACATCCGTGAGCTCCAATTGCTCGCTAACATCCACGAGTGGAACCTGGCCTACAACAGCAGCGACAGCGTCCGCGCTATCGCCGGCGCCACCCTCGCCGGCCAAGTCGTCCAGGCCCTCAACAGCACCATCACCGGCCGGGGCAAGCTACCCTTGAACATCCAATTCGGCGCCTATGCCGCCTTCTCCTCGTTCTTCGGTCTCGCGCAGCTGCCCGCCGACTCGGCCGACTTCACCGGCATCGTCGACTACGCCGCCTCCATGGCCTTCGAGCTCGTCACCAACGCTAGTGTTTCCGCTGGCGCGTACCCCAGCGCGGACGACATCTCCGTCCGCTTCCTCTTCACGAACAGCTCGGCTGCTCTCCACGCCCCCACCGTCTACCCCCTCTTTGGTCAGACGGAGACTGTCCTCCCCTGGTCGCGCTTCGTCTCTGAGATGAACAAGTTCGCCGTTAGCAACACGGCCGACTGGTGCCGCGTCTGCGGCGTCAGCTCCGCCACCTGCGCGAGCGCATTGGCTGGTTCTGGCTCTGACGATGTCATCGCTGCGCCCGGCTCGGCTGGTATCTCTGCCCCTGTTGCCGGCGTCATTGGTGCCCTGGTTACCCTTGCGGTTATCTTTGGTGCGGAGGCTATCTTTTATATGCTCTCGGGCTTGACGTTGATTAAGAAGTCGACATTGGCTGCGCAGAATGCTGCGTTGGCTCAGATGAAGGCGTAGATGAGGATGAAAAAGGGAGAAAAAAAGGAGGGGATGGGAGAAGAAAAAGGGGAAAGGGAAGCGTATGAAGTTCATGAATTGTGTTATGACTACGATGATGTTTATAACGGCTGGTGTATAAAAGTACGGTGATACTGAATATAACTTTTGTATTGATTGCACTTTTTCCATGTTGTGGCTTTGGTGTGAGGGTTTGGTCAACAACATGATATTGACTGACAACATGAAACGAGCGCTGGAAATACATCGTGAACAATCTCCCATTATCGTAAACCCCATGCAAGAGGTATGTTGTAGCACATCCGGTTCATGTTACGCCGCATATTTTCAGCTAACGTCGAGATCCATCATATCCGAGTGAACATTCGGGTCCAGCCTCTCTCTTACCGTAGCCCGAACATCCTGAGTAGATCATGTTTGTGGAAGAATTGTCGGTTGCGTTTTCCGAAGATATCTATATTTGTCAGTACATCAACCAACAGCAAGAATGAAGTAAGAGATAAAGAGTGTAATTGACTTACACATAGGCACGCTCAAGAAACAAATCACAATCTGCACCGCGCCCAACGAGAAGAAGACCTTCCGGATACCTGATTCGACAAACCAGTCATAGGCTTTGAAGGTCAGACCGAAACTGAAGATGTTTTTGAAGATAATGAGGCAGGTGAAGCCTTCGATTGCGAGGTCGCCTGGGTCAATTGTGTTAGAGGGGTGTTGATGGATACGGGCGGAAAGGGGGAACTCACGGTATGCGTCCACGATGTACAGGGAGCTTGCAACGGCACCCACTACCGTACCGGCGACTTCGAGACCGAAGAAGACGATGGGGACGGCCCACTAACACCAATCAGCTCACCAACACTTCACCAGGGGTTATATCAGAAGACGAAGGTCAGAAAAAACTCACATGCAGCCTTCCATCCAACGTCGCCTCGGCCGTAACCGCAAACCCAAACAACCCGACAACCCCAAAAACAAGCTGCGGCACAACCAACACCAGTCTAAACTCAGGCTCATAAATCCCCCCATTCCACCTCGTAAGAACTTTCGCAGACCAATCCGCCAACACGCCCGCCGTGAAAAAGCCCAATAGGGCACCGATGAAGGGCCCCGTGTACGCATAGCCCGTCTGCACCTCGCCCCAGAAAAGGGGCGGGCCGAGGAATATCGCGGCGAGGATCACGGCGATGAAGACCGTCCAGCCGATCATGGTGCCCTGGATGAGCGCGGCCCAGAGGAAAGCCGGTTGTGCGAAGAGCGGGAGGGGGCGGAATAAAAGCTTCGGGAAGGATTCGTCGGTTTTGCGGCCATCGAATAGGGCAAGACTCTGCATGAAAGTCTTTTTCGCGCGCGGCGGTGTGGGAGTGGGCGTTTTGTCCTGGTCGATGCTGGGCGTGGTTGATACGATATCCGTGTTTAGGGATGCGTCCCGTCGGTAGGAAGTCTCTGGACAGAAGAGGAATACGGCGATGAGAGAGAGCGCGCAGAATATTGCTACGAGGTTGAAGGTCCACCACCATTTTATCGTGTGTGTGATTTTGCCCACGACGATGGGCGTAAAGAAGGCGCCGCCGAAGACGGCGAGGTTGGTGAAGGCCATGCGTTTGCCGCGTTCCTTTTGTAGTCAGTTCACTGACTATCTGGAGGTTGTTGATATAGGGATTAAAGGGGTAAGACTTACATGCACGAAATAGAGATCTCCCATAGCGGCATTCACGAGACCCTCAAAGGGCGCGGTCCCCACGCCCTGAATGATGCGCGCCCAGAGCAAACTGGTGTAGTTATGTCCCGCCGCACCGGCCCACGCACTCGAGATAATGAGGATGACGAGGCCAAGAATGAAGACATGCCGTTTTCCCCATATGCGACCGGACGGCACGAAGAAGAAACCGGCTAGTCCGACGCCGAGCAGACAATATCCCGTCAACAGGGCGATGTAGGTGAAGTTCAGCTCGAACCAGACGGAGAGGGTTAGGGTGTTGGCTGCGAGGATGGGACCAAGCGCTGTCGCGAAGATTGCGGACAGGGAGAGGATGAAGGTTATGAGGTCGCGACGCCAGAGCGGCCAGTTTAGGGGGTCGTTGGGGTCGTCAGAGGGTTGGGGGTTCTTTGCGATTGTATTAGCATTGAATTGGATCTGTGGTTTCCCCTGAGATGATAATTGGTGAGGGCATTGCAGGACTGCTTACAAGAATTATCGGGACGGGACCGCTGCGATCGCATTTCAAGCCATGCGCATCGGCGGTATCGACCGTCTGTGGACGATCCGGGTCGTCAAAGTAACGGGTTGTACCTATCGAGGTTCATTCTCATCAGATAACCGAACAACAATGACAATGCCGTTGAAGAGGTCTTACCAGGGACATGGTCCCGGACGTCAAGGATGCCTAACCCCATGTTGAGTAGCTGCTTGACTTCCAGGGAACCTGATAGTTCTCTCCCTCTTTCAAGAAGGAAAAGTGTTCGCCTTTAACAATGCCAGGACTCGGCGCGGGAACGGACGGACGGGCACTTCCCCCTCACAGATAGGCATGCAAGAGAGCCTAATATATTTCCCTGCGGGGTGCAGCCGCCGCCTGCGGCGTTCGATAGACCTCGAAGGTCGAGTTCGAGACCCTCTCGTTCTGGATTGTGTGTAGTTGTTACGTAGTATCTTGTTCAGCTCCCCTTTTTGCTCCTTTTTACATGTGATTATTCCTGCCTACACACTTCACGGATGGTAACGTTGATCGACATTGGCATTCCTAACGCCCAGTACATAGGAGTACATGAGCAGCAGGGTCGTCGTGACACTGTGAATCTGCTTTCATGTGAGTGCAACACTGCACAGTTAATATCCCTTGCATGGCCCAGAGGCAAGACACCCCCCTGCGTTTTGGGGTTGAGCGACCTTGTTGAAACAAGTTGTGATTGCGGTCAAAAAGAAACATATACACTGACTCGCTTTCCTTTGTAAACAATTGTCTAAAAACTTATCTTTGTAGACGACCCGAATATGTCATCGATGACATGGAGCCCCTGAAGTAGTGGCCCAGTCCGCCTTGCTGATCAGCCAACGTGACGCGGGGATGGATCTTGGAGACCTGAAATTCAAAATTTTTTCGCGCGCCACCCCGATTGTGATATGACCTCAACTGGTGGTAACTGTACAGTAATAGTTTCGTAAAGTCACGATTGGACTTTTTGTTGTGTTGCGAGACGTGGTGTTAGGGGGCTCCCGTGATTCAAATGACATCGGGATACTTTTTCCGCGGGAAGACGTTGGATCATACGCAAACAGCTCTGTTTCCGTATTTATACGGGTAGATACTCACCTCTGCATGCTTGCATTTGTCTCGAGGAGATATTCTTTCCAATAACATTCCTGCTACTTACCTCCAAACTTCAACAGTTCAAACAATTTCGTTTTCTACCTACCTACCATCACCACCTCGTCCAGAACTCGACCATCATGAAGCCATCTTTCGTCGCTCTGACCCTCGTCAGCGCAGTCCTAGCCCAGGACCTCGGTGGCTTGCCCCAATGCGCTGTAAGTCTAGATCCGTCCATCCAACCACCCAACCCACCAATCTGGCTCTCAGAGTCCCAAGAACCAGACTGAATCTCAACCCTCGCTCACACACCCACTTCACAGCAATCCTGCCTAGCGCAGTTTACAACGGGCGGCAAGATCGGCGACTGCGACCGCCTGGACGCCAAGTGCATTTGTCAGAGCAACGGCTTCATCAGCGGCATCGCGTGCTGCGTGACGGGAGTCTGCAACGCGCAGGACCAGCAGGCGGCCATCAATTTCGCGCATAGCTTCTGCGCCACCCAGGGCGTCACGGATCTGCCTGACACGGCGACCTGCGCGAGCAGTGCGAGTGCGAGTCCTACGGCGACGGGCGCTACCATGTCGACGATGTCGCCGACGACTTCGATGGCGGCGGCTACGCAGACTGGAGGGGCACAGGGCTTTGCTGAGCTTGGGAAGAGCGTCGCCGTTTATGGCGGGATGATGGCTGCCTTGGCCATCATGTGAGATAGGACTGAGGCAGAGGTGAGCTGAGGTTGTGATGGAGGCGTTGCTTGTAAGAGCGTTCACGTGCAGAATGTGAAGCTGAGAGTGATGGGACGGGCGACCAAAAGCTAGATGTTTTCACTGGTTAATGACCTTGGTATACCTTCACCTAATGAGACTACTAATGCGATCACGGAGACTTTCTCCCGTTTTCTTCTTTACGAGGCTTCTCTTCTCTGAGGCGTGATGTGATGGTCTGTGATGAGGTTGAAGTTCAGGCCGTCCACGGTTCCATAATCTGGGCTGACGACCTGCTTCGACCTGCCTCGGGAGTGCCTTCCCGACCGAGGCTAGCTGCCCTTTCCGCGTTAAAGCATCTAACCCAGCTTGGTTAAACTGGAGGGGCCCGATGACGTCTTACCGAACGACGGACAGTGTCCCGCCGTCTGTCGAGTCGAGTCTGACTCGCGAACTCTGATTGATTCTCTGGTCGCGCCAAACTTCATCGTCACTTCTTACCATCTTTTTGTTTGCTCCGTACTTACGTACCTCCCATCTATTCACTCCTTTCCCTTTCTTGAAAGCCTCGATCAAATTTGAAGGGCGGTTTTGACTACGTGATGAGGACAATGCTAATCTAAGGAGGCCTTACCATATTTCTTTCGTCGACGTTTCGTCTGACAAACGAATCTCAAGGATGCCCGGACGTCAATTGAACCGTGTCGGTTTCGTGAACGTCTCTTCGCCTGATGAGACACCTTCTTAAGCAATGCCACGGGCTATTCTGTCATGTCATATACGAATGGAACCTTTGCATTGCCATCATAGGTACAAAAGCATTGTCTTTACCTACTTACGATGAGGGAACTCCAACTGTTTGTTTCTCCTCGACTTGACTACGCGTTTGGCTCGAAAGATCATGAGTTTCACCCGCATACGAATCGGGTTTCCCATGCACGGCATAGGCTTGGGGCTACGATCCTTGCCATCTACTACTGACCGATACTTAACAGCGCAGGACCTCTGTGGAAACGATGAAGCGTTTGCCGAAGCTTGTCGAAGGGAATCCGAGAAATGTGTGAATCCACGACGTGACGCTGCTACTTCTTCAGAAACATTCGTGCTGTTCAGAGGCCTGGAACTGAACGACCTGCCTCGATCTGGCTGCAAACATGTTCACTGTGAAGTCTGAACATGAGCCGACCTCGACTTCCAACCAGACATAAACGTTGCCGCGCCTCCTGTCACCGATCACTCCCGTTGCTGATACGGGGATTGCTGCCTAGAGTCTCAACAAGATGCAGTCATGGCCGCTACAGTGCTGGATGGTCAGCAACGTCTCCTTCGACTATACATCAGTTGCCAGGGGCTCTTTATCACACGTTCTGCAGACGGCAAGGCCCAGTCTCTGCTACTCCGCTTGATTCTATCATCTTGCCATATTCATGGATTACAGAACCTGTATTGTTGAGTTGAGGACATGCCACGTGCCAGTTCCATTAGGAAGATACTGAAAGGTAATGAGTCTTTTTCTCGCCTGTCCTCTTGCTGCCTGAGTACGTATTACTGCTGCCTGGATGCTGTTCCAGGCTTGCAATGAATCACCCAGTTACTTCCAGTTCTGTATCTACAACCTTGGCTATTTCTTCTTGAATATATCTCCTGAATTCCATGCCGTAGCAACGAAGCAATCTCTCCCGTGATGGTGTTGAGGTACTTGTAGGTAAGTACTATTTCGTAAAGAGCTATGCCTGTAGTTTACCAGCACCAACGCTGTGCGAGTCACTCACTCACGATACGGTATCATCGAGGCATCAGCAACGTAACAGAAAGCCAGAATGGCCTGGATCATTACTCAAACGAGCTGCCATCAGGCGAGAAGATAGTTTAGCCCGCCAGATTTTCGGGATATGTATATGCAAAGGGGTCAATGCAGGCGGCGCGGTCCAGTGCATCCCGGAGTCTGCATTACGTACTGTGATTCACAGTACACTGGTCGGATTTGATTACTGTGGAGCTACGTCTTTATCGCCGGCAATGCCCTGCAAAATGCACCTGTGCTCCCGTCGCCAACCGGGTAAATGCCACCGTACGGGAGGGATACTAGGCACTGTATGCAGTTTCAACTCGGAAACGTCTGTCTTGTTCCGCGAGGCGTCGATTCATGGGTTTCCATAATTTTCTCTTCTCTCCCTCTTTACATCGACATACACAAATACTACTTACTACTACGCAAAGAGCACGTTTAATGTTATCTTATCCCTTCCGTTGTAATCCGATCCCGTGTCCATCCCGAGCCGGGATATCTTCTTCTTTTGGCGGAGGGCGCTTGGTTACGCATTATTAGAGCATACCTAGAGCGTGTTGCTTGATGCCTGCGAATCGGCGCTGAATGAGGTCCTCTCTTCTCGCTGTTCGAGCTCTGAGCAACGTTCGCTTATCCAAACTCGCCCGCCCAAGACCACTCGCTCTTTCATCCGCGTTATCGCATTCCCGCCGCTCGTATCCCCATACCGATCGCCTTCCCCTTCGCCGGCCATTCGCCACCTCTCTCCGTCTTCACCAGTCTCCCGGCGCCGACGCCCGTATCATTACCACCGTCGCCATGAATGGCGCAAGCCCCAACTCGAGACCAAAGCGGAAGGCCGCCTCTCCTCCCAACGATCGACCGCTTAAACAGTTCCGTCATAGCCTGAACGGCAAGGTCTCGCCGGGCGAGAACACGCCGGACATCGAATCCACCAGCTTCGTCTCCAAAGCAGACCAGGAAGACGATGAGGTCCCTGTCTACTATTCAGCGCAACCAGCCGATACTGCGGAGTGGCAAGCCACAATAGAGAACGTCGTACGATGTGTTGTCTCCATTCGCTTCTGTCAGACATGCTCCTTCGACACCGAGCCGGCGTGCGCGAGCGAAGCGACCGGATTTGTCGTTGATGCTGAGAGAGGGTAAGGATGCCCTGGACTTCCAGATATTCCCGTCTATCTTATTCTATATATGCTTACATATTCAAAAGGTTGATCATCACAAATCGACACGTCGTTGGCGCTGGACCGTTTACTGGCTATGTGGTCTTTGATAACCACGAAGAGGCTGATGCGTACCCTGTCTATCGTGATCCCGTTCACGATTTCGGCATTCTTCGCTTTGACCCCAAAGCCATCAAGTACATGCCTGTTACCGCTTTGAATCTCCGCCCAGATCTCGCCAAAGGTAAGCCCTGCGCCGCATGTTCTTGTCTCTTAAAGCCTTTTACTATCATTATACTGATTCTACTGGGGTGACGCAGTGGGTGTCGAGATTCGAGTTGTAGGTAACGATGCTGGTGAGAAGCTCAGTATTCTCTCTGGTGTCATCAGTCGTCTTGATCGAAATGCCCCTGAGTACGGCGAGGGCTATAGCGACTTCAACACCTGCTACTATCAAGCCAATGCTGCCGCCAGTGGCGGTAGTTCTGGCAGTCCTGTTGTCAACATTGATGGTCACGCTATTGCTCTACAAGCTGGTGGTAGATCTGATGGCGCATCGACTGATTACTTCCTTCCCCTGGATCGCCCCCTTCGCGCCTTGCGCTGTATCCAAGAGGGTATGCCCATTGCGCGAGGAACGATTCAGTGCCAGTTTCTACTCAAACCCTTTGACGAGTGTCGTCGCCTCGGCCTCACTCAAGAATGGGAGGCCGCCGCCCGAGAAGCTTTCCCCAAGGCGACGAACATGCTCGTGGCTGAGATTGTCCTTCCCGAGGGACCATCGCACCACAAGATTGAAGAGGGCGATGTTCTGCTAAGGGTCAATGGCGAGATGGTCACGCAGTTCATCCGCTTGGACGAGATCCTAGATTCCAACGTTGGAAACACCGTTAGATTAACCTTACAACGAGGAGGTGAGGATGTCGAAGTCGACATCGAGATTGGAGATCTTCACGACATAACGCCCGACCGCTTCGTCACCGTCGCTGGAGGCAGCTTTCATGACCTCTCTTATCAGCAGGCGCGCCTTTACGGTGTTGCCTGCAAGGGCGGCGGTGTTTTCGTGTGTGAATCCACTGGATCATTCCGTATTGATTCCGCTGAGAGTGGATGGATGATTCAGAGTGTCGATCAGAAGAAAACGCCCGACTTGAAGACATTCATCGACGTCATGAAACAGATTCCCGACAAAGCCCGTGTTGTCATCACATATAAGCATCTGCGCGACTTACATACGCTCCACACTACGGTGCTTAACGTCGACAGACATTGGTCTACTAAGATGCGCCTGGCTGTGCGAAACGACAACACGGGGTTGTGGGATTTCGAGGATATAGGCGAACCTCTTCTGCCAGAGCCACCCGTGCGCAGAAAGACGGCCTTCATCCAGCTGGAGCATACCTCCCATCCTGCGGTTGCTGACCTAGTTCGCAGCTTTGTCCGGGTTACTTGTCACCTCCCGGTGAAACTGGACGGTTTCCCGCGCAACAGGAAATGGGGCATGGGTCTAGTTATTGACGCGGAGAAGGGTCTCGTAGTACTATCAAGAGCTGTCGTGCCTTACGACATGTGCGATGTCTGGATCACCATCGCAGACTCTGTTTTATTACAGGGCAAAGTCGTGTTCCTCCATCCCCTTCAGAACTACGTTATTGTTCAATACGACGCCAGCCTCGTGGACGCGCCTGTCATGAGTGCGAAACTCAGCACAAGCACCATCTCACAAGGCATGTCTACCACTTTCATCGGCTTCAATCGCAGCGGGCGCATTGTGCACGCCGCTACGACGGTGACTGAAGTTACAGCAGTCTCTATCCCAGCAAACTCTGGTGCGCCACGATACCGTGCTACAAATGTTGATGCCATAACCGTGGATACGAGCCTTAGCCAGCTCTGCGGTAGCGGTGTGCTCGTCGACGACGCAGGTACCGTCCAAGCTTTGTGGCTCACTTACCTTGGCGAACGTAACAACCACTCTAGGGATGAGGAGTATCACCTTGGTCTTGCCACGCCGACGTTGCTGCCAGTGCTCTCTCAGATTCAGCAAGGAGAGATTCCCAAGCTACGCATGCTAGCGATGGAATTTCGTGCGATTGCCATGTCTCAGGCGCGCATAATGGGTGTATCAGAGGAATGGATCGAAAAAGTTGCTGAAGTTAACAAGCACAGCCATCATCTGTTCATGGTTTCGAAACGCACATTCGAGCGTGGAAACCACCCTAGCGTCCTGCTCGAAGGCGATGTCATCTTGACCCTCAATGGCAAGATGATCACGCGCGTGTCAGAGCTGGACGTCATGTACTCTAATGAAGTGCTCGACGCCGTTATTGTTCGGGAAAGTAAGGAAATGCACCTGAGGGTACCGACAGTTCGCGCAGACAACCTCGAGACCGATCATGCGATTTCCTTCTGCGGTGCTATCATCCATGTTCCTCATCTCGCCGTCCGACAACAAATCAGCAAATTGCACAGCGAGGTTTACGTATCAGCCAGAAGTCGTGGATCGCCGGCCTATCAGTACGGGCTCGCACCTACGAACTTCATCACTCACGTGAACGGAAAGCCCACGCCCGAGTTGAAATCCTTCCTCGAGGCTGTTGTACCAATTCCCGATAATACTTGTAAGTTGACCAGTCCCCATTCGCTTGCTTCGCGAGGATGTGTCTAACCCTGCCCTAGATTTCCGGATTCGAGCCATGACCTTTGACAACGTGCCATGGGTTGTGACCATGAAGAAGAACGAACACTACTTTCCCACGATGGAGTGGATTAAAGATGGCTCAGAGCCGTGCGGCTGGAAACGCATCGCGTATAGGAGCAACGGGAAGGCTATTGAAGGCGAGCCCACTGACGGCATCGTGCCTACGGCCGAGGATGACAACGGCGATATGTGTGTAGATGATGTACAGAGTGTTATCTGATCGACGAGGCTTGGCTACATCATGGATTACACTCTGGTGGAGAGAGAAGGACGTCGGGCTTATTACAAACACCAAATGGATACCAATACCCCTTGTAGTATATGATAGACGTCGTTCACGGTCCAGGGGTACGAGGGACTTCTCCCGGAGGCTTTCGTAGTCTTATGCCAGCAGGCTGTACCTTGACTTCAATATATAAGGTACCCCAAACACCATGTGTCATGTCATGTCTTCCAACGAGTGTGAATGCTAAACCAACCGCCCGTCTGCCCGCTACGGGCCACGGCTATCCACTAGGTTAGACGAGTAGCTAAGCCTAACTACTAGACGGTTCCCTAGATGGTCTACCGTCATCCTTAACTGCCGTAAAGTCCAGAGGGTCTTTCCCGCTTGCCTGACCTCCTTCCGTTTCAGTTGACCTTGCTCATACACCCCCCGTTCATTAACTAGTTACGCGGCCGTTCCCGAGATACGTACCGAGTGATACTGTTTGCACCGCCCTCCTTCCGTCATCGTTACTGCCTCATCCCACTGGCACATGTGTTGGCAAGCCGATTGGCAACTCGTTAGGGCCCATAGCTGCCCCATCTAGGTTATCCTTAGGAGGTAGTTGTTACCAATGTGAGAAAGAACGCGTGGGCACCCCCTGGTTGGACTCCGGGCACCCACCCATCAACCGTGCCTTCCCCTGATGTGAGAGTTAGGAGGTCTGTGTCTTGTTGATTCGTTACTTTACCATACTCATAAGACTTCCCATACCTACCTCTTTGCCAACCTATCTCTTCCTTACCTCTCACCCATCCCGCTCTTTCTCTCCCTGTCTCTACCTTTCCGCTCACACCCCACACTACTACCCTTAAGTCCAACTACGCGTACCACTACTGTTAACTTCTCAACTCAACCCACTACACACTCTTCACTGGCCTTTTCGTCATCGCAACGTATTCCGGCTTTCATCTGTGCCAGGTACGTCTAGTGCTACCTTTTCCCTTCCGTCGCCCATTCCTGTCCCTCTTCTCTATCCATCTTCTACAACTTTACTGGGTATTATTGTTGACCGCTTGAACTTGGGAATACAGAACGTTATCGCCAACTTCACTCGTTCTGCTACGCGTTGCCCAAGATGGATGAGAAGCGCAAGTGGACTCACGAGGAGACTGTAAGTTTGTTATGATTCTAATTCATTGGCGATGATGGGAGAGTCAATTGGCCCTCATCGTCGTCTTCGCCGTTGGTGTTTCAATGCCTCCCGTCTTGGTTTCGTTTCGAACCATCTCAGATTCTCTCCCAACCATTCAGAATTCCCATCTCCCCATCACGATCCCAATCGCCATTCCCAATCATCCATCCAAACTCCATTAGCCCATCCTTTCCGCCCATAACATTAAACTAACCCCCGCAACCCAGATCCTCTACCTCTTCCGCGCCGTCGAGCAGCTCGAGGCCGGCGGCAAGAAGCTCTCCGCCTCCGGCGTCAAGATGCCCGGCCGCACCCCCAAGGCCTGCACCCACCAGTGGGACAAGATCAAGAAGGACGTCGCCCGCTACCTCGCTGCCAACGGTAATGGCGCTGGCAACGGTAACGGCACCGCTAATGGCGACGACGTCGTTGTCCCCGGTACCCCGGTTACCCCCGTCACCCCGAAGCGTCGGGCTGGTGAGTTTTTTTGTAAATGTTTCCTTATTTTTCTTTCCATTCCTTTGTCTATTTGTATGCCGCGTTTTTTGTTTTGGCACTATTGGTGTTGTATTTCGATTCTGGTTTATATGGGTTTCGTTTGCTGTTTCTGTGTTTATGTTTATTGGTTTCTCTTGTCTCTGGAGTCGATTGTTATGACAAGAATCACTTGAACCCAGGAATTCGAGTCTCTGAGATAGGATAGATGCTAACGCGAAACAAATAGCCGTCAACTCTCGCAAGCGCACCGCCAAGACTATCGAGGAGGAGGACTCCGAGGAGGGCGATGGTGAGGGTCCTTGTAAACTTCCTTCCCTTTCCCCCTGTCTACAGCAACTTCATGCATCTTCTATTCTCCCAACTCCCCCCATCACGACATCTCTATCATCTTCATCTCTACATACCTACCCCCCCTTGCCATCCTATCTCCCCGCCTCTACATAGTGTCTCGACTAACAACCCCCAGTCAACACCCCCTCCACCTCCCGCCGCGGTCCCCCCCGCAAGAAGACCAAGCTCATCAAGGACGAGGACGACGCCGACGAGGAGGCCAAGTTTAAGAACGAGCCCGTCGACGACGCCGCCGCTGCCGGAACCAAGGTCAAGGCTGAGGAGGACGAGGATTACGAGGAGACCGTTGAGGGTGAGGCTTGATTTACTCGCCTTCTCTCTCTCATCTCATCTCTTCTCGTAACCTCTCTTCTCCTCGTCTCTTGTTTCCTCTAATCAGGCGTCTACGTTCCTTGTCTCGTTGTTCTGCGGAACGAAGTTCCCTGAAACCCGCACGTCTCGATAACACTTTGATGTTCTCAGACCAGGGGGGTTTCGGTTTGGAATCTCTTTCGTTGAGTTTCGGGCGTTTATGTTTTTTGGTAATGGGGGCCCCGCGGCGACGGTTGCCCCCTTATTCTGCGCAGTAGCAGATTGAGAGAAATGGTTCTCGCATGTGTGGTAACATCAGGCTGGCTCGCTGTAATAACATTCGCGACCAAGGCTGGCTAGCCGTAGTTACCATTATGATCAGACAGAAATAACAATGACTTTAAAGTAATTCTTATATGCTTGTGAGCTCGTGATTATTATGCATTCGTGGCCCATGATTAAGTCTGTGGTAAGTTGTATGTGAAGCTAATATGTTCAGCTATATATGTAAATGTAATTCAACACCTCTCAAAAACCCGATACAGACCCTTCAAATCGGCTAATTCCAGGACACCGCCCTGCATGAACGACTTCGTCGCCACGAGCCGTGCCTTAAAAGCGGGAAACAACACATGTTCGATCGCGCGACGGATCTGTGTCCGTCGAGCCTTCAGCTCGTCTGGCACCCCTTCTTCTACCTGATCATTACCGGGCAGCGAAGGTAGTTGTTCTGGTACGTAGAAAGTCGCTAGTTCCTTGAGGAAGGACTCAAAGCACAGTTTCTCGTCCGACCAGTTGACATACGGACCCAATCGAAGGAGGAATTGGGGCAGTTTGGCCATGGATGGCGTGTACCCCTTTAGCAAGAGGGGTATGCTAAGAACCTCACCAGAGGGAGAGATCTCGAGACTAAAGTATTCGAGGAGCATCTCGCGTCTCTCGATCAGCTGTTCTGTTATCTTCTCCACAACCTCGGTGACGTCCAAGCCATTCTCTGTGCCTTCTTCTCCAGCAATGTTCTCCTGCTCGGCTGCGATTTTCAGAACCTCACGTAGATTCAGCGCTGGGTTGAACTTGATAACGCCAAAGTTGCCGAAGTCGGTCAAACCGACCTGGTAGAAGTACTCGAAACACGCGCGACCGTAGTCTATCAAGTAGAGCTTCACACCACCCTGGATAGCCGCGAGTCGTCGTTTCTCATCTACGATTCCGACGAATGTATGATTGGCGATGATCTCCGTCAGATCGTGGTGCATGTCATCCCGCACAGCAGCACGAAGATCGCGTACGCTGGTTAGGCGACAGTACACTGGTTCACGATCTGTGACCTCGTACTCTGGCTCAAGACTAGCACTTGCGCCATTCTCATCAGCAGTCCCTGAACCTAGACCCTTAGTCGCGGCGGGGAACATGCTGGTGATTTTCCGAGACGAGGCGTCTGTCCGTACGAGATTGTTCTCGTAGGCACGGACAGGTGTCTTGTGAGAAGCACCGGGTGTCTTCGAGGAGGTCTTATCAACATTTTGAGGTGTGCTACTCGGAAGGCTCATACCCGGGAGTAGCGTCTGAGTCGTGAAGGTCCTGCTGGTGTCCACTGCCGCTAATTTCTCACGAATTGTCTCACACACGCATTGGATGATCTCATCTTCATTGAGGAAGTTCACTTCTCTCTTCGTAGGGTGGACATTGACGTCAACCCTCTGTGGGTCGATCTCGAGACTGAGGTAAACGAACGGATGTCCAGCTTTGGGTAGGAAAGCCGAGTATGTTTGCTCCAGGGCCTTCTTGATATTCGACGATTCTACACTCCGGTTGTTGATGAACAACAACAGCGTGGTTTTCTTGATATGATAGTTGGCATTTGTGGCCAACCCGGATGCCTTGAATCCCCATCGATCATCTGCAGCTGAGAACTGGATAAGTTCATTAGCTACACTACCACCATGGATCTGGCGAATTCGGTCAAGAGTCTGAGCCTGTGTTGGCACAGAGATGGATGTCCCTGAGTCACCATGCTTCTTACAAGAGAAGCCGACGCCTGCGCAGTGAATGGCGTATCGTCCTACCATGTCGATAATTTTGTTGTATTCATCAGACGCAGACCTAAAAGCTTTTCGCCGCGTTGGAACATTGTAGAACAGATCCTCAACGGATATCTGTGTGCCACCACGCCCCGCGGTTGGTTTGGGATCCGGAGACTGACCGGGTTTCGCAGGCGAGAGCTTGCCATTATCGTAGTGAGCACGCCAAGCACAACTCGAGTCCTTGGTCTTCGTCGTTACTGTCAGATGGGCAATGTGGCTAATACTAGCTAAAGCCTCGCCTCGAAAGCCATAGGTGCAGATACTGCTTAGATCCTCGAACTTCTTAAGCTTCGAGGTAGTGAATCTCTCACAAAGAATAGGGAGATCCTCTTTCTGAGGAAAATGTCAGTACTATACTCTTTAGAAATAAACAGGTTCTTAGACGTACATCAATGCCATGGCCGTTATCTGTGATCTGCAATAGCTTCAGGCCACCCTCCTTGACAAGGATCTCAAGCGATGTAGCTCCGGCATCAACAGCGTTTTCAATCAGCTCCTTCAGAGCATGAACAGGCGCTACGATGATCTCGCCGGCAGCAATCTTGTTGATCACATCTGGATCCAAGGCCTAAGGTGGTATCCGTTAGCCCCTCATGTTAGGTCGATCTCCCGTGACAGAGTAACTCACCTGAATGCGACGTGGAGTCGTATCCTCTGTTGCTGACGGCGGATCCTTCCGCTTGACGCCTCGTGGTCCGTCAACGTCAACGTCCATTCTGTCCTCCATGACGGCCAGCGAATATGAGGCCCAAAACCCGAGAAAACTAAGAACTAGGTGCAACGCCGACTACAATGCTTGCTCGTTACAGTCACGACGTAAACAGAGCTCGTCAAACGAGGTACCGGTTCCCTTGAAAATGGGGCCTAAGAAGGGCCGGAATATTGTGAGGTGTCATTGATGAAAGAATTCATGTCATTCTGGCACCGTCAATAGAAGTCACGAGAATCAGGTGACCGATTAAGAGGCAGCTGGACAGAAGATGGCGACTTCCATCTTTCGACGCGTGATAACCCGTTACGAACGCATTGGACCGTCAGCTTGATTGGCTCACGCCTACGTCAGTTTCCGTCGATGTCCAGCACCGTCTGTATGTAGTCTCGCACTGTATATTACGGTGTTTCTCCGACCGGAACATTAGGTAAGGTTGTTCTCGGAAGAATTAAAATATGGGGCAAACGATGGTGCGTGCGTGACGTCGCCAGCGTCAGGGCCAGTCATTCGCGCCCTATGATATTGTCTCACTTATTGACGTCAAACTCGCGAGTCTTGTGCTTGATGAAGAAAGATTCCATCAACGACCAGAAGTTTTTAGTAATATTTACACATATAGCAAGGTCTATTCTACTCGATTTTCTCAGTTCTGAAGCCCTAATCCGTAAGCGTGGCTTATCAAGCGAGATGGCAGTGCTTTCTACTGACCTGGAGGTTATTGCGTGGCCGTTTCTGCAACCCCTGAATGTAACATACCGCGAGTATTCCGCTTGGTTCCTATCCTACACTACCACATGATAAGGGGGTATCAACACTTACGGGATGGATCAGCGTTACCCGCGGTCTGGTCACCAACAGTCATGAGGACTGAGGCAGAGCAAGAGCAAGAGCAAGCAATGGTAGCATTGAAGGATGCGCGTTCACGTCTTGAGGTGCAATCGGACGTGTTTCCTGCGATTCATCCATAGAAAGGACCGTATTGCTCTCTCTCTCTCTCTCTCTCGTATTTGCAAATGCCCATTTTCTATTGCTCCTAAGTCATCGCCCTCCTTGATCGTGATTCTAGACAACCCCTCTTTGACTCTCACGTACTCTCGCGGGGCAAAGGCGCATGTTTTCTCTACTCGCAAACGTCTCTCTAGTAGTAGTTATGAGTATTTGTGGAACTTCTTCTCCCAATCGTCGGGCTTTGGTTCGAGGCGCAGTCCTCGCACAGCTTCTTCAAGCTCGCTCGTGAAGAATCACATCTCGTCTCCATGTGTCATATCGACAACACGAGCCAAAGATGGGGAGATCTGTAAGTCGTGTAGGTTGGTATCGTCTCAGCCACTCAACGAGATTACTATAAAACACGGTTCTTCATCATAGCCAGTAGTCGTAACCGTCTTTCTCGGCAACGACCTCTTCAAAGCCCTTCGACAATAATACTTTGGAAACCGAAAATCTCCTACCACCAGGAAACAATTTTGAGTTGAAGATAGGAGAAATGGCTTCACAGTCCGGCAGCGAGGACGCTGATGTTTCTTCGAACGTGGCATCTCGTGGATCTCCGTAAGCTTGTTTCCGTCTCTGCAACTCAGGGATCGCATGTATTAACTTTGACAGGGTCCCAACTACTCCTGGGTCGGCCCCAGACACGGCCCAGTCGCCATGTTCCGAAGATGAGCATCACGAGTCCCTATTGACCAGTTCCGTCATCCGAGAGATAGAGGCAAATCAGGGGTCAACCCCAAGAAGTCTAGCTTTTGAGAAGCTAATCATGGATTTGACCTCTCTGCCCTCATTACCACAACCCGCCCTGACTCCAAGCAAAAGACGATCTATGCACGAGATCTTGCTAGACTCTACCCCACCCGCGCCGGACAAGATGGCCGCAGAACTCGATCGCATCGAGAAAGAACTTGTTGTCGCGAACGCTGCGCAGGCTGACGGGCCCGGGACTCATAATCATAACGGCGGGTCCCCAAGTTCTCGTCCGAGCAGGGTAAGCAGAAACGTGTCCGGGCCTCCAACATCTGATACACCCCCGGGCTCGCCAAAACAGGGTGCCCGCGAGGTCTTGGGCGTGTGCTTCGGTCGTTCCTCCGATCACTAGCGATTGTCTGGTTTTGAAGTCGTCGGTTAGCTTGGGTCTTCATCTCAGCGAACGTCACAAGGTTAACAGCCATACTCGAAAGCAGAAGAGGACTAATGAATAGACAATACGTTTGCCCGTAAAAGGCCTATGTTTTGCATTAGTTATTGTGAATGTCTGGATAGAAGTAGTTGGAAGTTATAAGTCTATATGCAAACAACAAAGGGGAGGGAACCTATATGCCTCTCTTCAACTTGCGGGCTTTGAGGGCAAAGGCCAGTCTCTGAACAGGCCAGTTTGCCGTGCCAAATAGTACAACACAATTAAATGTCTGGAGTGAAAGCTTTACTTGGACCAAATAGGTAAATCGAGGAATAATATGATGTTCGATCCATGTCAATTGCTCTTAGACACTCTCATGCGTGGCAATGACGTCTTCTGTGTATTCGGTGGCGGTTGGCAAAGCGGTTGGGGGAAACTAGAGCTATGAGGGATGGTTGGCATTCTTGTTGGCTGAACTGTGGAAATCCTGGGATTTCAAAGACGAACATGTGTCTCTTCCGGATGGACTAGTATCGTCGCGATATTCAGCCTCATTGCCGCCATGTCGCCATGTCGGACAAAGATGCCGAATTAATGCAGAATCTTGTGTCGAAAATAACCTTCGTGAGAAGCGGCTCGTCATTGCTGCCTGAATACACCGGCGATCTGAACGCTGTGAATAATATCCAAGTCCGTTAGACACTGCTTGGCTACTGAGGCGATAATACCGCTTACCTTGTGAGGCGCAACCGGAACCAGCCGTCCTACAGCCGGTCCTTCATACAGATCCCCAAGTATGTGCGTACTGGTGTAATTCCTACCCAGTTGTTTACGGATGCACTTGTCTGGGGTACATCCTCAATGAGAACTTGATTAGAAGATCCTGACCTCAGCCCAAATAACACATCCCTCGCGTGGAACTGGCATTGTTTCCTTGATCTTCCCGTCCTGGTGGTAGACTACTCCTTTTTCGGGTATCTTCTCCTCGTGATAGGCTGCAAGTATTACAACGCGGATGTTCTGGTAAGCCGGACCTCAGCAGAAGTCATCTCGGAGCAGCGATTCGATTATTTGAACTCTTTCCTCGTGGGAGGGTCGCTTTGGTAGCTCGTCAATAGTGAGACCTCGCGGGATACGGGCGTCGGGGGGCCTGATACACATGCTCGCTAAACAGCTTGCTTGTGCACGGCAGTTCACTTGTGAGGGCTGACTGTACAGAGTGAAGAAGTCCGTAGGCGGCACGTAGTAGCAGCGTAGTAGCAGGGAGGGCAACGTAGGGGTAGAAGTCAATGAGCATTGATTTCTGGCCTTCCTCTCTCATCGGGAGGGCGGCCAGGTCTATATAGCCAATCTACCTGGTTCTACTGCTGGGGGTCAGCTAGTGCGCTACTCCTCCGACTAGCGTGCGTCTGTTCCCCGTGCCTCTCTCAATCTCCCGGATGCCTATGTGGCCGAGTGGGTTACGGTCCCGTAGCGGCCTCGCTGCTGCCCCGATGGCGGTCAGGTCTGCGGCCGTTTGGCTATTGACTGTCCCACGGCCTCACTGCCGCCTCCTGGCTATCTCCGTGCTAGAGGTTATGATGTCACCTGACATGACGCCCTCTCTACGTAAGGCTCGCCCCGAGCCTGGTGGTGGCTGACGCGGCCTCACTGCTATCGCGACTCTTCCCGGCGGTCCTCGGCGCCTCCTCGGCTAAGCCCTCGGCTAAGTAGTGCGGTTGCCTGGGTATAAATACCCCCTTCGGCCTCCTCTCCCTTCGACTTCTCTTCTTCCCTCCTGCACCTTCCTCCCTGCCTCGCATCATGAGTCAGGCCGCCAGCACCTCGAACTCCGCCCCGGCGGCTGCAGCAAGTACTGCAGCAGCTGCTGCCGCGACCACCTCTGCGGCCCCGCAGACCACCTCTTCTACTGTCGAGGTGGTTCCCAAACTGAACGATAGTGATGTCGATGAGGAGATCCTCGCGGCCGCTTCGACCTCGCGGCCCCTTAACCGTCGTGGTCAGGCTATTCGTCCCGGGGCTCGGTAATTGCCCATGTTTTTCCTCCTTGGGTCTTGACCGCCGCTGCTGACTCGCTTCGGGTTAGCCGTCTCCTTCCGTGCCAACGGTGCCTTTTCCATATGGCTTCGTGGGTCGGGGGCCGTATTGCGCCAGGGTGCTACAGTGTTGGTAGTAAGGTCCCCATTCTCCCAGTTCCTTTTGTTCTGCTGACCAGCTGGGTAGACAGTAGTCCGAAGTGCTTCCGCTGCCAACGGTACAATAAGGCTTGCGACCCCGTAGGTGCCCTGTGACGTGCTGCCCCCCCTTGCCAAGGCTGGTCCCCAGCTGATAGTTCGCAGGTGTCTCCCTCTATGGCTGAGCAGGCCCGTGAGTTAGACCGCCTGATCCGTGGCACCAAGCACCCTGAGGATGTGCGTAGTCCCTTCGGCCTCTCCGTGATCCTCTTTCCCCTGTTGACTCGTAACTAGTCCGTGCCTACCTTGCAAACGCTCATCCGTCAAAGTGTCACGGCTGTTCAGACTCGTAAGCAGGCCTCCGCCGAGAACGCTGCTAAGGCTGCCGAACTCGAAGCGCAATCCCGCGAACACGAAGCGCTCTCTCGGTCCGAACGCACTATTGTCGTTGGGGAGCGTGCCGCTGCTGCTGCAGAGCGTACTGCTGCTGCCCATGAACGCCAGGCCGATGCCCTTGCCCGTCAGGCCGTTGCCTTAGAGAACATTTCCCAGGGTGTTCACCAATTGACTGCTGCCCTGTCGCGGCCTCCCATCGATCCCGCCGGTCTTACCACGATTTTGGAGGAGGATACCTTGATGGCCGCTGGGGGAGATGGTGAGGATTTTGACGATGATGCCAGCGAGATCGCCTTCCGTGAGTATCTTGAGCAGACCACTGAAGCCCAGGAGGAGGCCGGTGAGTCCGCAGTGAGTTCGCCTCCCAGTAACGTCCCTAACGAGGAGGAGGCTGTCGACCCTCCTCCCACCCCAGCTAAAGGCAAGGGTAAAGGAAAAGGCAAGGGTAAAGGTAAAGGGAGAGGTCAGAAGCGCAACAGCACCGAGGTCGACCCTGATGCGTAGTGGTCCGCTGCACTCCTCGTGATTTGGCGTTGGCATGGCTGGGTTGGTGACTTTTTGAATACACGCACTGGGGATCCATAATCTTGTTTGACGGTGAAAAAAAAAAATAATGACCTGTGGTCGGTTGTGAAGTTCGAAACGAGGTCGCTGCTATACACCAGCCCCCCAGATTGTACCTTAGTAACAGGGGCGACGAATAATTGAAACAGATATACACTTGACTGTCCACGTGCCTAGTTCGTGGCCACGCAGTTCCTACCTGCGGCCTCGCTGAGGGGTTCGGTCCACTGAAGTCTGGGTCTCTCGTAGTCTTTCCTCGTATTCCCTCACTAGGTCGTTGCTAACGTCCCTGCGGGCTACCCACGAGTCCTCATCTGGTCCGTAGCCTTCCCAACGGATCAAGTATTCACGCCTTCTGGCGGGCCCTCGGTGAGCTAGCACCGCCTCCACGGTGAATACATCGTCTCCTTGGTCCGCCATGGGTTCCTGAGGCGTTGGGATAGCATCGCCCTCGCGGTGCCTATAGGGCTCCAGCGCACTGACTGGAAATGTAGGGTGCATCCTGAAGGTGGCAGGCAACTTCAACTTGTAGGCCATTGACCTGTCCCCTATCACTTCTACGATCTCGAATGGTCCTAGGTATTTGTCTGAGAGCTTGGCGCTGGGTCGCTGCTGGTTCACGTCTTTCGTGGATAGCATCACCAAATCCCCAACCTTGAACTTTTTGTCGGTTCTCTTCTTATTGTACCATTTAGCATACTGGGCATTGCTCTTCTCCAGCAACCTCACAGCGTCTTCCCTGCTACGCTTGATGTGGTGTACCCGTTCTGCTGCAGCGTTGGACTCGTATCGCGGCGGGGTCACCGGGAGGTCGAATGGACCTCGGGGTAGGTAGCCGTATAGTAGCTCAGCCGGGGCCTTCCCGTGCGCGGCGTGGGCAGCCGTGTTGTATACCCATTCAGCAAGGATAGACTTCTCGGCCCAGTCGTTCTGTTCGAAGCAGCAGAAGGTGCGCAGGTAGTGCTCGATAGCCTGATTCTGGCGTTCTGTCTGCCCGTCGGTTTGGGGGTGGTAGGCTGTACTCATCTTCCTGGTTATAGCCATGCGGTGGCATAGAGTGGCCCAGAATTGGCTGGTGAAGAGGGACCCGCGGTCTGACACTATCCCCGCTGGGAGGCCGAAGCGAGTGAAGACTTTGGCAAACAGAATGTCTGCTAGTCCGCTGGCCGTTAGCTTGGTGGTCGTGGGTAGATACATAGCGTACTTGGTGAGCCGGTCCACCACTATAAGTACGCTGTCACATCGCTTCCCTGACCAGCTGCTAGATATCGGGAGGCCAGTGATGAAGTCGATGGATATCTCCTGGAAGGGTGTATGTGGGACAGGCAGCGAGGCGAGTAAGCCATAGGGGCGATGCCGCTGCGCCTTCGTGCGTTGGCAGATGCTGCACGTAGTTACGTACTTCCTCACATCCTTGGCCAGGCTGTGCCAGTAGTAATCCTTACTTATCCGTTTAATGGTCTTCGAGACCCCTTGGTGCCCCGAGAGGGGCGCGTCGTGGTGGCTGCGAAGTAGCTCCTGTACCAACGGACTAGTTTGGGGGATGTAGGCCCTACCTTTATATCTCAATAGTCGGTCCAGCTTTTGCCACCTCGGCGGCTCTCCTGTGGCCTCGCGGGGACTCCGCCGAAGCTTCCATGTCTCATTAGTCACAAAATCGTCTGCTTGTTGTGCTTTCACTATTGCTTCCAGCAGCGGCTCCTCTGCCGGTGCTGTTGTAAGGGTCAGCAGTTGTACACCTGCTTCGCCCACAAGGGTGGCCAGTTGCGCCCCGTCGCAACCCCTCGAGTCCGCAGCGAGTCCGCCCCCATCTTGCTGTGGCAGACTCCTGGTGCCTGGACTGCCCTTCGCCGGTTCTCTTGGGTGAGGCTGTCCTGCATCCGAGGGGTGCCTCGGAGGTGCCCTGTTCCCTTGAGTCAAAGTGTCCAGGTCCTGCCTACCAGCGGGGCCGCTACGGTAGCCCTTGACACACCCGTCGGTTCTTCTACCTTGGTCACCCCCTTCTGGTGAGGGTCCCCCGAACTTCCGCAAGAATTGTGGCACCAATTCCTGCCTTGACTGCTGCTTCGCGTCGGCCTCGAAGTAGTCTGGGCGCCGCGATAGTGCGTCCGCTGGGTTTTGCCTGCCAGGGCGATACTCTATCCTGAAGTTGAATTCCATCAGCTGTTGCATCCAGGACGCCTGGCGTATACTCAGCTGCGGCTTTGTTGCGAGGTAGCTGTGGTTTAAATGGTCCGTCAGGACCACGACTTGGTGCTGTGCATAGAATAGATAATGACGCCACCTTGTGAACGACTCGTAGATAGCCAGCAGCTCGGCATCAGGGGTGTGGTAGCGAACCTCCGGCCCCTGCAGCTTTCGGGAGAAGTAGGCCACCGGGTGCCACCTCCCCTCCACCAACTGGGCCAGCGTGGCCCCTATTGCGAAGTCCGATGCGTCGCTCTCTATCCGTATGGGTGCCGCGGGGTCGTAGTGTCTCAGCAGGGGTGCCCGGGTGAATACCAACTTCAGCTTTTGGAACGCCATCTTCTCGGCCGGCGTGAGGTCGAAGGTAGGTGGCTGCTGCCCCTTTGTCCTCTCCGTGAGCGGCGCCGTGATGTGGGAATACCCCTTGATGAACCGCCGGTAGAATCCAGTGAACCCTAAAAATACCTGGATGTCATGGACACTTCGCGGTTCGGGCCACTGCGCTATCGCTTCGACCTTCCCGCGGTCCATTTGGAGTCCTCCCGGGGTTACCACAAACCCTAGAAACGTGATGCGGTTGGTGAACCAGTCGCACTTATCCGGGTTGATGTACAGATTCCACTCCCGGATACGTTCGAGCACGCTGCGGACTGCCTGGAGGTGCTCTTCCCGGGTTTTGCTGTATATCACGATGTCGTCCAAGTATACCACACATATGTTGTCCACCAAGCCTGCCAGGGCGTGGTTGATATACCGCTGGAAGGTCGCTGGGGCGTTGCTTAGCCCGAACGGCATTACCAAGTACTCAAAGTGGCCATACTTGGTGCGGAACGCTGTCTTCCACTCATCGCCCTCCCTGATACGTAGCCGGTTATACGCATCCTTCAGGTCGAGAGCCGTGTACCAGTTGGCATTGGACAAGCGGTCCAGTATCTCAGAGATCAGGGGCAGCGGGGTGCGGTCCTTCTTCGTTACCCTATTGAGGCCCCGGTAGTCGACACAGAGCCGCAACTTCCCATCACCCTTGGGTATGAATAGAATCGGGGCACCTGCGGGGCTGCTGCTGTGCCGGATGCGACCCGCAGCTAAGGACTTCTGGATGTAGCTCTGTAGTTCCTGTTGCTCTTTTTCCGAGAGGGGGTATATTGGCCCAAACGGTGGCGTAGTCCCCTCTTCGAGGTCGATGCGGTGTTCTAGCTGATGATGGCGAGGCAATTTCCCGGCGTCCTCTGTGTTGGCTAGGTCCTGGAAATCCGCAAGTTCGGGTGGCATGGGGTTCTTCGCTGCGTGCTCGCGGATGGGGGCCTGCTTGGTTCGGTTGAATACATCACTCACAACTAACGCCATCGTTGCCCGGGATTCCTGGTGGGCCTTGCGTAGCTGCTTCGGAGTCGCTACGAGGGCGAAGTCTTCTCGGCGCAAACGGTAAATCCACTTGTTTTCCGTCCAGTCCAGGTTGGGGTCAGCCTTCTGTCCCCATGGCAGTCCTAATATCACGTCGTACTGCTGCCCTTTGATGACCTCGAAGTCGGCCCGTACGCGCCGCTTTCTCCCAGCGTCATCGCAGGCCTCTACAAGGGCTTCCACGAAGCCTTCGGAGTGCCCTCTTCCCAATATCCCTTGCAACTTCATCTGCCTGGGATTCATCTTTTCTCGTAGGGCCGCCGGCACTGCCTGCTCACTCATCGAGTTCACATCGGCCCCGCAGTCAATCAGTGCGGTCATCGTTACCCACTCCCGTCCTGCCCGAATCCTTACCTTGGTCTCAAATCTTCGGGTAGGCAGGGCTGGGGCTTCCTATTGGTTAGCATTAATCTGGGCTGTCCGCGGCTCCGCGGTGGGCACGCTGTTAGGCCCCGTAGCGGGCGTCCCGCTGCGGCAGAAGCGTGCCAAGTGTCCCTGACGGCTGCAAGTGGCACAGGTGACTCTAGGTCTCCGGCATACCGTCGAACGGTGCCCAGGGATGCCACAGTTGTAACACTCGAAGGGGGCCCTTGCGACAGCTTCATCGGACTGGCCCCTCTGGGTCTCAACGGACTCGCTGCTAGCCGTTTGGCCTACCTGGGGTTGCGGTTGGTCTCTTCGCGGCTCATAGGTCTGACGAGGGGGTCGCTGGCCCGCGGTGTGCCCGCCGGTAGCCAGGGCCAGCTTCGAGTTGGCGATTAGTAGTTCTGTTTGTTTAGCCTGGGTGACTACCTCGTTCCGGGTGGTTGGCATTCCTCGTTGGACCACGCGATCCCGGATGGCGGGGGTCAAGCGGGATAGCAGACGCATCGCCTGGGTCCTCTCGGGGAGCTTATCGGGGTCCTCGGCTTCCACCTTCTCAAACCGGTCAAGGAAGGTCTCGAAGGATTCATCCTCACGTTGGTAGAGGCTGTTTAGCGCGATGGTCGTATTCAAGCTGCTGGTCGCATCGTCTGCGACGTTACTTCGCAGCCACTCCGTAAATTCTGCCCAGGTGACCTGCGTAGGATCGCTGTTGTACGTAGTGTTGAGATGGTGCGTCCAACGGCGCCGCGCCGGGTCTTCGAGGCAGCTGCTAGCGTACAGCACCTTCATGTTGTCATTGGCTAACTCTTCACCGGACATCGCGAAGCGCGTGTTCAGGCTAGCGAAGAACGAGTTCAATTCCATGCGGGATTTTCCTTTGTATTTGGGGGCTGGGAGCGAAGTCTTCGAAAAGAGCTCGCTGCGACCTCGCTTCCTGCGGGCATCGTGGTCCGATTCGGAGGATGATCCCCCTCCTGATTCCGATGGGGACCTCTGTCGACGAAGGCGCTGGAGACGGCGCTTCAGACGAGCCTTCCGCTCGTTCACTGCGAGCACGCGTTCCAGTCGCTGCAGTTGGTCGTCAGACATCTCGTCGATATCCATGTCCATCAGCTGGGCGTCCTCCAGTGGCGGCGTCATATCCACAGTGGTGGCGGCTTTGTTGGATCGGCGAGTAGCTGCGCCCGTAGAGGTAGTTCCAGACATCTTGTTCGTGGTATCGGCTAGGTCGATGCGAGTTCGCGGTACGGCTTCAACGGTCTGTAGCAAGAAGAGAAATCAATATGTGAGGGCTGACTGTACAGAGTGAAGAAGTCCGTAGGCGGCACGTAGTAGCAGCGTAGTAGCAGGGAGGGCAACGTAGGGGTAGAAGTCAATGAGCATTGATTTCTGGCCTTCCTCTCTCATCGGGAGGGCGGCCAGGTCTATATAGCCAATCTACCTGGTTCTACTGCTGGGGGTCAGCTAGTGCGCTACTCCTCCGACTAGCGTGCGTCTGTTCCCCGTGCCTCTCTCAATCTCCCGGATGCCTATGTGGCCGAGTGGGTTACGGTCCCGTAGCGGCCTCGCTGCTGCCCCGATGGCGGTCAGGTCTGCGGCCGTTTGGCTATTGACTGTCCCACGGCCTCACTGCCGCCTCCTGGCTATCTCCGTGCTAGAGGTTATGATGTCACCTGACATCACTGCCCAGAACATCATCCATCATACCTAGTCGTGGCGACGAGGTATAAAGAATATATGGGGTATTATGCGAAGTATTCGGAGTTTGAGAACGGAATGAGGAGGTGGAGTATGTATAAATAGTTATGTACCTATATATAGAGAAGTCCGTCGAGTCTATATGGTCTTAAGGGAATGGGAATGGCCGAAGTGAGACTTTCAGACGTGTAGGATTAGGATAGAGCCTCTCGGGAGAATCAGAAAAGACTCTATAGAGCCACATAGAAGCGCAGAATAGAGGACGAGAAGGTACGATGCAACCAGTGACATATGTGATGCGTACGCGACTGCCAGCTGCCGGTTTGCCAAAGTCAGTTGCTGATTAAGTATCGTGCCTGCCATGTTTGTAAGGTTGACCACCGCATGTTGAGACAGCCAGTCTCAACAAGGCGATTAAGTTCGTGATGTACGTATCAGAATAAGCAACGAATGTATTGCGTCTGTACTCTTGTCTCAAAGTGGAGTAGTTGTTAAGTTGAAGTACAGGGACCCACTAAAGGTCTTGACAGAGATACAAGGTGAATACACCTATTACATAATGTCTTTTGTAGACTGAGAAGGTACACTTAACACCCTGCCTCAATCGTAGCAGTATTCTTGATGCTTAAGATTGCTTGGACCTTGTCAGACGACAATCTATACTCCCGCTCTGTCCTGGTACAAAAACCTTCGGTCCTCTTGGGACATCTAAAGGAAAAAGCAACAGAGCATCACCCTGCCTTGATGTGCAGTCAGTTTGACCCGTTTGTCGTCCGTTTGACACCTATGGCATCTCTCCACTTGTCGAAGTCAGCTTTGGACAGAGCCTTGGTGCCAATGTCGGCTGGATTTGCTGTTCGTGGGATCCAGTTCACGGAGATGGTACCCTTATTTACCAATTCCCTCGTTTTATGGAACTTGATTCGTATATGCTTGGTTCGTTCGTGGTGAATCGGGTTGTCGACCAGCTGCTTGGCCCCGTTATTATCAACTGATACTACTGTCGCCTTCTCGTTGGCGAATCCCATCTCTTCGACGAGTCTTCTAAGATATACGGCTTCTAGGGCTGCTGAAAATAGAGACAAGTACTCAGCCTCGCAGCTGGAAATAGTAACCATGGATTGCTTGCGTGACTTCCAACTGACAGCTGCGCCGGCTAGTTTGAAGATATAGCATTCGGTGGAGATGCTATCGTGATGGTCTCTGCCGTGTTCGGCATCTGAGAAGCCTTCTAAAACCGTGATGTTTCCGTCAAATTCAAGACCGTAGTCGAGTGTTCCGGCGATATAACGAAGCACATGCTTGGCGGCAGCCAGGTGTTGTGAGGTTGGATTTGTAAGGAAGCGGCTCAACTTGGACACTGAATAAGCCAGGTCTGGTCGTGTGCCCACCATGGCATACATAAGCGAGCCGATTATCTCTTGGTACGTTCGCCGTAGTGATGCGTCAGCAACGTGATCTTTGTCAGCTGGATGAAGGTGTTCTCCTGATTCCATGGGTGTTGTCCTGGCATGGAGGTTTTCGCTACTTGGGAAGAATCGCTCAATCACTCGTTTCAAGTAGCCCTTTTGACTCAACCAGAGCTTCTTGTTGGGTCGGTCCCTTCGCACCTCCATACCAAGGAAGTATTTGCAAGGTCCTAGATCTGTTATTTCGAACTTGTCGGCGATGTCCTTTTTGGCCATTGCAGTTGTCTCCTTATCCTTCCCAAAGACAAGGATATCATCTACATAGATGGCTAGTATTGCTCCTGGTTTAAGGAACAGGGCTTCATCCAACTTGGATCGCTCCCATCCTCGGTCGATGAGCCAGGTGGACAGAGTATTATACCATATCCTTGGAGATTGCCTCAAGCCGTAGAGTGCCTTGAGGAGGCGGATGATCTTTCCAGGGACTTGATACCCTAACGGCAATTCGAGGTAAACAGGACTATCGATGGTGCCATACAGGAAGGCGGTTTTGATGTCCAATTGCTCTATTTCCCAGTCTTCCTTGGCCGCGAGCGCAAACAAGGTGCGGTATGTCTTCTGCCTCACCACTGAAGCAAACGTTTCATTGAAGTCGATGCCTTGTTTCTGCTCAAATCCGCGGGCAACGAACCGTGCCTTGCGTCTGAGGACTTCACCTTGAGGTCCCAGTTTTAGTCGATATACCCATTTTCCAGTTAACACGTGTAGTGTCCCTGGATCATCAATAACTTCCCAGGTGTTGTTGTCGCCGATGGACTTCATCTCGTCGTCCATTGCCTTCTTCCAGTCTTCGCTGTGGGGCGAGTTCATTGCCTCCTTGTACGTCTGGGGTTCACCGTGGACCATCGCGTGATATGTCTCTTCGTACAAGGTTGCGGTGTAGTACGACAGTATGTCAGCATTCTTTGGTTCAAGCCTTGTCCAGAGAGGAGTGGATGTGTCACTTGGATTGTCTTCTAACTCGCGTACTCGCTTGGTCACCTGCTCAAGGAACGCCCATTCTTGCGGAATAGTTTCCGCTTTGCTTTCATTTTGCACCCATTGTTCGACCTCTTTTGTGGCCGAATGATCTGTGGATGACTGATTTGATGACTGATTTGGGCTGGCTGCTGACTGACCTTCAGCTTTGAAAGCGCGATTGGTACAGTCATTATTGTCGTCTGGTGACTCATCTTGTAGGTCTAGCTTTTCCGGAAGAGGCAGTTGCAGGTCAGATTGTATTGCCTTGTTCCCTGCCTCAATCTGATCAGCGAGTTGCTGCAGCGGGGAGACGTCATTGAGGGTTGGATGACGCGATAATTCCTTGTGACCTAAGACCATCTCTGCGGCTGGTGGCGCTGACAAGTTGGGACTGATGACGGGTAGAGTATAGTCCTTTCCTAGTTGGACTCTTTCATCAAAGATGACCTCCTTTGCCCGTTCGATCTGCCCTGAGGTGACGTTCCAAAGCCTGTAGATGTTGTCACCCTCGTATCCGACAAGCACGGTTACTTCAGTACGGTCATCGAGCTTTTTGGGGTGTGTTTCCTTTGGGATCAACTTGTACGCCCTACTGCCCAGGCGTCGGAGATGTGCTAAGTGAGGTTTACGGCCTGTCCATGCCTCAAATGGAGACATGTTGTTGAGGGTGCTGTTTGGTGTGCGTGCCCAAATCCAGGCCACGGTACGGAGGACTTCGCCCCAGAGTTCAGGGGGCAAGCCGGCGTCCTTCATGGTGCTTCTGACCAGGCCCCAAAACGTACGATGGAGACGCTCAGGCAGACCTAGTTGTTCGTGCTGATGAGGTACGATATATTCGGGTTGGATGCCCTTGTCAGTTAGAAAATCTATCACGATTCTGTTTTTGAATTCACCGCCGTTGTCGGTCTTATATGACTGAACCTTTGACTTGGTCTGGGTTTCAACCCATTTGATATCATTTTTCAAGAAGGACGGTGCATCGGACTTTTGGCGTAGCAAATATATTCTAGGTAAACGGGTCATGTCGTCGACCACTAGGAGATAGAAGCGTTCACCGGTTGGTGTAGCTGGGGTCACTGGTCCACCCAAATCCGCGTGTTGCCTTGCTCCTCTCTTCGTTGAGCGAAGAGCCATTGTATGTTTATTGCGGGCGGTTGCCTTTCCCAGGGCGCAGGCCTCGCAAATGGCATTACCGAGATCGTTCGTCAGTTCAACGTTTTGAGCCTTGGCGATCTCTCTACATGTATCTAAGTTGAGGTGACCAAGTCGTTGATGCCAGAGCAGCAATGGAATCGACGGTGCCGTCCCTTCCGCTATAAATGCCATAGGTGCGTTCTTGTATTGAGGGGGATTCCATCGCTGCAAGGACTCAGCGACGGAGTATTCAAGCAGGTGGAACTTTTGGTGTGGACGCCCGTGTAAAATACTGATCGGTTTACGGGCAGGACTAGGTCCTGGAGGCGTGAACAACACTTGTGCTCCGTCCTTATTTTGTTCGAAGCGAAATCCATCCTTGATTGTGAAGCTTCCTATTGAGATTAAGTTCAGTTCCATATAGGGAACGTAGAGAACGTCGTGTAAAGTGAGTGTCTGGGTATCAGTATCCCTTTGGATGGTTAGGTCGACTGTTCCTATCCCTAATGCGTACGCACCAGATCCAACTCCCTTCATTTCAGAGGGTGTATCAAATTCCTTATAACCCTTGTTAAACATCCAAGGTCTACAGCAGATGTGAACGGAGGCACCTGTGTCAAGCAGAAAGTCCAGAAACTTGGCAGTACGTAGTTTGGCGGGGACTTTTGGCTTGATGTCTGATAGATCGACCTGGTAGACTTGAGTTTTGGAAGGGTCGGATAGTCATTGAGTAAGATGAGCCATGGCCTCGTTCCATTCAGCAGAGGAATCAAGCTGAGCATCATCTGGCTGATTTGTGGTGACGTAGGTCGTCGCCTTCTGCTTTTCTTTGCGAAAAGCTATAGTTCTACACGTCGAATCGTCGTGGTTCCCCTCTTGGGTGTTTATCCAGCCATGAACCGAGCACACCTTCTTGTATGGACCGGTGTAGTCTGAGGGTTTCTCTCTTCGGGTTTGGAAGCCCTTTCCGACCTTCTGCTTCTTGTTCTTGTTCCTGGCATCGGTGGAATTGTAATAGACTTCGTTCTCTTCGTGTGCCCTTTTGGTTGAATATGAGGCGGCTTGTATGTTCCTCTTGTTGCTAGCTAGCTTGGCCCAGTGATCTCTTGCAAGAGCCATAAGCTGCTGCAGGCTGATGGGGGTGCCGGTGCCCACGTCGGCGATCGCGTACGTCGTCGCCATGGAGGTTTTCCAAACCTCAAAGGCTTCACCCAGGTTGGATAGATACCACAGCTGCTTGAGTTCATCTGGAATCCTCCAGCTCAGCTGAAGTGAATCAATAGCTTGACAGGTATCCACCCAGTGACTGTTGTATTCATCGATGCCCTTCATTTGAGGCAGAGTTCTTCTGGTGAGGTGGAAGGTTAGGTCGAGGACGTGGTTTGCGCCACGTTGCTTGCAGTATTCCGTAAGCTTGGTGTATACAACATAGGCGCTGGGCTCGTCGTCGATGTCAGGTTCCTGACGAATCGTTTGATCAAGCTTGCCCATTATTCCGCCAAGCAAATGGTCGTTCATCACCTCCCAGTATGTGGTTCTCTCCACGTGCTTGTTCCACTGCGCAACTGTGAGCTCTTCAGGATCCTCGGGAGGAGTCGGTTTAACGAATTCTCCGGTCAGTATCTTCTTGACTCCCTCACTCAGGGCAGCGTCACGAAGTTTGCAGTTGAAAATGGTCCAATTCGATCCGCTGCTTTGAAGGATGGGGACGTTGTTGAACGCAGTACCAGATTTGACCAGCTTCGATGCCTGTGTTCTGACACTGAAGTCATCTAACTCCAGGCGGACCTCGTGGACGCGATGTTCTCCATTGTTGGAGCCATTCGAGGAGCTTGCCATGTTGTTTCTTGTCTGGGAGCGTGTCTCCATGAGCCTGAAGTAGCAGCAGCAATGAGTGAACTTAGGATTCCAAAAATGACTAGCTTGTGCTTGTCCAAGGAGACAGAATGGAGCGTATTTGTCTTGGTAAGGGTTGCTTGTCCAGTGACCGGATCGGTTTGATCACAAGTTGGACTTATGCGGGTGTCCCTTGTGATGACCCCTTTTCCTTCCTTGTGGATGGGAGTAAGGTTTATAATGACGACTCTTCTGAGACAGAGAAGGAAGTATCTTGCTAGCTAAGAAGTAGCTTTGGAAGAGAGATATGGTTCAGGCAGGTGCGATTTGCCCAAAAAGGGGTAGAGTAAGTTGCATCTGAGACTTGCGTTAGTAGCGATCTGATGGTTGGAAAGAAAGGAGGAGGAGGAGATGTTTATTTGGCCTTGTGAGAATCGAGGCTGTTATATATGTCTGCCAGCCAGACTCAGTGGGTTCGAGCGACGAGCGCGTCTTCGTCGGTCATCGGTATATTCGAGGCAGAACCCGGGCTCATAACCTGTTGAGACAGCCAGTCTCAACAAGGCGATTAAGTTCGTGATGTACGTATCAGAATAAGCAACGAATGTATTGCGTCTGTACTCTTGTCTCAAAGTGGAGTAGTTGTTAAGTTGAAGTACAGGGACCCACTAAAGGTCTTGACAGAGATACAAGGTGAATACACCTATTACATAATGTCTTTTGTAGACTGAGAAGGTACACTTAACACCGCATTCCAGGTAAGCACAGTAGTAGGTAGGAAAGGTACGATCCACGGATTACTTGAATGCAGAAGCCATGCCCAAGTCCGACGGCCAACAGATGTCAACGCCTGATGACGGGGGACTACGAAGTACTTGTGCTGCAGCACGTGAAGGTATGGATGGACGTCAGAGAAACTCTAACCCCGGATGGACTTCCCTCCATACCATTTGAAAGCCAGTTTGGGAAACGACGCTTGATTTTTGTGTGGTTGCCTCCTCGGAGCTGACCAATCCTTAAGGTTCTTATTATTAACCAACTCGGCAGTCCTACTGGCAATTGCTCGCCATCGACCAAGATCGCCAGGTACGACGGACCAGTCCCCCGGCCGCGGAACAAAAATAAGACGATCGTTGAAAGTTTAGATAAGTGGTCCGCGGGATAAAAAGCGACGCCCCGAGAAAGGACGGGATGCCGTTTGCCGTGTGAGGGTGGGCACGTGCACGTCATTGCGATGTAAGAAACTCCGTGGCTGCTGTCAACGATTAGCATCTCTCTATTTCAAGCTGATTCAACAAATTCTCACGCGCCTACGTAGTCCTAACTCCTCGCCTCACATTCGGCCCGAACCAAACCAGATTCAGACTGGGAGGGGACATGAATCCGCCCTGGAGAGTGGTCTTCGCGGAATCAGACCGCAGCATCATGATCATGCTGGTGGTCCAAAGCAGGTCAAGCAGGCCAAGTAGGCCCAGTGACTCGGACCAGTCCGTCACAATTCAACGAGGCCCAAAGAGGTGCATAGACGCTGTGCGAAAGTTCTATTTTATTGGTGACGAAGGCCCGTTGTTATCGTCAACCCGCTGGAGGTCGTCTCGCTAATCCGCCACCGCTTCTACCGTCACGAGCCTGCTACGGATGGATAAAACTTTCCCGTACACCAGACCCGACTTCCTCTCTGCGATCCATCAGTGGAAACATGAACGAACTGTATGTGAGGTGGGTTGCGAAGCACGAATGGTTCGTTGTCTATGACCTTGTCCCAGGAGTAACACAGGATCTCGCTGTTGTTAATACGCCGAAACATTTCAACTTCTTCTACGCAATCGAATCGAATCGGGTGTGCCATTCAAGCATATCATTCACGCGACAAATGGCATGGAGGCAGGCTACAGGCTAGTCGGCATCAACGATGTCTAGTCACACACATTTATTGTCTCTTCTTAACCGATTCAAAAGTACATGCGGCTGTCTCACTATTTATTGTCTGGTTCCTAAACCTGGCTCACTCTTGCATTCATAGTAAGCAGCCAAAGAAGCCACTTAGATATGTCGGTCGTATTTAGACAGCCCATTTGTATGCCCCTTAAGCGCCTTCCATTGCTTTTTACTCCCGTTCTGGTGATCACGGAGGCGATAATAGCAGCTAACTAATGATGCGTAGATATGCCTCCTGCAGCACATCCTCAGTCAAAGTCGGATTTCTTCGCGACGGCATACATCTTTGAACACCCGAGACTTGGAACGTTCTGAGGCTTCGATGTAATCACTGGTATCCGACATTCCTTTGCCAGCCCGGGGTTTCACACAACAAATCGTAACACCGAGAAGACCAGACCGTGGTAGTATGCGCGCCTCAGGTCGAGTTCCATCCATGCTCACTCTCGTCATATATGTGCAAGGCCATCCGAATGGGTATATGCTCACGATTCCTACTCGTACGTACCAAGCCAAGGTATAGCATCAATCTACCATTTGGCGGTTCGGAGTGATCATTGCCTTCATCGAAGACGAATTAAACAACAGACACTGCTTATCACGAGAACGTACACCTGTGGGTTGCTATACATTAGGTAAAAGGTACTACCTATGGTTACATCCGGCAGTTTAAGGGTAGATCAGTCGAGCCCGTGATCCCAACACGTAGGTAGATCTAGGTAGTAGACGCTGACGTAGCCTTACCTGTCGACCTTCTGCAATACGACGACGGCTCGGGACTTTTACGACCCGCCTTCGTATGTACGCAGTACGATATTACTTGGTAACGCCTTAGTACTTAACCAAGAGTGGCCCGCGCGGTGGTTGGAACGTCATGTCTTTCTTCGTAAACAACTTCCACATCTCTTATCTCGCTCCGCCATGTCCAGAGGGTCACCCGTGCGAACTCGATCTATCCCTCAGCAACCAGGATATGTTCACGAACGACGCCGGTAACATCGAGTAAACACGGAAACGTAGGGCTGAGCTGAATATTCTCACCAACCCATCCTTACCCAACTCAGACCGACCGGGTAGCCATGATGTTGACGACAGGGTCGGGTACCTCAGGTGGTGTAAGGTATGTGCTCTCTACCCAACGATATGGCGACCTTACGGTGTACAGTGACACCTACACCTGCAAAGTGCAGTGCAGGTCTCAGTATTCCGTACTCCGTACTCTCGTCCATGGATCTTTTCTTGTCTCCCCTGCATGCATGACATATGACCTACAAATGCAAGTCTAATGCATGGTCAAAGATGACTGGGAATTGGGCTTTTTCGAGCCAAGATCTACAGTCGGAAATTCAGCCCCTCATCGCTTAGGACCAGTGTGTGGAAGGAAGGGAGACGCTTCGGCAACGGTAGCGAGCACACTGGGCAGCTCCGGCAACTCCTGATGGGATTGGGGAGGGGCGAGTCGAGACGGGTTGGCTGGTAAATCCAGGACTAACGAGCTCACAGGGCCGTAGGCGACAAATTCGCGTTCAGGAGAAGAAAGAAAATAGAGTGAAGGTAGGAAGAACGGAAAATGGAAAAGAGGAAAAACAAACCAAGAAAGAAAATCAAAAAGGGTAGATAGTAAAAGGTAGTAGGGCCGGCCTGGGTGAGAAGGAGTAGCCCACTGCGCCGCCATAAAACACCCCTAACCAACCTACCTACTTCCGCGGCGCCTTGGGCTTTTCCCTTCCTTCCTTCTTTCTTCCTTCCCCCACCTCTTCTCTTTTCTTCTTTTTTTCAAAAGTAAGAGCACGCTTCCATGACACTTTACTCAGGTATCTGTCACCTTTGACTGTCTAACCTCTCATATTTCACCTTGCATGCTCGTCTCCCTGGCGCACATTTCTCACCTCCTTAGACTCATCCAGACTCGACATGAATCTTTTGAGCATGCTTTGCGTCTTGTTTGCTCACTGTACGATTCCAGTGATGCTCAGGAGTCCTTTCGCACTTTGAACTCGACCGGTACCAAGACCGATAATACGTGCCATTACATCAGAAAGCCCTCCGGGAGTTTCTGTCGGATGCTGGCACCTTTAGACCACGCCCTATAAGACGGGTATGTTATTGCGATTTACAGAAGCTATGACTCGTGAATCGCGACCAGTAACTGGTCCACTGCATGGCTAGGTATTTACGAGTATGATCCAGGACAATTGGCCGCGGAGAAGCCTGACGTCCGTCCTGCTCTCCTCCCCGGGCCCCCTCGACACCATGCCGCGGCAATTGACCACGGATGAGCCATTCACTAGGTCGATCGAGACTCCGCGTCTAACCGGCCCTTCTCCATAACAACTACCGCACGGATTACCTACCTATCATCCATCCTGACCCTGACACCTGACCCCCTTGAACCTTCAGTCTCTGCTCAATCCATATGTGACGGACAGTCTCCTCTACACGAACATGACTCACTTTGCCTGCCAGCACTGCTTGAGAGGCCCCTGTATGACACGTTGTCAGCAGCCTATGACGACGAAGAGACACGCTTTGTAAAGACTGCCAAACCTTTACTAAGATCTATTCACAGACCGCTCGGTTCCTTGCATAATCGACGTCGGCTTATCGGTGCCACTAGGGGCATACACCGTCAACTCTCCTCCGTACAGCTACGGTTATTAATGCCGCGGGTCTATAGGTAAACACCGATTATTCAACAGAGTGACAATCGCCCCTGCAATCCATGGTCCAAAACGATCTGATCCAACTACAATGACATTGTGAGCCAATACTACGATATATTTATACGTTTCCATGAGGTTCACCGATATTCACTCTGTGGGATCCTTATGTCTTCTTTATGTGTCGTTTAATGGCACGTATTGACACGATACATACCTACCTACCTACCTACCTGCCTACCGAGGAGGGTAATTGGTTTTCGAAATACTTTCTGCGTGATCCAAGCCCTTGTCTCTCCATCCAGAATGATAACAACACAACTCCCCTTGGGACCGGGGAATTTCACGTTTCTTTGGTATGGCAGAAAAGGGTTGTCTCGAATGCTTCTTCTGTTTATACCGTCCCTGCCGGCCTTTCTTAAGTTATTTGTCTTGCTGAGCTATATTGTTGGCTCCCGTCCTTACTCACTGCACGCTCCCCACCTTGTTTTTAACCCCTTAGAGCATGTGGTACGACCATCGACAGCAAAGCGTTCAAGGCTTTCCGCCCAGAACTCCAGAATTTCGCTTGAAGACAATTAGAGTCTGTTTCTCGTGTCTTTCTCCTGCTCTTTATATCTACTCCCATTCTTATACACGTTGCTTCTCTTGGACTAGGACTTCTTCATTTCGCTCTCGTTAGCGTTGTGCCTCCTAACTCTCTCCTCACCACCCATCATGCTCCTTGCCGCCCACCATTCCTACCACCCATGGACGTCGCCACAATTAATATATCATCTTTTTCTGACTTTGTTGGTAGGACGACGAAACGAAAGGGTAAAGAAGAGTGGGCAAAGGGACCCATGTACATCGCGTCCTGACAAACGCAGAAGGAGACGGCAAAAGCAGACGGTGCACCTAATCCGGACTCCATACCAATATACCTTCAAGCAAGGGCCACATCAGAGTCGAGACCAGTAATGATACATGAAAGAAAGATTGCGGGCCGCTCCCCATCACGGTTCCTCCACCATTCATTCGTCGAGGTGCTGTTGTCCAACTCGTCGAATGCAATATACCGCATGTCTCTGGCCACCGCTTTGATCTGCTGCTGCCAACCGAATGGTTGACGCCAGGGTGCCTGCTGCAATAGCAACCTAGCAAGAGCATTGCTGGGCGATTCAATGATCGAGAACGCGGAACATAGTGGTCATCCCAAGCAAACGGACAAACAAAACAGCGTCTAACAACCACGGCAAGAAGAAGAAAGCCACACAATGTAACGCAAACGCAACACACGCTGAACGCCCACAAGATGAATGCCATATGAAATATGGAAAGGCTTGTATGGTTTTCAAGAGAAAAAAGAAACCCAACCCCACAGCGATGCAATGTTTTAGCAAGAGGTATGTACTATGTTTTTACAGTGGTATCTTTCTCTTTTCTCCAGCAGCCGACGGAAAAATACAGAATCGTTGGGTATGTTGGGTAAAGAAGATGGAGTTCTAAAATGAAAGAAAAGAAATAAGCGCCGGTATGGGAATGGAACGATTCGCAAGGAAAACGTCTGTTCGCTCTCCCGCTTTGGCTTTGTGTTGAATACCCGAGCGAGCACCTTGCACACTCTTTCCGAATCCTACTACCGGAAATGGACTTCACATATGTCGGCGCGGCGACTCATCGGGCTTTTCAATCAGCCCGCCAATGTCCACTCGACCGGTGCGGTCATCTCGTTGCCAGGTCCCCTCCGTTGTTGGCGGGTTGACCTGTCGCTGACTGCGTATAGGGGGCAGCTGATAATCTGGCTGTGGTGGACGTGTGAGCGTCAGCTCGCTCCTTGGAATTTGATGGGATAAGCCTCCAGGGCGGTCGCTTCTCGCGTAGGTTATTGGCGAATACGACAGCACGTTCGGATTCATACCATGACCGAGGGAGGCGACGGGGTGAGCCGGCGTTTCAGGATGTCGTGGAGTGAAGCTGCGTTCCCAATGTGAATCCATCAGTCTTGATCGACTGGGATCGAAGGAAGCCGAGACGGATGCTGGTACTTGAGCATACGGCTGGGGATGATATGAATAAGTGATGTCTCGAGATCGCTGCGATGGGGAGGATGGCCGATAAGACCGGCCGGGCAAGTTCAACAAGACGACGACAAAGTAAATCGAATCACTTTTGGCTAACCCGATGAGGACCGAGAGTTGTCGGAGCTGACCATCAGCAGCCACAAACGTGAAAACTTCTTGGCGGTCGAGCGCATATCTGGACACGGACTCGGCGTTAAATGACTGGGCTTTAATCACCCTTTCTTCCTCGTCTTTGCCATATATAGGAGGCAAATAATTCGGCTCCTTCGCGGCCTGCTCGCTTTGCAGGTCTTTGCACAACGCCAGGACACGATCTCGCTCAGGAGGCGTGATCAACTCCACCAGCTTCCGACCCACGATTTCTTGGGACCGGTAAATCATGGATTGAGTGCTCGATATGGTTGCTTCAATAAAGGCACTCGAGGCTTTTACCACTTGTAGGTCTCCTATTGTCATGAAAGCAACTGGTTCTGGGATTTGTGCCGTCACTGATGACAGTGGGGCGCTATAGACGTTGGTGTCGGTGGCCGAGCCCCGTTCGATAAACCTATGCCCGGCAGACTCTCTCGGCTGTGACTTCAAAACTCGATACGAATGACTTCTTCGCAGAGGGTCTTCGAACGGAACAGAAGGTGCGCTGGTCGGTGTGTAGAGCGAGAGCGGTCGACGAATAGTCGGGTCCGGTGGATGCCCATACCTACCTCCAGTATCAAAACGAGGCTCGCGGTCGTCACGTAATCGCGGCCGTCCACGCTTTTTATGTTGAACGTCGATGCACGCGTCTTCTTTCCCGTTGGTCAAACAACGTGAACACGGTCGTTGAGCTGTTTACTTCTTGTCAGCATTGAAGTTATACTAGGCGGTGATGGTGCTGCGACCTCGTCCCATGAGAAACTGAATGCTCAAAAGGAACCGGCATAGTGAAAGGCTTTCTAAAAGCACTCGCTTTAGTAAGTCTGCAACCCCTGAATCTCAATAGCACGCCGGCAACTTCAGCTTGGCGCGGTCCCCTGTTTACATCATGGAACCCATTACAGTCGCTGTCATGTCAAGGGATTCCCCTGAGACTTCCAAAGGGACTTCTGACGTAGTAATGGGAACAGACCAGGTCGAATTGAGATCGCCCCAGAACTTGCTTAGGCACACTCGAGCATCCAACACCGCTACACACAACCCCCCAGTCCCGGTAGCGTTGGGAATACCCACTCGGGCGATCTACGATTTCCGTCGACCACATATACCATGCCCTTCTATCCTCAGTATTTTGCACCGGGACTTGGCCATTCAGTTATGGAACCTCGTATTGGGCGGATACCACGCAGCAGTTTCTGACGTGAAACAATATCGCGCTTGATCGATACCGAAGAAAGGGGCACATACCGTCACATCTGGAGAGAGTCAGTGTTTGCTTATTTTGACCATAGGGTTCACATTCAGGCTTACCGTAGATGAGCTCTTTTACAGGGAACGCAAGCAGACGCAACATGACCCTTGGTCTTCCTTTGGGACTTTGGAGAGGTAAAAGCTGGGTTTTCGGGTCCTGATGGGTTAATAGGCATCGGATAGGGAGCAGGTCCGAGCGAAGCTCCGGCTACCGGGGGCAGCGAATATTGAGGCTGCGGTATCATCTGTCCTGGCGGCGGAGGATACGTCATTGGTCGTTGCACGGTGTCGTCGGGGCGGCGATATGGATAGGGAGTTCGCTCTGGTGTGTCTGACGGATATGGCCGCCCAGCAGTTAGAGGAGGCGGTGGTAACGAAGGCGGTGGGTGCACTGTCCGATACTCGTCCCCCGACATATCTGGACCTGCGCGATACGCATCGTGAGTCAAGGTCTGGTAGACGGCTTGACCTCGCTCAGCGACCTCTTGTCTGTGCTTGGGCGGATGCAAAGGAGACCCGGACATAGGCGGAGAAGGATACGCCCTTGTGCCGCGCAGAGCACAGTCCTTCTCTTCTCGAGCCCAGCTTAGGTTTAAAACGCTCACTTTCCTGTCGGACCTGCCTCTACGCTGGCCAAGTGGGATAGACAACTGCTCGATGCCACGGTTTAAATCTTGCATGGATGTTGGCCAAGAGGACCGATCTAACTCCCGGGGCCTGCTCTCAGAGAGCCGCTACACACTTGATCTGGACCAGAGCGTTGTTGTTCAGGGGTACGACGCTGTGACGCTGACGGATTCGCATACCAGGTTGTACTTGCGGCTTTCCCTCTTGTTTTCTTTTTCCCTCTTTCGCCGAGGACGTTCTATCCGGTGTCACTTTTTCCTTTCCGCCCAATCGTCGAAGTCTGCCTGTTAGTCAGCCCGAGATGTTGCAACAATCCAGAACTATGCTGCCTATTAATGCTGCGGCGTATAATAGGTGGATGACTGCTGATGACAGCAGTTCTCGAAATACGATCGTGGGGTAGATATATAGCCGCGGGGCGATAAGAAGGCGGAGAAAAGGACTCTTGAAGCACACGATGATGATGATGAGGAGCTATAGACAGCGGCAGAGTCTCAATGTCTTCTTCGTCGGACGGAAGAGTCGACTGGTAGCACTGGGGTCAGTCGAAGTTGGGAAGAGATCCAGTAGTACGGCGCGCGGTTGTGCAGTGGAGTGGTAAATCTGGGAAGAGGGAACGGCTAAAGGCGGAGAGCTGCAGCATGGACACAAGACTTTCTCTCTCGTGGCACGGCGCAGGCTTTCCCTGGGTCTTGGAGGCCTGGGAAGCAACGTGCTACTGGGGGGGAGGGGGGGGGGGGGAGGAAGCTATGGGTGCGGCGGAAGTTTAAGATTGGCTGGATGGGGTTTTCGAAATCGACGATGAGGAAAAGCTTCAGCAACTGCTCTCTCTCTCTCGCTCGCTCTTCTCTCTTCTCTGGTTCTTCTTCTTAGGTACGATAGATAGGTATAATAGGTATATTTGCTGGGATCGTGTAGGTTTTGTGCCACTGGCCTTTAATATTTAATATTAGATTGGGAAAACGGAGCAGGGGGCCCTGGGCCCTGGGCCCTTGCCTGGACCTGGCACACCAGGGGAGGGGGCGGATGTAGTAGTGGTAGTAGTAGACTACCTACCTACTTTATGTATCTACACCAATCCTGGCTGGTACGGGAATAGGTACACTACCTTTACCTTGACTTACGCTTCGTTCGTTCGCTTGCTAACAGTGTACCGTACCTTGGATATCGTACCACAATTGCCCAATTCGCTGCATGGGTTTTGTTGCCAGGACCTTGTTGCTTGGCGTTTTCGTTCCTTTTCGCTACGGAATACCGGGACATTACGCTGGCACGAGCACGAAGTTGGGGAAATCATTGGAACCGTGGGTATGGATGGCCAGGTGGACTAGATGGGAGTAGAGAGAGAGAAGCTCTTCTTGTTGTTTACTAGGTAAGGGCGGGACGGCATCATGACATGATGGGAGGTGGTGGTCGCGTTATGACTGACTGACTGAATTGGTGACTTGAAGAGGAATTACGGAAACCCGGTACAAGAACCTTTTCTGCTCTTACCTCTTAGCTAGCTAGCTGGGTACCTGGATGCTAACAAGTACGGATTACTTCCCACGGGCAAAGACGCTGACACGTACGGGTTTTAACAGCTAACTACCTACTCGTAACTAGGTAGGATAGGTAATCCGTAGAAAAGGTAGGTACTTAGAAAGGTACGTGTACCTTAACTATGGAGGCGATGGTGCCAGAATGGTGGGAAGAAGAGCGCGCCTTTACATTAGAAGGGAGCGTTCAGGGTATACCCTTGTCCCCTGGTCAGGATGGGGGGGTGTGTGGGCTAGTTTTTTTCTCTTTTGCGCCGATGACCAACCGCTGACAGACACTACAGGCCCCTAGTGTAGTGGGAATCCGGACTGTGGGTAGGAGAGGTGGAACGTAATATAGATACGTAGAGTTGTTGAAGATGGTGGCTCTGATGGAATTGAGGAAGATGCCTGGAGTTTATGTCGTGGTGGACGGAATGAATGTGTGTACGGGTCGTAATATGGGGGTCACATTTTGAGGGACGAGGAAAGCCGTCAGAACGAGATAGGTAGGTGACCGTGTTGGAAGAGGAAGGTCGAAATAACTACGAGACGAGACTCCATCATCTACGAGTACATACTGTCTAAGCAGATTGATGGATGGATGGATAGATAGGCACCGTAGATAGTCTAATCTACGATTGGAGAAAAACATGGGGATGGGAGGAGGGTCACCGTCGATCAGCTGGTAAGTAGTAGCAGTAGTGTAGGAAAGTAGTCAGATAGGTACAGGAAAAAATCTCCGTCTGGGGAGTTGGTTTGGTTTTGGTTGGCTTGGTTGCGCTACTAAGGGTTTTAAGACGGATACATATCTAACGAGTAGTGGGAGATCCGTACGTGCGATGTGCGTTGCGTGTTCAGTCCGAAGAATAATTGTAATCCGTAGGTATATGTCTCATGATTTTGGTCAGTTGTAAGAAAATGCGCGACGCGACGAGAAAAAAGTGGTCGAGTTTTTTCTTCGTTGCGAAGAGTTGCAGGAGTTGATTTCATTGGATGGAATTTTGTTATTTTGTTGGTTGACGGTTCCCTTCATTGGAGGAGGTCAAGTCTCACGCACTGAGTACCTTCTCTCTCACCTACCTGTGTGTGTACCGTACCATACATCCAGTCCAGTACCGGCATCAAGCAAGCTGCGTAGACCAATATGTACGAAGTACGGAGTTGATTTTTTTTCTCAACGGCCTTGCTCGGCGGGGCGTGCAGCGTGCAGTGCGTGCGTGCAGTGCGTTGCGTTGCAGCAGTTGCATGTCTGATACTTTTCTCTCAATGTATGTACGAGTACCTTGCCTCGGCGCCGTACATGGCGCAACTGGTGTCGTACGGACTGAGAGAAAAGCAGCTGATTTTCACTCGCAGGGTAAGGGGAGACGAGGGGAGGGAAGAAGAGAAGAGGCGCATACATACGAGTACATTACCCTCTCCGTACAGGTATGTATACCTAAGAAGTAGGGATGGATTTCCGTATTCCGTTACATGGAGCGATCAAGGAAAAAGCAAAAGCACAACGAGATAAAAGAGCAGAGATGAGATGAAAAACGAAAGATAACAGGCCACTTACACCCTCTGTGGTACCTGTGCCTGGACAGCATGCCTATGGCACATGCGGCCAGTTCGAGACTAGACGACTAGGGCAGGTTACCTAGGCACTAGGTACATAACGCTATGGCTGATCGATGGATGGGGTGTGGGCAGACGGGGGGGTTTAGTTTGAGAGGCGCGGCCTGCCGCAGCACGCAGATGATGAGACTCTGGACTCTGAGAGGCCGAGAGGAAGAGAGAGGGTTGGGGACATGAAAAATTGCCCGAGACTTGTCCTCGCTTCATGTGCATCGAATAACCGGCTTTGCATTAGGCCTGAGAAAATATGGGACGGTACGGTTGCGCTACGACGCAGGATCTCGTCTTGTAATCCGCACACCTTGGACCGTGGTTAGCAAGGGGGGTGGATTTAAGGGGGAGACGAGAGGCTTACGAGGTGTACATCGTACTCCGTACATCGACGATATGTACGAGGCGATGTACGAGTACGGGGTAGCAGCTCGCGAGTGATTAGAAGAGGTATCGAGATCACGGAGAAATCACCTGCTTGGTATGTAAGTAGTAAGAAAGTAGTAGGGATGTAAGTAGGTAGTCGGTAATATGGAGAAGAGCTGGACGTGTCGACAACAAGCCACAATTCGGCTTCACCTCCCTGCTCATTATGTCAGAGGTGTTGCCGTTATATTAGCTCGTCGTGCTGGACGGAGTGAGTAAAAGTCTGGGACGCACACCTCCCACGTGAGATTCGCCATTGGTAGCAGATTTGAGGCAATCCGGAAAGTGTCATTCTGTGGCTGAGAACATCGTGGGGATGGGGTTACCACAGAAAGACGATCACCGGCCAGCCTAAAGCGTTCCGCAAGAGCGCTTGATCAAAGGGTCAGGTCTGTGTCTGTGTCCATCAGTCTGGCTGTCAGAATGTTCCGTACTCTGTCGTTTTTATTCTGATTGGCGGGGGATATTCAAGTGACAGCTCTGAGATTGGGCGAATCGACTGGAAGAACGGCGTTCCAGGGATCTGAAGTTGTCAAACACGTCCTTAATTACCGTCCATCGCGCACTCTCGCACACCGTCTCTTCTCTCTATCTCCTTCGCACATACGCGCGCATGCACAGAGACACTTACACACAACACACTTAGAAGTGCGTCTGTCACTCACATACTTCATCGTACTCGTTCTCAGTATGATGATTTCTCTTTCTTTTGCTTTCTCTTCTTTCGTTGTCCTTGGTAAGGCCAGATAACAGTTCAGGGGAACAGCAAAGACGTAGACTGTCCTTCTCTTACTTTAGGATCAGCCATTGAGATGACAATGACCGGGTTTGCTGCTATCCCGGTTGATAATAGACTCTCCGTTTCCCGTTTCCGTCTGGAGAACACGTTGGTTGTTGGTGAAGCGCGATATTCGCCTCGTCTATATTCACCGATCTATTGACGGACGACCTCATATCAGGGCTTTTTTATATGGTGAGCGAGGTATCGACGTTCACGAGGTACCTTCGTCCAGACATACCGCGTAGTACTTCGTGTATGGAATACTCGGCGGTAGTCCTCTCCTCTCTCAGTAGTAGTCCAGTCTCCAGAGTGCATCGACATCGACAAGGAACCGGGAGCTCGAGGTTGCATCCGATTCTCCCCTTCATTTCGACGACTGGCACTGCATCGCGTCCTCCGTACGGAGTACTCGTACCTCGCGTACCGCGCTGCAGCCCGTAGGTACATACTCGTGCTGCGTGGTGCGTAAAACCACGTTATTCGTAGGATTCGTGGTGCAAGTTGTCTGTAGGCAAAATTGGCCCAACCACAGAAGCTGAAATCTTGTTTCCAAACAGCCCTGCTGCAAAGCGGCCATCGTTGGGTCGACTAAAGCTGCCACTAACGCGGCCTATCAGCAGGTCACTAGCCCAGATGAGTAATAACGCATGCGCTAGCACCGCGCTACCAGGGGCGCTAACAGCTTGCGCTAGGTACCTACAGCACGCTAAACGTAAGCTGCCTGCGCTAATTAGGTACCTGGCTAGACTGCGCTAGCGTCTTTTGGCTGTTAGACGATTCACGCTTATTGCATACGCCCAGCTGCACATTCACTTCCGGTGATCTACCTGCTTATGCCATATTACCCGAGGCCGGGGACCCGTGTCGTCCACCTTGCTGCCCGGGACAGCTTTTCTGGAACACCACTCCTACAATTTATCGCGTACATGGGACGGGACAGGACACATGGGCACATGGACACATGGCAGAGAAAATTTACGAAATTGCAGGTTCTCGGCTCTAGTGTACTGTAGATACATACATAAACGAGCGTCATATAAACGTCGGGGATTTTTCCTGATTCCAATCTCAAGAGACATGTCGGCAGTTGTTGGCATCATCGCAGTTTGGCCGAGAATGCCGAATCCAATTCCGAGATCAACTCGAGGACGGGATTATTCCTATATGTCACATTCTTGTAGCCAGAAATGCCTGTACGCGAGGTATTTACCCAGCGGCGGTGTGCAGACCCACTCTTTCCGCTTCTGCACGTAAGAATTCATACAGCCGGGCTAAAGCAAAAGAAAAGCCCCATGGTCGATGCCATTAGCGAGAGAGACTCCAATTGACACTTTCAACTCTTCACGATTATTCAACTTCAACTGTCCAACGACGACACCAACTCAACCACCGACTCTCCTTTCTCTCAACTACCACAAATCTCTTGTGCAGAGAATCAGAAGAGAGGAAAGAGACGTTTTGATGGTAGCAGTTACATGCTATCATGCTCATGCTGGGCTCGTGCAACCAACCGGCGCGGGCTGCATGGATGCGTGGATACGTGGAGGATGCCCCGTTTCCCCGTACATAAGTACCGCCTGTGCGCCCGTCCAGGATGCGCATTTTGTCTCCGAGAGGATCGAGGGGCTGTCTCTCTCACTCGCTGCTCTGCTCTGCTCCTCTCCTTTCCTGCCCCTCTATACACACACGAATGAAATAGCCGAATGGTCACGGACGGAGGGGGGGTGTCATTGTCTACACGCACTACTTTACTAGTGAGTAGGCATAGGCATTGGCATAGGCACAGGCACTGCGACTATCGTACTGCGCATCGTATCGTACTGCGTTCTGCGTAATCCGTACATGCGCCGATGTAGTTGCAGATGCTACCCCCAGTGTTTCCGTACTTGGCATGTGCATTCAATCCTCCGGTCCGTCACCTTGGCGCGCCTCACAGCGTCGTATGCCTCAGTCGGCGCTCTCCAAACGGGAATATTCCGTGCCAGGGACGCGCAGCGCCCGCTGCACTATGCATGTCGATTTCAATCCTTCGGTCCGGTAGTGTCGAGCGAGTGAGTTCAGTTCATGCCCTTGCCCTGTCCTGTCCTGCCCTGCTCGTCTTACACGGCGGAATCCTCGTACGGATTACCTGCCATGCCATGCCATGCTGCCTCCTTTCCTCCGTCCTTACAGCAAGTGTGTACCACGGAGTTGATAATATAATCTAATAGTAGCTCTCCTACTCGCGCCCCTCGTCTGACCAGCCGTCGATAGGCCAGGCCGCCGTCGAGCCCTATACTAATAGAATAGGTAAGCACAGCAGACGCCTCGCCCGAGTGCAACGATGCGGTGCCACCTCTCCGACAGCACTCTAAGGTAGGTAATTTACTCGTTATATTGTATTTCAACCCTGAGGCTCTGTTAAACGGGCGTTACCTCGTGTCTTTTCCCGTTGTCTTGAAGTATTCCCTACTCTAAGAGAAAGGTAGCATCGTAAGTAGGATGTATACGCATAGGATATATTTCCGCTCTTACCTACGGAGTTACTTCCTCGTTGTTATTATGCATGCTCGCCCTATAGGACGGCATGTGTTAAGAACTAGGGGTGTTAAATTGCAGTCTCCATAGGATAGACCACGCTAGATATGCGTCTGTATGCATTTGCGCTTAGCAGCTGTCTATCTCGACACCGGCGCGCACAGAGGAAAACATGTCGTGACCGTTTTCTGTATTGTTGCTTCTTCTGCTTGTTCAACCGTCAGATGGGATGGGGGACACAACACAACCCAGACGCGTTGCGGTGATGGACACTTATAGGAGTTACACTACACACATCGGTTTACTCGTTTAGACGGAACACGGAATGGACAGAGAAGAAGAAGATGATCCTTGAGTCATTAAAGCCCTCGCTGGAATTTAGGATCATCATACGTTTGTCTAAACTAATTGTCCGGGTTCCCCCGGACTAACAGACACGGGATCCCGACGCATGAGCCCACGGGCTGGCAATTGAATCATGCCGACCATGCAAGGTCCCGTAAGTGATGTGCCGTCGTGATGACCCTGATCCCCGGACTGGCTGTGATACCTCCTCATCTAGTTACCTACCTCCATCTAGTTACTACTACCTACTACTACTTACTTACAAGTTGCCAATGTCATAAACCTGGCCAAACGTCTGGCGAGTTGTTGCAATTAGTGTACCGTACGGGAATATAGTGCAATCCGTCAGCTCGTTAATGTAAATAGTTACGACACTAGAGACAGCAAGTCTTCCTGGTTGGGTATTCCGGCCAACTACTCGTCGTTGTCTAGGCCAGATAGAGTAGGTAATGCCGCTCGCTGCAAAAGTACATTCCTGGATCATGGACATACTCAGATCCTGCTATGCTCTCTTTACCAGTTAACAACTGCCTTAACAACTAACTACGGAGTAACTAACTGGAAGTCAACTCGCCAGCACAGATTTCTCTGATCCTTTATTCCGTATTTCCGGCGCGACTAGACTCTCTTAGGAATCCATCTATCTACGCCCCCGGCTGGCTTGTTTTAATATTCCGTACATAACACTAAGTACTTACCTACATATACATGTGGAGGCGGTCGACGGACCACGTGTGGAAGTCGTTGCTACATGAGGGCTGGGGAGGTACTTGCGTACATTCTCGTGTGTTTGTGGTGTGTCTGCGTGCGTGCGTGGTCTGTCTGTCTGGTCTGTCTGGTCCGTCGGTACCAAGAATCTGCATCCCAAGTCCCCACGCTAGCTAATGCGTAACAGAACTAACTAGGGTTGATAAATCTGGGCCTCACTCACACCACGCACACACACACCCCTCCCGCCCCCAGCATATGAATCAATATCAAATCAAATACCTGTCTACCCTATCGACCTTCACAGTAATCAAGTCAGACTGAAATTAAAGCGGCAGTAATTGTAATTACGTAGGGTGTTTTGAGTCTGTCTACCTGGTTAGCGATGTTGTTGTCTCTGACGTTAGAGAGTAAGTGACAGTTACGGACTAGAAAGAGAGAGGGATTATAACAACTTCTATAGCATGAAACTTATTGGCAAGTTACGAATTACGACTTCAAAGTCATCAACCAACAGGACGTGTTAGTGTGAAAAGCTGCCCCTTGCGGGAGCTTATTAAACTCCCGAGTGTCCCGACTAAAATCCCCTAAGAGTCAAGCAGGTTTGCGTGGTTTTTACGTCCAATAGGTACCTTCTTGTCTACTCGTAGTTCGTTAATTGTCTTCAAATCCAGCATAGAGAGATCAGAGTAATGCGTACGTATCGTATTGTATCGTATCGTAGCAGTTGTCGTGGGTGCCGTGCAGATTAATGAAGCTTGTCACATCGCTTACTCGGAGAATTTCCGCCTCGGTCTAGATGGGGTCCGCACAGACACTGTCTTCCTTCCTTTCATTCCCTCCGTCCGTCTGTCACGCGGAACTCAGGCACATGTGTGTCGATCCCGTAACGACGATGCTTCAAGTTACGTGCTTATCAAATTCAACTGTCTAATCGCCAATTGCGGCCCTGTGATTCCCGTAGGAGTCCGCAACGGGTGGGAAGGAGTCTTATCTACGACATTCCCAGGTGGATTCAACAAAACGTCTTGTCTACAGGACGGGGCGGAGACCCCGGAATCGAGCCGAAATCCCACCGTGATGCGGCCAGGAACTCTGCAGGAGGAGATATCGGGGCAAATGTAGGTAGGTAGTCAGGAAGGAAGTGAACATATTCACCTACGTAACATATCATCAGCCAACCCCCCAGTCTGATTAAAACTGGTATAACTCGGCGAAGTTGGCCTTGCAAGTCTCTTCGTCTCCATTTGATGATGACCTTGAAGGGGGGTTGGAGAATGGGGCGGTTAAGGGGGTGGGTGATCATTTTGGCAAGATACAGCGGACTTCGGTTCCGTTTTCGTTCCTCAGGGAAGAAAAGAGAAGTTAATACGCCCAGAATGTAACGGGTCCCTAGGCAGTACGAGTAGTTGAGACGCAGGCGTGAGAGAAAGCAGAGATGTATCCAGGGCATGACCAAACTGGGACAAGGACCTTACTAGTTTCGGGAAAGGCAGGGCAAAGGCCCATGTGGTCCTCTTCGCGCTCTCCTCCATTCGGGTTCGGGGATGTATTTCTCCATGAGGAATCTGGCCGCCCGGCGTTGCGTCGTGATGTGATGAGGACAGGGTACTGAGACATATGACAGCGTGGTTGCAGTGGTAAGCAACCTCTCTCTCTTGCTCAACGGGCGGCTGGAGAGAACGACTTTGTGGTCAAACCACCCCCTACCGTTGCTGTGTGATTTCTTATTCGTTCCATCCTATTCGTCTATTTCCTTGTATTTTTGTTATTTTGATTCAGTCTTGATCCCATCGGACCTTTATCATGTGCCCCTGACGTTTTGCCAGACTTGGTAAATTAAAAACAGGCGAGACAAAACAAGTCACGATGTGACATTGGGCTCCTTGCCCCCGGGTAAAATGCCCACTCGGCATTAAATGTCTTTTACATACCGTGAAGAACTACCGATCATCGTTCGCCCAACTGAATTGGACATTGAGGGACTGACCAGGGGTCTGAACATAGTGCGTCGGCGCTTTGTGAGATCTGTATCTGGATGCAGGACTGTCTGCCTGCCTACGCAGCACACGACGGGGCGTATAAACAACACCATCAACACCAACAAACTGACCACACACAGCTCTATCTCCAATTGCCACTCAACAAGATCCTTATCACGCTCCTAGCTCGTATCAGCCTCGAGGGTCATGTGGGCGTCGAGTCTAGCCACCTGTACAATCCTCTCGTTTCGGCCGAGAGAAGATCAATTCCCCTGATTAAAAAATAGGGGGCAAAGAATACCAGAAAAATCTTACATGGCCGAGACCTTCTCTCCAACTTCCACTCCTCCCCTTCGCATGTACCGTATCGGAGGCGGCCTAACCGCGAAGCAAAGCAGAAAAGACACACAACACCTGAGCTAATCACAAGAAAAAGATCTCCTGCCTTACACAATGCCCAGACCGCGGGCCAACTTCCAACTGGCCGCCCAACGATTGGACCTTTTCGGCAAATCATCCAATTGAACCTGGTTCTCCGTCGTTCGTCAACGATTGGCCGTCGACGTCCACGAGAGCAAAGCAGCGGTCAAGGAGAGAAGCCGTATATCTCAAAAAAGTATTACCTCTTTCGAAAACATTCAGCTTATGGGTAGGCCCCTCAGCAAATCATATCAAAGAAGGGCGTCCTTGAGCATGTAGAGAAACATCATTGGTGGCATAAATAAGACTGGCCAAATCAGAGGGCTATACTCCCTCCCTCTTCCCTCAGGCCCGCCCTTCTGGGCTGTGAGATGATCCAATGATCACGCCCGCACGAGTAATCAGGAGTCCCCATTGCGTCGCACTGTAAGCAAGGCTTGTCTACGTAGTAAAAATGGCACCCTTGCCTTCGAACGCCCCCGAGAAATGTCGGGGGCTGTGCGTTGTGAGGAAAAACAGGGACGACTGGTCCGGAGAGTTTCCGTGAAGCGGGCTGGTCTACATACATACTGCCTATATTCTCCTGACAGGCAGAGCTGCTGCTGCGCAGGACTAAGTGATACATGATGCAAGCTGTCGAGGTCAGTCAGCCAAGACGAGAAACCCATTCGATAGGCGCGCGTGATATTCAGCCCATGGGGACGAGAATCGTACCATGATGAGGGAGATGGCTGAGATGACTAGGTAGGTCTGTCAACAGACGCGGTTGGAGGCACCACCATTGTTGACTACATCCGGTTAGACGGGAGCGTTTCATGTCTTTCTGGCCCTGTGCTTGTAGTATCTCGGAGTCTCCTTGACAATTGCCTGTCTCCCATACGCATCGTCTCCCAAGTATGTATGGCTCCCATACTCATCTGATCTTTCTCGTGTTTCTCGAGACGACGACCTAGGCACACACAGAGAGGGAGGACAACAGGCTCCATCCCATTGAATCAATCACAAGAAGATCACACAAAAAGCAAAGCCCTCGTGCTACGATCATATTTACTACCCACATAGAATCAACGGAGAGCGAGTCTCCGTCCCTTCCCCTTTTTCTCCGAGTCTTTTTCTGAAGGCCAGAATGTCGGGACAAAGAGAGCGTCGTAACGGCAGTCTCCAAAACACGACGGGGAGGGAACAGGAACACACAATACCCATCGATCGTTCCCTTTCAAGTTTACTGCTGCAGGTACCCGGCCTCGCACAGCGAATCGGTTACGGTCGTGGTACAAACGTAGATATGGGAGACCTGGAGGACGGTTCCGTACGTAGAGATGAAAGACTCGAGACTGTTTGTCTGCCATGTCTTCCTCTTCCTTCGCTTATATAATTCTCCGTAAGACGTTGGGCTTGTCGATCAAACGTCCATGCTGATCCTTTCTCTGTTGTCCGGTGTGAGATCGTCATCCTTCCGTTCCCTGACCTGATCTCCGTTCGGTGTCTGGATTCCCGTCGTTGCGTGTGTCCTCCTGCGAACCACCAAGTTGGCACCTCGTACAGAGATTCGAAAAATGCCCGCCAACGCGGACATTGCACAAGTTTCTTTTCGCGGCGTGCCACGAAGACTTGTGTCTCCTTTGTTTGTTGTACGTGTTGGGTTTCTCCTCGCCCCTTACGGTTTGGATGTCCGTATATCGACTAATGATATCCTCGCGTTCGTGTGGTTTTCATTCTTGCTATGTAACCTTGGGTTTCGGAGACTTAGGTGATCCTCGGTGTAGTGGTGATGTTGCTAGCTCGCCTCTCGGTCTCTTGTCCAATCCGAGTTGATTGACTGAAAGGTCTGCAAACGGACTCGACTGTATGTAGGTGAGCAAGCTAAAGAGAAATGGGTACATGTTCCCGTCTCAATGCCCGTATCATCCACCCCGGACGCCGAGGGGGATGCGAGCGTAACGGGAAAGCCCATCATCGTTTCCTGGGTTTGTTTGACAAAGACGTTGTTTGCCGTCAGATCAACATCCTCGTAACTCTCCCGAGTAAGCTCGTGAAAAACATAGCCCCGAAGTCTTGGAGGATTCAATACTCGACTTTAGCCGGTGTTGTGCTACGCGGATAGGCCGGGAAGGATCAGGATGGGATGACCCAGGAATCGCGATGGTGATGTAATATCTAGTAGTATCTCTTGGAGGATTCAGCGGGCCGCGGTTGAAGAGTATTGAGTCGCGAATGATACCATATTCAGAGTCGCGATGGTTTCTAGATACTGGGCTATCTAGATGCATTGATATCCATCATGAACAGTCCACCTCTCATTGGCTCTGTTACCCCCTATTCGATAATCCAACGTAAACATCGAGAATCCTACAAGCGTAGGCATCCATCTCTCTGCAAGCACGCTCGGGGCAAATACAATCAAGTCAGTCAGCACACCCTGAAACGACATCTCGCGGAGGTTTGTATGTCGTGTAAGCCCCATCCTCGACGCACCCCTAGGCGACCGCCGTAGCCGGACCACGCCGATCCATTCCTTCTATCCCATTCTCACCATGCCATGAGCTTAGACTTTGTAAACCCCGATGCGGACCTTGTAACCCACAGCAAACTTGGAAATTTACGCTTATGTCGGCGGGCGGGCAACATATGACCGAACGTCCGCCGATTCGAGGGGGGCTACGTTGACGCCCACACCCCTTATCGAGCAGCGAGCTTGATGCCGTGTTACGATGTTGAGAGACAGGTGTGTACTGAGAGAATCTACACGCCCATATGTTGTTTGAGCCGCTGTTAGCGGTGGGTGAACTAGGCGCGTTTGCCTGGATAATGAGTCTATCTCGGAGAATTTCACGACTCGTCTGTCGTCTCCTGAGACTGCCCTTAATGCATCCCAGTGACCTACATTGACCGAGTGGCAACATGATAGATAAAGTAAGAGCATATAGAAATATGATGATTGGTTAGTGGATTAGAGAGTTATGACCTACTTTCGTGATAGACCTCCTAGAGATCACGCCTTGGCTGAAGTCTGTTGGTAGTTGGTAAAACTAGTCCACCCTCGCCCCAACTTGCCCATTTGGATTACTTCTTGATGTCCTTGATCACTCTGCTACTGAGGTCCTTGGTTGACTAGTTGTGAATATGGAAGGCAAATATTTATTTTGTATAACTTCTAATACTTGTAGATAGATGGGATGAACGGAGTCGGGAGGTCACCTTGGTCCTTGCATGTAAACTGATCTCATCCCATATCACAACCAAGGCAACAGACCAACCACGACAACAACATTAGTAACAACAACAGCCGTTGGTAAGTGAAAGCCCATTGTATTAGCATACACCCCTTTGCCACCTCCGAGCAACGAAACTGGCTGTGGCGATTCGGCGAGTTAGAGAATTGTATGACGCTAAGCCTTACGGCCGTTATTGGGAATCCCTTCGCTCTCCGGATGAGCCCATCTTTATAGGAGATTGTTATTGTATGTTACCACGTAAACAATCCATTCCATCCAGGAAGCACAGAGAGTATGGTACACAGTCTTCTATCTTAGAACTTGTCGCCCATGTTGGGTAGATGACCAGGGAAAAGTGCGGTGGCGATGCCAGACTCAGGGCATAGCAAATGATGAAGGTTAGGTCGGCCGGGCTCATTGTACTCAATCTAGAAAATAACAGAAGCTACCAGAAGATCAGAAGCCAAGCAAAAACACAGGCACATCTCTGAAAAGACGAGAAACTTCCATCATCCCATCCTCTCCCAACTCACTACCACCACTCCCCGTCCCATCGTCAACCCGATCCCTTCTCCATCATCCATGTACAACAATCGGAGAAATATCCCCGTCCCGTCAAAGCCGTGTCGTATGGTATCGTGTCGTGTTAGCCGTAGGCAGGCAAGGAATGAAATTAAACGAGTTGTTGTTGTCTCGGGACCTGACCTGATCCGTGATCCAGAGAGAGACAGGAGCTCGGGCCCCTTGCCATACCATACTTGACCTGGGACAGGGGGCTCGACACGCCCTCGCTCGTTGGAACTGAGCAGAATGGAAAATAAGAGCTTTAATAGCGGTTAGTTGAGTCTATAAGTTAACGCCAGGGGTCGACGGCTTCAAGTCCCTCGGGTTTTGTAGGAGACCCCGTGCTACGATAAGTAGAGAACACAATGATTGACGCGTTCGTACTGCCTCCAATTGACTTCATGAACTCGATACAGCAGTTTCTTTCTCGGACCGGTTAGACAGGCGAGTTCTCGTAGAGCGCCGAATAGGGAGACAGAGTTAGGTTATCAATTCAAGTGATGTTGTCCATCAGATCAAGCAAGGCATTCAAGAATGCCTTGCATCAAATCGGCGAGCCCCGTGCCGAATCGTCCGTAAAGTCCTCGGGTGAGTAACAGTTGATGTGGCCGAGATTCAAAATGGGAAGTAATGAGATGCTTCGGCATCTGTAGCTTGTAGGATGAAGAACTTGGGTTTCGATAGTACATCTCTGATATCTCTGACTTTGCTATGTCCTATCTGGCATTCACGTTGAACGCGATGCCACATTCATAGCACTCCCCGGCGCAAAGCTTGCATCAGGTTGATATCGGCACTCGTTCTGACAATGGCATTTTCATATCACAAAACACAGCGCATCAAACTCCGTAACACTCGGATTGTACAATTCATGAATTATCTAAAGGTTAGCCATAGCCATCATCTACCAAACAGCCAGACAGAGCACATCTGGCCTGATCTTACAATGGCCTATCTGAAAGTAAAACAAACGCCCCAAAAACAAACAAAACACGCTGAAGAATACACATAATGTAATTGAAGCGAAGGGATAATGGATGAGTGGAGATGAGCCTACAACCGGGCTTGTAGTGGCGGGAAGTTCGTTTCGTGCGGGAACTGCGCGTCGGGCCAGACGTGGCGGATGGCTTCCCAGATGTGACTGCAGCAACAGTTAGCTAAATTGAGTCCGGAAATGAAAAGGGGTGTAGAACGTACCTGACGAAGATGATCTTGAGGTTATCCCGCACCTCCTGAGGCGTCTCTCGTACGTCCTTCTGGTTCTGCGCGGGAAGCAATACCGTCTTGACACCAGCGCGATAAGCACCAATGAGCTTCTCCTTGATACCGCCGACTCTCTTGACGTGACCAGAAAGTTGGAACTCGCCCTAATACCAACATTAGCATACTTCAATAGAGATTGTGACAGGTTGGGTAACTTACAGTCATAGCCAACGTCGGCGGGACAGGCCGTCCCGAGAAAAGTGAAATGAGCGCAATAGCCTGCGCCATACCACTCGAAGGACCGTCCTTAGGGACAGCGCCAGAAGGACAATGGACGTGTATGCTGCGATTCTTCATGATGTTCTCTGTCGGAGCGGGCGTCAATCCCAACTCATAAGCGTGATTTCGGACCCAGCTCCGCGCCACCTTGACACTTTCCATGAGAACCTTGCCCAGGTTACCCGTAAGCTCTACACTTCCGTCGCCAGGCATGTCCAGAACCTCGATAAACAGGATTCCTCCGTTGCCACCGGAACTATACGCGACCAGACCCGTGACGATACCGGGCTGATTGGTCTTCTCCGCGATCTCATCCTCAAAACGCTCTATGCCGAGAATGGGTTCGAGGTCTTCGACCTTGAGATCGGCCCGATATGACTGCGCATCACCCCGGTCGTTCGCCTCTACGAACTCGACAGCCTTGGCACGACATACGGAGCCGATCTCGCGCTCCAGGTTTCGTACTCCTGACTCACGAGTGTATGACTCGATGATCTTGGACACGACCTCATCACTAAACTTGACCTGGTCATCCTGAAGTCCGTTGACCCGGATCTGTTTAGGGACGAGATGGCGCAGCGCGATGTGACGCTTCTCAAGCGTCGTATAGCCAGAGAACTCTAGAATCTCCATACGGTCCAGCAGGGGGCCAGGAATGGTATCCAGGGAGTTGGCCGTGGCAATGAACAAGACCTTACTAAGGTCAATGGGCGTTGCCACGTAGTGATCAGTGAAGGCGTGGTTCTGCTCGGGGTCGAGAACCTCGAGCATAGCAGCTGATGGATCACCATTATGATTCGCCATGCCAAGTTTGTCAATCTCGTCCAGAAGGAAGACCGGATTCGCGACGCCTACTTTCCGGAGACCTTGAACAATCAAGCCAGGCATCGCAGCGACATAGGTCCGTCGGTGACCCCTGATTTCCGCCTCATCCCTGACACCTCCGAGCGAGATCCGGTGAAACTTCCGTCCAAGCGCTGAAGCAACAGACCGAGCAATACTCGTCTTACCTACACCGGGAGGACCAACAAGCAGCAAAATCGGGGCTTTCTCGGTTCGACGTCTACTCTGGAGCGTTTTGACCTTGAGATTGGTTGCCTTGATCTTCTCCTCCAGCTCGGCATTGGGCGGCGCACCATCCTCAGCATTCGACTGACTTGACTGCAGGTCAGCAGCTTCTTGCTGAGCCTCCTTAACTTGTCGATCAACAGTCTCGTTGGCAGCTTGCATTAACCGAAGGATGGTAAGGTAGGAGAGAAGGCGCTTCTTCACCTTCTCGATTCCGTAGTGGTCGTCATCGAGCTGCTTCCGCGCGGCCTCCAATGTGCCGATACCAATGGGATCGTCCGTAACGACTGACCAAGGAATTTCGGCCAATGTCTCGACATACGTTCTGACAACTTGGTACTCGGCCTGAGCAGGCATCATCTGCTTGAGTCGTTTCATCTCTCGTTCGGCTACCCTAGCGGCATCGACCGGCATCTTCGCATCCTCAATCTTCTTCTCAAGTTCCTGTAAGTCGTCAATATCCTGCTGCTCGGAATTGTTGCCACCACCAGGCATGCCACCGCCGCTTCTGAAACCAAAACCGGGGAATCCGCCGACCCGAGGGTTCCGCATCTTCGTAATATCCCGTCTGTTAAACTTCTCGATACTATCCTGATCGATGCGGACCGGTATCGCCGTGTTCGTGACCTTCGTGACCTTCATATTGCCCTTGAGCTCGACGACCTGGCGGTCAATCAACTCAATGACCTTCTGCATTCGCTGCATGACATCGGCGGCGGCGAGCACCTGGAGCTTATCCTCGAGTGAAGCCTCCACCAAGTTCATCATAAAGTCCGCCAACGCGCCGCCTTCCGAAGCCTGCTTTCGTACAATGAACTGCTGCAATCGGGATGCGAGAAGCGGGTTTAGACCAGCGGAGCCTCTCGACATGAGGAACAATGATATCCGCAGGCAAGCGATGAGCTCACGTGAGAGCTGCTGGAGCGTCGTGAAGAGCTTCTGGAATTCGTCGCTGCTGACCTCCTTGCTATTCGTGTCGGCGTAGGGCTGAACCTTAGCTTCGAAGAACGGCTGCTCCTGCGTGACTGTCTCAATGGAAACTCGCGAAATGCCCTGGACCAACAGGACGAATTCTGCGCCATTCTGGCCCTGGAAGCCAGTGATCTTCGCCGTAACTCCATACCCAAACAGCTTGTCTTTGCGCACGCTCTTGTTATCCGCCTCTACCACTACTTCATTGTTTTTGCTCGGCTCCTTTTCCAGTAGGCGCTGGCCCCGTCGGCTGAGTAGGGGCGAGCTGAGAGGCGCGCAAACGATGGGGATCTCATCGACTCGTTTCGAGTCCTTCGAGGCGCGCGTGTAGACGCTCGAGATGAGTGCTGGTATGTCGGTGCGGCTCGGATCAACAGGAACACGTAAGACCGAGCCGGGGAAAAGGACGGTGCCTTGAGCTAATGGGACGAGCGGAACGGCGGCGGATGGCGACGAGACTGCCATCGTGAAGTTACGCAGTCGGCCTCGCCCCTTTGAATCTATGCGTCTAACGATATGAGTTTAGTTCGTCAAGTCTCGATTGGCGTGAGGAAAGAGGAATTATATAAGTCCTGACGAAGGGGCGAAAAGGACTTTGTGAGGCGCACGTGAAAAGGCAAGAATTGTGATAAGATGTTATAGGTTGAAAGATGCGAATCCGATGCTGCAGTGATGATGACCAGGCCGACCGTCCGTAGGGATCCTGTCACAGTGCCAGTGCATATTACGTCAGTCGGTAATCCGTACTGTCCCTTACTGTAAGACGCATGTACCGAGGCTTGTTCGTGCTTAGTCACGCGGTCGATCTCATATCGTTTTGAGTACAGAAACGCGATCTTATCGTAAAAGTTGTAAGAAGCATTGGGTCACAATGCTGTTGCCTGATCTACACCGAGAGTTATCACAATTAAGTTGGCAGTGTTTCGAAGGATCAATCGACAGAGCATAACGGATCTCAATGTGTTGTGTTGTTGCGGCGTTAAGACACAGTGCACTAACACTATCCATATATGTACGTAAGCAAGCCACTCTACACTTTGACTGGCCATGACTCCTGCCGGGTCGGACCTCATAGGCTCAACAAGCAGCCCGTCTAACGTGGATCTTAGGTGACGGCTTACGGGGTGGCATTGGCCGAGGTTGGACCCCAATGGCGTTAGCCCAGCCCCAAAAGGTCTTAGCGTCGCGCAATAGTGGCCCTAGTACGGATTAGGCGTCATTAGGTCTGCCTAGAAGCGGAGTCCTCCCCGCTAGAGGGGAACTGGCGTGGGTGCGAGAAAGTACTGGTACGGAATTGGCTTGTCTACGAGCCAATTTAATGAGAAGCGCGTCTCGAAGACTTCGTTACGCGTCTCGTTTATCGACTTTATCCACTTCTTCTCATCCACTTTCTCTAGATCTCACACGGGCAGACGTCGCATACCCGAAGCATAATCACAATGAGCGGCATGTAGACCTGAAAGTTGATAGATTAATCCATCATGGACTGACAAGTTCTCTGATTAGCATACGGCGGTTACTCATCGACAGCCTACGGCGCCGGCGGTGGTGAAGATGGCGGCGGTTTCGTGTGGGGTTCGCAGGGTGGTAGTCAGAGCGGCGTGAAGGTAACTCATCCCTTACTTTCATCCCATCGCCACAGATGACCCGCGCAACAAGAAGGGACCATAGTCGCATATAGCTAACACAATCTCCCCGCTCAGCCCATCAACGACGAATCCCTCCGTCCGGTAACAATCAAGCAAATCATCGACGCCGAGCCCGCCTACGCCGGCGACGCCTCCTTCCGCATCGACGGACTCGACGTGAAACAAGTGACCGTCGTCGGCATGGTGCGCACCATCAGCCCGCAGACGACAAACATCACCTACAAGATCGACGACGGCACCGGCGTCATCGAAGTGAAGCAGTGGCTGGACGCCGACAAGCAGGATTCCGGCGAGTCCGCGACCTTCAAGGAAGAAGACTACGTGCGCGTCTGGGGCCGTCTCAAGTCCTTCAGCAACAAGCGCCACATCGGCGCCCACGTCATCAAGCCCGTGCGCGATTTCAACGAGGTCAATTACCACTTGCTCGAGGCGACGTACGTGCATCTCGTTTTCACGCGCGGTGGTCTGCCGTCTGCTGCTGGCGGCGGCAATGGTGGTGACAAGGTGATGGGCGGCATGGGTGCAGCCCACGAGAGCATGTTCGTCGACGATGGCAAGGATGCGCGGTATAAGGGTTCCTCGGCCCGCGCGAAGAAGATGTACGACTGCATCGAGCGGAACGGTAACCCGAGCGACGGTATCCATCTGCAGGTCATTGCGCGCGAGGCGAATATGTCTATCCAGGACGTCATGGCTGCTGCGGAGGAGTTGCTGAGCCACGGCACAATTTACACGACGATGGATGACGAGACGTTCGCTATCTTGGAGCAGAACTAAGTCGTGTCATGTGAAGAAAGGGGGGTAAAAGGTACCGCAACAAAGTAATTACTACCTTTTACCTACATCGTTGTCGTTGTGACGATCAAGGGGAAAGGAAGGAGAACAAAAAACAAAACGAAGGAAAAAACGAAACATTGTGCTGGAAATTGGTCTTGGTGGCGTTGGCTTGGCATTTTACTTTAACGACTATGATCACGGATAGCCTAGGAGTGGAGAGCTCTCATAACCAGGCATACGGGCAACGGGGGAGATTGTTTCATTGATGGACGGGTTTCGGATACCATATCATCTGACGAGAGCAAAAACAAAACAAAAACAAAACATCAAAAGCAAAGCAAAACAAAACAAATGCAAAAAAATGTGTATAGGTTAATGAGGCTAAAGCTAAGTCAACTATCTACCTAAGACTAAATCGCTAAAAGAGAGTGGCAGGGCCCATGCAAGATGCCTCATGAAAGAAATCATTCATCCGACTTAACGTCACAGTGTTGTTGAAACACCGTTTCTCTCCTTTTTCTCTTCGAAACCTCTCTCCTCCTGCTCTGTTAGCAAAGCAAAAAAACCAGGAACACTAACTAACTAGGTAGGTAATGTGATGGAAGACGGCGATCGACATAAAAAGCATAGCACCAAAAAGCAAAGAGCGGAAAAAAGCAAAGGGAAATCCAAAACACAAACGTAAGAAGAAGAAATGGAGAGCGGTAAGTCAAGAAAAAGCATCGGAAAAAATGCAGAGAAAGGCAGAGCGTCACATATGTCATCGCCGATCCGAACCCCATCTCGTGTCTCATCAAGGACTTCACTCGAGGACGGGCGGTATGTGGGGGGAAAATAGGGGGCGTATACATCAAGTACACACGCGCCCACAGTCCCCCATCACCACCAACAGGGTCTCGACACATGCATAGATGCGCAAACCCAGAGGCACGCAACGAGCGATAACGATGCATCCTGACTGTCATGTCAATGTCATCAGGGTCAGCAGCATGATCATCCCTTACTTCCAGGCCGTTCCCAGAAACATTTTCTCTTTCCCCCTTTTTTTTCCAGCCACCCCTTTTCCCCATTCCCTCCACCACACCCGCCGGCCGCCGCTTTACATCACTCTCTGCGAAAACCCGCTGTGAAGCTTGATAGGTATCGTGTGAGGTAGCGACAGCTTGCGGGGCTCACGCACCATGCTGATGAGGTGCACAGGCACGGGCACAGAGGCCACGTCGTCGACAGTTTTACTACTGGTAGCCGCGATGTCAGCACCCAGATAGATGTCGCGCTTGATCTCGAACCCGAACTTCTTGTAGTAAGTGGCATTCTTTTCAGAACTCGCCTCCAGGTACATGGCGCGGCCCTCGGAATCGGCCTATATGAGGATGAATGATACGTTAATGACAAGGGTATGGTACGGACATAAGGGGTGTCAAGGGAGGTGACGCACCTTGGCAGCCATATGCTCGATGAGCTTCTTCGCGTAGCCACGGCGCTGTCCGCTGGGCTTGGTACCTAGGTACACCAGATAGTAGCAGTTGTTATCTCTGTCTCCCATGACTTGGTGTTTTGTCTGGTGAAGAACGGGCAGTAGCTCGTTGTAGTAGCGTCTCCGGCCCTCAGCCGACAGTTGATAGTAGAGTCTCCACATACCACTGCGCAGGATAGTCAGCCAATCATCTGAATCCTTGCCGGGCGGCATCCTGTATGGCAAAAGCACTCGACATTAGCGGTATTGGTCTCTTGAAGGGGTGGTTGGGGTGGTGATCGTGTTTACTAACCAGAGCGCTACTGCCTCGTAGTCGGGCCCGATCGTCGTTACGATGCCCTTGTAGCAGTGAGCGGCCACGATGTAGGTGAAGAGGTCGACATGAAGCTTCCATTTGGTCTCGCCGCCGCCCTCGACATCTTCGGCATCGAGGAGATACTGTGCCAGCTCATCAGTAGCAAAGGCTTGCGCCAGCGACAGCGCTGCCCCCTTGCACTCCGAGATCCCAATAGCACGAACGTGATCCCCCCACTTCTCAGGGACAAGAGAACGTTTCTTCGACTCAACGATTTTGGCAGTACTGCTTACGGGCGCCATGTTGGATGGATTTGACAGCTTCTTCTGTGTTGTCGTGTTTTGTTGACTTGACGTCTGTTCAAATAACTGACTGACTGACCGACTGGACGCCAGGTCAAGTGATGATTAGTTTCCAACAAGCTTGCAAGTTAATTTGACACGTGCCCGTCGTTTGCTTGTGTGTGTTTACTTACTTCTACGTGGAATTAATATTCTGTATACTATCCCCAGTATGGACTCTCGAGAGTTGACTTCTGGTGATAGGCATAAATCTGTTGGGGTGCGATAGGCAGTTGAGGCTCGTTCGGAGGTCAACAGACATCAATATCGATGTGTTTTCGGGTGACTCTAAAGAACTTGAATGGTTGTACTGGAGAGAAGTCGTCGTCACTGATGATATCGTGAAGACGAAGGACAAGATAAGACGAAGAACAGGCGTAGATGGAACAACGAAGAACTGTGGATTAGACAAGTCCAGCTCAGTTGCAGGGTTGATTGATTGATAGATAGATAGGTTGATAGATTGGTTTGTTTGGTGTGCTTTATAGAGAGGAGCAGATGATGATATTGGATAGGTAACTCTAGAAACAGGGACGGACAACACAACGTAGGTAGTCTCGTTGGATAAGATAAGAAGGGACTCGCCCGCAGCAAAGCAGGGTCTGCAAGCAATATGTAGACGAATTCAGCTCTGATGATGTGTGAAGCGTCTGGATGAGTAAGGTAGGGATGCTGTATGACTAGACAAGAGGAGTTAGATTTGCGGGGGTGGTCTGCGATGCGAGCGAGTTCAGCTGTTGTTGTTCTTCAGAGAGTCTCGGACTAAGAGAGAAGGATGGAGTAAGTGGAGGAGAAAAAGGGAAGCTTAAGTACTGCGGGTCGCTGGGTGTCCAGGGTTCTTAAAGAGAAGCATAACGAAGGACCCAGACGGAGGGAGATAAGTACGGAATAGAAACACCAACAAGACGCAGAGCAACCAGCCAGGTACCTAATCCGTACATACAGACTACCTAATCTGCATCGAGTCACGCTGAGGAGAGGGCGGTAAAGAGTGTACAGAGCACAGTGTAGGAATAAGCTGGGCATGGCATGCCACACCCATATCCAAATGGAGAATATAGTCGTCGGCTAGAGCCGCGTTTCAGCGACCCAAGCAAGCTACAGCGCCGAAACAGAGCCAGCACGGACGCCTGCCGTAGATACCCTTCGGCAGAGGAACACTCCTCATCGTGGAGTAATCTATTGGCTGGCATCATCCAACCTATGGAGCAAGGGGGCCGTAGTCGCCTGGGCGGCCTGCGTCTTATACGTGTCACGGCCACAGTGCGGCAGGCCCGGCTTATCGGGACTGGCCAGACGCGGAGGCGAGAGAACAACAATGGAAGACTCATGGGCCGTGAGATGATGCCCATGTAACCTCAGTGTGTATCCGGTATCCGTGGTGGGATTGGAGGACGGGTTATCTGGGGGGAAAGTTGGAGGGTGTGAATGGGTTGGGTAGACTAGCAAACGAGACCGTTTTGGCATATGCAATGCACTTAATAGACAGCATCAGACAATCCTTCCCCAGTCCGCTCACGGGACAGATTGGGAGTGGGGTTGCTTGTTGATCTCCCTCTCGTCCGCTACGAAGTACTCGTAGATAAGCCGTCATTCCTTCCTTTCCCGAGTTGGAGATATCGGGGTAATACTCGGGTTGAAGAAATGACACTCAACCCAGATCCCGCTGCTGAATCTGGCTTCCCGAGTTTCGTGTCGGTTACTCTCTGTATTCCGCAGAGCGACCCTCGTTGCAGATCTTGAACCCTTGGAAAATTGGCCCGGCTTGGCTGGATAGGGGTCTCCAAGCCGACGGGTAAAGGTAGCCGTCCACCTCGTCACAGTTTGTCGTCATGCTTTTCGTACGCAGGGACACAGCTCCACCAGCTTGCAAGAACGGGAAAGGACCGGGTGGGATCGGTATCACCGTGGGACAGCTGGGCCAGAGAGGCCAGCGCGCTGCTCACTCGAAGGCACGAGAAGTCTTGTTCCATTGGTTTGCCAAGTCGTAGCCGCTACCATAGAGAGCCGTCGTTGGCTTATCTGAATACCTTGTGTCGTGCGGATGGCGTGATGTAAAATCATTCAGCCTCTGCATCGGCAATAACAAACAATGGCTTTGCTTCGAATAGCCGGGGAAGCCGGGAGGGATATCTAGCATCATTGGTCAACCCTGACCACAATATCATCTCTAGCCACTAAATTTTGACCCTTTCATTCCCCTCGTTGTCCAGTCCCATGCTCATCCGTGACTCTCCTGCTCATCTTTCGTTACCTTGGCGTTATCATATTTACTTTTGTGTCCGCCTTCCACGGACGGTCGCAGTGGTTTTCTACATGCGTCTGATTTCTTGCTCGTTGGTGTACTTCTCGAGGCCGGAATCGAGATTGCTCCACCATTCGTAGAGCATCGATTCGCAGATGAGTTTGAACCAGGGCGTGAACTTCAGCGTGGGGTCTTGGAAGAGAGCTTTGAGCTCGTCTTGCGTAACGTATTTGGTGTCGCGCACTTCATTGGGGTTGGCCTCGACATCGACCTTGGCCTTTATGAAAAGAATGTAGTCAACTAGCTCATCTGTCAGCTACTGTGAACGGGTAGTTGATCGGGCCCATGTAACCCAGGTGGCACAAGCTCACTCTCATGCTCGCCCCATTTGCCGTCGCTGGGCGCCTTGTAGTGAATGCGCGTCAAGAAGCGGAAGTCCTCGAAGGGGACCTGATCTATCTTGATACCAAGCTCCTGTTCGAGCTTGCGCTGGGCGGCCCGCTTGACGCCAGCAACCGAGTCGGGGAGGTTAGAGCCCGTCTCGCCGGGGATACCGAGCGGGTGCGAGCAGCATGTGTTTGTCCACATGTCCGGGAATGTGATCTTCTCGGTGGCTCGCTGTTGGAGGAGGAGGCGGTTCTCCTGGTCGAAGAGGAAACACGAGAAGGCTCGGTGAAGAAGACCCTTCTCGATGTTGGTCATCAGATGGCCTAGTAAGGTGCGTCCAGTTAGACCAGTGTCACAGGATGGAAAAGCTGTGCTCGGGTTGTAACCAACATAGCTTCTTGCTCGCCGTGCCGATCGGGTTGTCATCGTTGTCCAGGACGATGCACACTTCGTCCATTAGCCGTATTTGCTCGGCATCGTGACCCTCGAGCTCGGCGGAGCTTGTGTCGATGTCAGGGAAGAGACTCAGGATAGTTTCGGCGGAGGGAGCAGTTGTAGACGACATGTTGGGCGAGTGGTTTTTCTGAAGCGAACGTGGACTTGGGAACAGAGAGAGGACCTGGGTGAGATGGAGGGGCAAAGGGGACAGCTTTTCTATTGATGTTGGTCTACTTCTATTTGGCTACGTACCTACCATCTCTGGCAGGGCAGCGATCGCGCACTAGACCACGAGCCCAGACCCCTAGAGTTCGGCAACTTTAGTGCAGATTAGCGTATCTACCCACCTAAATTAAGCGCTAAGGCTGCAAGGTCGGTACCTTCCTCACAACAACATGACGAACCTACACTGCATCGGACCTGCCCAAATCCTTTGGGAATGTCTTTGACCGCTCCAGTTAAAGCAGGTACGACCCCTGAGCTGGGCTGTGCTCGGGAACTACTCCTTCGAGCAAAACATGGAAAGAACACCTCGCCGACGGATAATACCTCCCTCAAACTCTTGACTTGTCGTCCGTACGGATTACCTGCCCCGATTACTCTAGTCGCATTTCTTGAATCATGGGAAGGTTCGTTAGAGCGAAAATACGGAGATAATCCGTGGACCGTACCTGCCACTTTAGTGTACCTTTTTGCCGGGGCAGGATCTGAACCAACGAATCTGCACGAGGTAGGTACATACGGATACGGCGAATCGCAATCGGTGTTAACGCAGACTAAACAACAGCTGTGAAATTGACATCCGATTAGCGAATACGGAAACGGGAAAATCGGTGTTTGAGCGAACATCGGGACTCGGTCGTCGGGAAAGGGGCGCCATGTCGTCGATCTGGAGACCGGTACCGGTAGTCCCTCGATCAGCTGTGAGTTGAAACGTGTCTGACTGCCGATTCGATTCAGCTGTACCCGACGACATCCCGTACGGAATACAAGTACGCATTGTGAGGTACGAAACATCACCTACATAGCGGTATCCCGTAGTACGGATTATGTCCCGTCATGCTGCAGTGCACAGCCATCCATAGCCTAAGGAGACGTGTGAGGAGGGTATCAGGCATCGATTTTTTATAACTATTGTACATGAATGATGAGATAGAGATAGACTAACAAACCATTCTATCGCAGACCAAACCCCGAGACCCTCGATCCCGTCGTGTATGCATGTGTAGGTATGATGTAAGGTGGTGTACAGACAACTAATCAACGGCAACAGTTCGCGTTGGTATCAAAAGCAACAAAAAAACACTCATGCGACTTTTATAAATCCGAGACCACAGCATGACCGGTAGGGACGGCATCTTATTAGTTGTCATGTCGTGAAACAGACTGTGCTCAAATCAAAAGCAATCATTCTTCATGCTCCATGCGATGCCATGCTGTGCAATGCTTACCGTGCAATGGGCGAGAGAGGGATCGTCCTTATTGCATCATCGAGATGCCTTCATAGGCGGTGGCAGATGTTCTGCAGGTCTCCAGGTATCCCGACAAAACTCTTAACCGGCTCTATTCCGGTTCTCAGCTTCGTGGGCAGACTGCTCCCAATCCCTGGTGTAGCAGTACCAATACTCAACCATAGCGACCCTGTTGTGTACACTTGTTAGGGTCTGCGTTCAGAAGGATGAGAGGGGTCGACGATCAATCGATTCCACTTACAAACACAATCCAACAGTTGTTCCCATCCACAATCCTAGGAGTTTCCAATCAAATACGAACGCGCCGACGAATGAAATTGGCAATGCGATGAGGTAGTATGCTACGAGATTCGCATAACCTCCAAAGGACTGTTTGCCAATTCCTCGAAGGAGACCGTCTATGAGAATCGTAAGTCAGTATTCGTCGCACGCAAGCAAACTCACACGATCTACAGGAGAGATGCTGTCAGCGTCGGACAAAAAGAAAGATACCACTTACGTGCGATAGCGGCCTGCACATCAAACACTTGCATCACCGCAGTGAGCGGCAAGACCTTGGCGACGATGGCAATGACCTCTTCATCCTCCGTAAACAGATGGGGCAGCTGAAACCGGAGGCTGGCTAGCAGCGTGAAGTTAAACAACCCGAGAAGACAGCCGCCAAAGAAGACCTTTTCGTCGTAAATTAGCTGCATTAGCTTAGGTACCGCGGAGTGGATGTGCATGCAGACTCACCACTTGTGCTGACGTCCTGGCTGCCTTGACTAATTTCGCTCCAATCAAATTCGCGATGCGGGTCGAAGCCGCAACCGATACCGGGAATGGAATCATGAACATCGTCGAAGTGATGGTCACCAAGATGCTCTGTGCTGCGAGGTAAGATGTTCCGAACTGGCTGGATACAAGCGTGAGGATCTCGAAGGCGAGCCATTCAGCCACGACCATGACCATGCCAGGAATAGCCAGCCGGATCATAGGACCTACGAAGAGGAAAAATGTCAATATGGATGCCTATATTCTGCGGATCGCATTATTCGGCTTACCCCAGTTAGTAAGAGCGCGCCGGGAGAAACCTCCCCAGCAGTGTGAACCCTTGACAAACGTCACGTACAAAGCGAGCAACACGGGCATCAGGTTCTGGGTAAATGCCACGGCTATGGGGGCACCTACGAAGCCCAACTCCAGATGCCATACTAGCACCCAGTTAACAAGCACATTAATAGGGGCGGCGATAAGCAAGACACAGGTTGTGGCTACAAATAAGCCCTGTGATTGTACAAATCGTTTACCACCTTCAAAGGCTGCATACCCCGGAATACCAAAAATGGCAATGCGAAGATAAAGGCCCGCCAGCTCGGCAGATTGAGCCTCGGGCACAATGTGTCGAAGAATATCTCCAGCGAAGAAGAACAAGACAGCAATGGGGATGCCCAGAAGCCACAGGAAGTAAGTCATGCGTTGCAGCTGCAGACCTACGAGGTGCTTGTGGCCAGACCCGTATGCCTGAGCACAAAGGGTATCAAGACTCGTCGCAAGACCCTGAAAGAAGGCGTAGCAGAAGATGTTGGCGGTCATTGTGCTCACTGCGATTATATTAGATCCTGACTCCCTTGGAGAGATTGGCGTTGGTGTGTTCCGACTTACAAGTGACGGCGCCCAGCTCTACCTTGCCCAGTCTGCCAACAGTGAATATACTGGTGATATTAATGCTGTATTGCAGCATGAAAGTTAGGATCAGGGGTGGGGAATAACTGGCAATGGTCTTAGCCTCTCTCTGCCAAGTTGTTTCAATGATGCCATGGGCTACAGCATCCTCCCACTGCGCATCCAGTTGCTCGCTGTCGGGCGTGACCTCTCCATCTCGGCGGCCTAGCAGCGGCGAAGTCTCAGTTGGTCCGAATCGGTTTCTCGGCTCCTCAACGTCGTCGTGGGACGTCTTCCGAACTTTGGTGCTGAAGATTTTCTTGTATAGCTTCAAGAAAAATCCTCTGTTCTTCACCGGGAGGTGCTTCGGCGGTAAGAGGTGATTGTCTCGCAGAAGACTGCGTTCTGCGTCCCGAGATTTCTGCACTTCTTCTCTGGTTAGAATGGGTTCCATAATCGGGTCATTGATCACGCTGGGTCGTCTGTAGTCAAAGGCGACACCGCTGGGCTGCTTGTATAAGATCGGCCCGGTGCTCTTCCCGTCTCTCATCCCGTCGTCAGACAGACGATCGTCAATCCCTTCATCGTCCGAGCAGTCAGCTAAATCACTGGCAATGATCGACTGGGCAATAGGCGAGCCAACTGTAAACGAGGCAGCCAGGTCGACCCTCGTAACTCCCCTTCTCCCGGAGGGCGTAGGCATTGAACTCGCCATCTTGGCAAGACGTCCTGATTCACGACTGGGCTAAAAAGTAAACTCCGAAGGCGTTATGAAGTCTCAATAATAGACATATGTAGGTGTATCTAGAGACAAAGCGATACGACGCTATAAGACTTATTTCTAGAGCGCTCCCTGAGGTAAAAGGTAGACGGGGAGACGGGGAGAAGGGGGACAGAGAGGCAGGCAGGCGAGAGGTCGTGGTATAAAGGTCAGAGGAAAAAGATAGCAGTGGATGCCGCCACCGGAGAGATGTGCTATGGTTGGACCTGGGTTAGACCACGGTTGGACCTGTACCGCATAAAAAGTTAAGTAATTTTTGAAGATTGTCTGAGTCATCGGATCCTCCTTTGTGATAAGTGCCGTGCTGTGAGCCGCTATTTATACCGCTAGATAGTGCTACACTACGATACTGCTTCGTACCTGCCTTCGTACTCCGTGCCTACCGTGGGTACGGATTTGCATACATCATATGTAGGTACGAAGTACAAACATAAAATTACTTTTCAGATCCAAGGTGTGTCCGTACCTGCCGAATTACGCACGAGTGCGTAAGTCACACCATCTTGAGGCAAGTCCCAGCACCGCCAGGCGACCGGTATCCGACCCAGTTATTTGCCGCGACCTTAATTACCAAGATCCGGGCCGGCCAGCCAATCACAACCGCCCATCATCTGGGCATGTATAGCAGCCTGCACTATGCACGTAGTGCCTTCTAGATAGGGTTGGTACCGTGGATGCCTTTTCAGCTATCAAGCCACCCCCGCTTCCCCGACGCTCCTCACCAGTTATGTACGTAATCGCGAACCAAGTCTCATTCACCTGCCATGCGTCTTTCATGATCCGTCCTGATTTCTGGAATCTCGTTCATGCTGGTTGAACCGGCGAGGGCGTCGTAAGGCCAGAAAGCTTGATGGTATATTACGTACGTTAAAACCAGATCGGCTTCTCTGGGTTTTCCATAGGAAAGAGGCAGATCACCCACAGGCGACGCCGGAACGCCGATCATGGCGACCCCCCGCGATCGGGATGATGACGCCGCCGCAAGGGCCTCCTCATGGCTCGGTCCTTTCGCCTGCATGCCCGTCGATGTAGGGGATTTTGAGCCCGGGTTCACGGGCCCAAACACATTCACGGCTTCTCCGTTTCTAGGCCCCCTGATGTTCGACAATGAGAACAGCGATGCGCGGGATCACTGTGCCAACGAGCGAAGTAAGCATGAGACTCGGGCTTGATGCGACAAACACAGCGGATCAAGAATACCAGACGTGAACAACCACTCATTAACTAAACGCGCCGCTTTGTAGCCTTTCTAGCCTCGCTTCGGTTGAGCATCTACATGGCTGTGGTTGCCATAGCCATCACCTTCTCCTTTCATCTACGCTCGGCCCCATCCGCGTTCGAGCAAAAGATGGCGAAGCCCTTGGGACTGATTTTCTGGTTCCTCTCGGTGGCATGCTTGACGGCCGGACTTGGAAATTATATTAAGACTATAAACAAGTTCAGTCGCAAGATGGCCATTGTACAGAGCGGCTGGCGAACACAGGTAATGACTATCTATCTACTCTATTCGCATTCTTTCTTCTTCACTCCATCCTCTCTTCACGCACGCATGCATTTCCACCGTGAATTCCCTAACCTATCCGAAACGATGCCACCGGGGATTACAAATGCAGCCCGGAGAGCAAGACGAGATCCCGAGATGAAAAGCGCAGAGGGCGGCAACACGCTGACCATTCGACCCACACAGTTCGTAATGTCCTTCATAGCATTCTCCATCTTCGGAGCATGCGTAGCCTTGTTGGTTGTCGATATGTTACCACCGGCATAAAATAAGAACGCCGGAATGATAACAGAGAAGCGCCCCCGCGCCACCCCTCGTGCAAGGTCCCTTTTTCAGCTACTCACTTTCCGAGCGATGGGCGAGCGATTTTATTTTTTTTTCTCCTCTCTTAGGGAATATTTCTTTTTAACCTCTTTCTTGCCTCCACATATGATGAAATTCTGGGTCATGCGTTACCCACGCAGATCATCCGGTTATCGCTTTTCGCTTGCCAATTGCCGCCAATGAATGACTTATTCGCCGCCGTCAATCTTTTTTATATTTTTGCCCTTTTACATGACTTGCGCAACCTTCGTCTTTCCGTCGGTCGCCACCGGCTTACATAGGGAGACACAACTCAACTCAGCTGTTATCTGTACGGATCAGCGACGAAGAGGGTATCACGAGGGTATCTGGAACCTAACAGATGAGGTATTAATGGAACGAAGTACGAATTATGGATTAGTATGTAGGTATGAATGTGACAGAAAGTGAATGGAGATATCGTATGCAACTGCAACCCCTATTCCTAACGGGCATTAGTTGACGGAATAGCTAGCCTGCATTAGGCTGGTTGTTAATTGCACGTGCTTGAAGTTACATCCAACGGACCAAAAGGGGACATCGATTGATAATACGATTATTATTAAGGTACGAGTACCTACTCGTATGCTACCTGCCGTATGTAGTGGAAAGAGAAAAGAGGCAAGAGGATGTCCTGTACAAAGGTAACATCTCCTACATGCAAGTGGAAAGCCAACGACTTAACTCCTACCGCAATGACAGAGAGATCTACGACACAGCCCCCAAAGCCTGTCTCATCTCGTGCAAATGCCTTAACCTAACCGTCCGTATGACTGTGCAAATCATTACCAACCTTTACAAAACAGGTCCTGCGCCGAGGCTGGTTCCTGTGGTTTCTGCCCCTTTCCGGTTTTCACATCGCATCCGCCGACTTGCTCCTTGAAAAGACGCGCAAAGTCATCTGCGCGGGCATGGAACGTGCTCGGGTCGATCTCGGTGCCATCCCATGTCATCAAGGGCAAGGCGCTCAATGGCCAGAGATTACCGTTGTTCGGAAGGCTATCGAGTAAACTCAAGGACGACAACTGGGTCTCATGTGTCTTGCGGATTTTCTTCCTGATCTCATGGATGTCCTCGCTGCCCGCGTATTCCTCAGGTGGTTCCTCCAATTCGATGTGTATGTTGACCAGGTGCTCGACGAGTTCGAGTCCGGGGTAGAGGAAAGTGTAACCCCTGACGCGAGCGAGTCGCAAAGCGTGTTCCAGCCAGGACGGATGTTTCTTGCTGACCGTCTTTTCAGAAATGATGCCAGGGACATCAGTGAAACTGTCCGTTGCTTGCATGGTTCTCGAGACGAAGTCGTGCAGTTCCATCCACTTCTCACCGAGGAAGAGGACCGCGTTATCAGGCGGTGATTGCCACAGATATGGGTTTGGCGTTCCTCCATTCTCGTTGTTGACGTCTTCGGGATGCTTGAACAGGGGTGGCATGACCCCCAGTTTATGGTCTGCAGTAGCTAGAGGCTGTTCTAGGCTGATACCGAAGAGATGTCGGCCCCAGTTGTAGAGGCGGGCATCTGCGGAGTAGTAATACTCGAGCAGTACGTATCGAAGATCTGCCGGTATATGGTTAGCAGTGTTGGAATTGACATCAAGCTTCAAGACTTACACTGGAAAAACTGTGGCGCCACTTCAACATGAGGTGAGAGGATGAGGACATGCGACTGGTGCGGCTGCGTGGGCCAGAAGGACTCGAAAAATCGGGTCGATGCCTCCTCTTCCGTTGTCTGTTTATGCCAGAGTCGGCGCCGAAAAGAGATGTAGCGCTCATTAGCCGGGTTCGAGTTGCGTCCGGGTGGCCATGTGAACAAATCGAGGAACTTCTGGGTGATTGAGTCGACGTGGTGGGGAAGTTCGACCGTGATGCGTGGGATTATGCCCGCGGAATAGTCGGCTGCACGAAGAGACATCAAGAGCCTGGTAAGACTGCCCATCGACTTGGGAGTGGCTTGAATCACGATGTCAATCTTGATCTTGTTCCACACTAGAGCGCGTTAGTATATATTCATGGTGTGTGTGATGAACTCGTAGAGTGGGTTGGTGTCTTACTTCGCAGTGCTGTTGCGTCGAGCTTCGTCATCCAGCTGAGTGAGTGTCCGTCCATTTGAGGCAGCTCGATCAAGGTGGTCTCAGACATCTTCACATGCTGTCTCACACCTTTGGTCAAAAGCGCCTCCTCAACATCGGATCCGTCTAGAATAATGGCTTGCGGACGGAGGTGAGTGTCGATTTGGTCTATGCAATGTCAGCGATATGTTCGTCAGCATCAACACATCGATGAGTCCAACATACGTAAAGCACCCAAAACCGACTTCTCCAGTCTTTCGTCAATCGAGACGGCGGCGTGATCAGGACGAGCATCTTCAACTAGTCAGCCATGTCGCACGTAGAAAAACAGGGGGAGTTTGGATGAAATACCGTGGTAAATAATGGCGCAGGACTTGTCAATGCCATTAATCTCAGCTAACCGCTCCAAGCTCATGCTACTGCGTCCCAAGAGCGCAAAATGCACATAATTCTTCAATTCCGTTCCCATTTGGCAAGCCACTGGGAGCAGAGTGCCAGCGCTCTTGAGGTTAGCAGCCACGAACAAGACATTCTTGTTCGGCGACTGGTTACCGCCATAATCCGCGAAGACCTTAAGTGAATAGCCGAGCTTGGGGAATGCAAATGGTCCGTTGAAGTTTCTCTCAGGCGCAGTGAGTGCTGTGCCGCCCTGTGTGTCGGGGTTCATTGGGCGCATGCCCTGCGCGATCGGTTGGACATCATTCGGTTGCTTCGGGTGAGGAAACACGGGACGGCGCATGCGCTCATCAGGACCGAGGACAGGAATATTGTGAACGAAGAGGTAAAGAAAGGCGATTACGATGAAGCCTAGGCCGATGCGTTTGAGCAGGCGGCGTCGGGGGCCTCGGGCAGTTTGCCAAGACGATGATGAAGGTCGCCGCTTGGCGGTCCGGACGGGCTTGTGGTGGTCATCATCTTTCTTGGCGAGTCCCGCCTCTTTCTTGTAGAGGCAGCGCATCTTCACTCATGCGTTCATGAAGACTCCCGATCAATAGTGACGGCGGAGCTTTGGAGTGCTCTGTGAGTGAAGCGTTCGCATGGCAGTTCACCTTCACATATCGCGATCGAACACCGGGGGGAGAAGACAATGAGTGTGGGTGAGGATTAATGATAGAAAACGGAATGGAGTGATAAGAGAATGACAGGATAGGTTACTGAAGAGACTCCAATTGAATGTGCCGGTACCAAACTGTAGGCTTGACCTGCGAGTTCATTGATCCGTGATTGATGATTGATGAGAGAGAGAGGTGTTGGGTTAACGATGCGCAAGACTTCACTCCCTGAGCTGCTGCCGATTGCTCTAGAGATACACCCCGACCCATGGCTCACAGTGCAACTCGATATACGGGTAGGGATTCGGCATGGCAAACACCATTCTTTTATCGAACTTCAAGACCCACAAATAACTCGCTTGTCTGCATGTATTGCTGTTTAAGTGCATGCATGGCACCACCAACGCTAACGGCGCGCTGGGTTTGTTTGTGGGGCGATGGAAAACATTTCGGGACAATCAAGGTGCAGGTACCACAGCAACCAAAGCTCTCCAACCGAAAAATGAGTGTAAACTAAGCCTATGGGACTCTGTAAATTTTTCTGGATCTGAACATCTACCGATTCAATCCACGAAACCTCATTGTCTCTGTTATCTTCCAGTTTCTCTTGCCGCGAAACTGGACTCCAGGGTTTCACTTCAAGCTCGCAAGGTAGAACCTCTCTGAGACAGAAAGATGGCAAAGTCACGGCGCAACAGAGCCCGGGGCGGGCAGCGCGCCGACCCGATCGCGAAGCCCGTTAAGCCACCTGCGGACCCGGAGCTAGCTGCCATCCGCGAGAAGAGCATCTTGCCCGTGGTCAAGAACCTGCAGAGCGCCGACCCCAAGAGCAGAACAGCTGCCGCCAGCGCTGTCGCAAACATCGTGCAGGACACCAAGTGCCGAAAGCTGCTTTTGAGAGAGCAGATTGTCCGTATTGTGATGACGGAGACCCTGACCGACTCAAGTCTGGAAAGCAGGGCCGCTGGCTGGGAAATCCTACGAGTTATTACCTCCGAGGAAGAGGCAGATTTCGGTGTTCATTTGTACCGAGTCGACATACTGACCGCTATCCAGCATGCTGCCGCAAAGGTAAGGAGTTCCTCGCATTTCGTTCTTTAGTAATACGTTCCACTGACATGGGGCAGATCACGGAAGCTCTGGTCTCTACAGAGGCGCCTTTTGACAAGAAATCAAAAGCAGAGCAGATTTTCACCTGGCGTATTGCCGAAGCAATCACCGAGCTGATTGCAGCCGTTGCAGCGGCTCAAGATGAAGCCCTCGATGCTGCCAGTCGAAGCCAGGAGATCCTGCAGTTTCTCTTCACCGTGATCTCAATTGAATCCGTCACGGCAGCCGTTATGAGAAGCACACTTTCGTGCATGATCACGCTGTCTGAGGACAATCGCCACTTTGCTGATGCCGTACTCAACGACGGCCTAACCCGTTCGTATAAGCGCTTGGTGGCTTTCAGTAATGGCGAAAGCTTCCAAGCCGCTCTAGCTTGCGGTGTGCTTCATAACCTATTCTCCGCCCTGGACTGGAACGATCGAACCCGTGGTCGAGACGGTGCTTGCGACGCTGTCCTTGTTCCAACTCTTGCTCAGATTCTTGCTCACACTCTGCAGCGTTTCGGTTCGAGCGATAGTATGATCACATCTCGTGACTCGACAAGCGCAGCGGATGTATTGCAGGTAGCGCTGGAAGTCTTGGCTTCTATCGGAACTACGCTCCAAGACTCTTTCGGGAAGAGCAGCCGAGGAAAGAAGGCAGCTCGACAAGGTGGTAAACAAAAGGAGAAACAGGAGGAGGAGGACGACGATGATGCCATGGATGCCGATGAGAATAGCGACGCTGGCGATGGCAATGATGACGAGGAGGAGGAGGATGAGGAAGAAGAGGGAGAAGGAGCAAGCGACGATGATGAGATGGGTGAAGACGAAATACTAGCCGATATGGACATGGTTACAGGGGCAGACGATGACAACGAGGGCTCGGGTATCAACGACTTGCCAACACTGGCTCAACTAATACATGGCGCGATCCCAGAGGCAGTGAATCTTTTCCAGAACATCCGAGGGGAGGACGAAGTGTCGACTCTGATTCGCACCCACACTCTGACTGTGCTCAGCAATATCGCCTGGACCGTCAGCTGCATCGACTTCAGTGAAGGTGCAAACGAGGCCATTCTGAAGGAATGGACGCCGGCGGCACAGTTCATCTGGAAGAACACAGTAGCACCGGTGCTGGCCAGCAATACGTCTGACATTGGCTTGGCCACTGTTGTGACGAGTCTGGCATGGGCTATCTCTCGTACCCTGAGCGACAAGTCGTTCTTAACCGGAGACGAGCACCAGAAGTTCATCTCCCTATACCATGCGTCCAAGAGCCTAGACGCAAACCCCGAAGACCCTTTCCAGGGCCTTGGAGTGAAGTGTATAGGAGTTCTTGGTCAGCTGGCCATGGATCCGGCGCCGCTTGCCCTGAACCGCGAAATCGGTGTATTCCTTGTTACTGTGGTTGCTTCGCTGCCCGAGACTCCAGCAGCAGAAGTTGTTGAGGCACTCAACCAGTTGTTTGACATCTACGGTGATGAGAACAGTGCAAACGACAAGGAGGTATTCTGGAAGGACAACTTCTTGCAACACATCGAAGCGACAGTACAAAAGGTGAAGGCTATGGTGAAGACGGTGGACAAGCGGAAGTCAACTGAGCTACGGGCGCGGGCTGAGGAGGCTAGCTTGAACCTCACACGGTTCATTCAGTACAAGCAGAAGCATCGGCCATAATTCAGACTAGAATCGTGGGTACCATCGATAGGTCGATAATACAAACCATTTGAGAATGAAACTACGGGCCTGGAACACAGTAGTTGACGACTAGACGTATGGAAATTCGTCGAGGGTACTGGACCGGCAAGAACAGCCCTAAGTAATACTACGATAGGCGTTGTTCTGCATCTGAGCCGTACTTTGTGCACCATGCAAGAAGCGGTCAATGATACACTCACCTTGATCTGATAACACGTAAGATAGTCCACAGCAACGTAGACGGCCTCGTAAAGGAGCGACGAGCGGGTCTGAGGAGCAAGGATACGATAAACGCGAGGAGGCGTGAAGGACAACGAAACTATGGGAGTTAGGTTCATAGAATGCGATTTGGTCTATTATTAGAACTCACTTCTCAGGAGGTGTAGATAATGCCTGGCACTTCTTTGCCGCAGTCATCGTTGACTCAAACCCGGCCGTGTCATCTAAGCCTCGGCAAATCCTCAGCTTGATTTTAGCCGATCGGCTTGAGCTTCTTCTTTTTCTTCTTGCCATCGTCGCCGCCTCCTGACTTGCCCTTCTGGAATTGGCGCCAGCTGTCTATGCGCTGATCGCGGGTAGCTTCCCAATCCTGCTCGTGCTGACGCTTGCGCTTGCGGGCCTCGAGTTCATCTTCTGCCTTACGCTGCTCGCGACCTTCCTCCTGCATCTGTGCCTTTAGTTGGCGCTTGCGACGAACCTCGTTCTCGATGAGAACCTCTCGGGTCTTTTCCCGCCACTTCTTGGCAAAAGCGTCAGTCTTGAGCTCTGGACTATCGACAGTCCACTTGTTCTCGCGGATTAGTAGCATTCGAGCATCGGCAATGGCCTCGTCAAGTCGCTCCCGGTGCTTCTCATCCATCAACTCCGTCTGGGCCTTCTTGAGACGGTCAAAGGCGTCAGGGGCTTGCGGATTCTTGGTCTTGTCCGGGTGAATCAATAATGACTTCTTCCTGTAGGTAAGCTTGATGTCGGACTCGGGCACACCCGGCTGAAGGTCGAGAACCGCGTAGCTAAAGATGCCGGTCAGCGACACGAAGGTCATTTAGATTTCCAGCCCAGGTAGAGCTGGGAGGGCTCGGAGAGACTTACGCATCAAGACGGAATGCCTTGAGAATGCGATCTATCTCAGCATCCTACTTCGGGGTCAGTACTACATCCGCAAAAATCGATAAACGGGATACGAGATGGCGCACGCCGGTGACAACTTGCCTTGTCGAACTCCTTTGACTCGGCCTCGAGCAGGTCGAGCGCGTCTTTGTCGTCATCGGGAAGATCAACCTTTTTGGAGGCCATGTTGGACCTGTTAGGGGCGATATCTGGATTCAGTACCAATCAAAACACGTGCTCTAAGGATAGAACAGATGATAAAGAATCGCAATAGTTCCAGAGGATCTGCTATCGAAACACTTGGAGTGAGTTGTGATGGGTTGTAGCTCGTGCAACACGGGACCTGACGCGGGTGGATGATTCAGAGAAGGGAGAAAGGATCAGGTCGGTCGGTCGGTACCTGTTCCGTAGCGCAGGTGCGCTACAGGTCGCACCTTACCGCAGACGTGGGGCCAGATTACTTTAAGCAGGAGGCATCCGCTAAGTGGGCAGTCCGGGTGGGCGCCGTACCGTTTCAACTCATAGCGCATGGACTGTACCAAAGTATCTGCGTCTAATTTATCGATTTATTCATGTGCTCATACGGCCTTCGGTACCTACTTCTGGGTACTGTTACAGTGCGAAGATATCGATGACCATGGATTACCCCCACAGTGCCATTACGCCGTAGACGCGCTAGTGTAGGTACTGCGACGTCAAGTGGGGCCGGCATCTTATCAGCTCGACATTTCTTCGATAACCCAAAAAAAGTTGCCCCGAACTGCATTCAACATCGTCAAGCCGAGGACTTTACGGAATACTTCCGGACTACGATATCTTGAACCGATTGATTACTGGATATCCCAACGGTTCACAGAGTCCAGGAACATCCACGACAAATATTGCACAACAAAGTCTCGGTCGTCACGATGCCTCGCGCAGTATCCCCTGCGCTCTCTGAAAATGAGGTCGACATTCTGGGATCGCTGCTCCCGGATGCGGACGAGCCCTCTCACGTGAATCCGAAGAGCGGATCGATGCGTGATGGCATCGACTTTGACGTCGGGAACCTACTTGAAGGAGAAGATGGTGGCGACGACGACGACGATGATGAAGCCTTTATTGCGCTCAAGCAAGCTGCTGCGTTTCGCAAGAACGCCAACCTCAAAGGCACATCATTAAAGAAGGGTGGAGGTTTTCAATCGATGGGTACTAGCAAACCATGGACTGCACGTTTGATCTAGCATTCTAATCGTTTCTTAGGCCTCAATGGAAATCTTCTTAGAGCAATCACGAAGAAGGGCTTCAAGGTTCCGACGCCCATTCAGCGCAAGACTATCCCCCTGATCTTGCAAAAGAAAGACGTAAGCTTGGCTGCAGACTGACGCGAGCTCGTCGGCGGTTCATACTCCTTCCTTATTGAATAGAGGTTGACACAATACGTAGCTTCTAGCCATGGCCCGAACAGGATCTGGAAAGGGTCAGTCCCATCCCCAACCACGTTAACTCACTTAATCATAGCTGACCTGACCTAGTACGATGATGCTATACCCTCGGCATAGAATTGCCCACGTGATTACCATCAACGAGAATCCTTTACTAACTTAAGCAAGACCGCTGCCTTCTTGATTCCTATGGTTCAGACTCTCAAAGCCCATTCAGCGACCGTGGGTGCTCGTGCTCTGATTCTGAGTCCCAGTCGCGAACTTGCCATCCAAACCCTGAGTGTACGTACTGGTCGTCGCTGTTGTCTTTCTGAATGAATATTGACATTAGAAACAGGTAACAAAAGAGCTCACTCGCGGAACAGATCTTAAGATCATGCTTTGCGTTGGTGGTGATTCCCTAAACGAACAGTTTGCGAACATGGTATGATTATACTGCGATATGACCTATGATATAGTCGCTGATCCATGTGGCTCTAGAGCGCTGGACCGGATATCATTCTCGCAACTCCAGGTCGATTCTTGCACTTGTTAGTCGGGTAAGTACTGGTCGCGACCAATAAGTCTTTTTGTATGTGTGAAGCTCACTAACTTGATCTCAGTGCGTCTACCCTGAAATCCGGTCTACTTTGACCCGATATACGATCAGGCGTCTTTGATAGGCCATCTTTTTTGGGCTGGAGTAGTTGCTGACATCCCTACAGAAATGAACTTGGTTGCCACTGGACTATCCAAGATGCAATACGTTGTATTCGACGAAGCAGATCGTCTGTTTGGTAAGTCATTCATAGCTATTCGAGTTTATCGATCATCACTGACTCGTTGCAGAAATGGGTTTTGCGGCACAACTGTGAGTTGATTTCGATGGGAGACAATTGGCGTCTTCATTGCCCCTTAAAATCAGAGGCATCAATAGTTGCTAACTTTCCCGGTTAGACAAGAGATTCTTCATGCTTGTGAGTAGCACCTATAATTTGTCCTGTCCAGAGACAGATATACTAACCAGTTATAAAAGTACCCCCAACTCGTCAGACACTACTATTCTCAGCCACGCTTCCTTCCTCTGTGACGGAGTTTGTCAGAGCCGGTTGCCAAGTAAGTGGTTTCGATCAACCCAATTAATGTCTAGAAGTTATCTAGATTGTTTTTACGCCTCTCCCAGGTTTTATACCTCCTGAGTTGTGCTGTCCGTACATTGCAGTTGTCTAACCTACTTCTCACAGGACCCTGTCTTGATCCGACTTGACGCTGATACGAAGGTCAGCCCTGACCTTGAAGGTGCCGTCTTCAGTGTAAAAGGAGCTGAGAAACTCGGAACGCTCCTACATATTCTGCACGATATCATTAAGGTACCGACGGGCGTGCCTGAAGAGGACACAGAGGCTTCAGAAAACTCATCGAAAAAGAGAAAACGGGGTTCCGAAGGATCCGGCGAGAAGCAAAAGCCCTCTCCGCACTCCACGATTGTATTCACATCGACGAAGCACGATGTAGAGTTCCTACAAACTGTGCTCAATCATGCCGGATTCCCAGTTGCATATGTCTACGGTTCTCTCGATCAAACGGCAAGAAAAGCCCAAGTAGACAGTTTCCGAAGAGGCAAGTCTAAGATTCTAGTGGTTACTGATGTTGCTGCTAGAGGTATAGATATTCCCCTGTAAGTTCAAGAGAAAACCCTCCACAAACACAACTAGAAGGACATCACTGACTCTTATTCAAGTCTGTACAATACTATCAACTACAGCTTCCCTGCAACGCCCAAACTATACGGTAAGTGACTCTTACCCCTGATTACAATACTCGGAACAATTCGTTCAATAGCTTACTAACTCTTTAACTCATAGTCCACAGAGTAGGTCGTGTTGCTCGTGCAGGTATGCGAGGTTGGGCCTACAGTCTTGTAAAAGACACCGACGTGCCTTACTTGTTGGATCTTCAACTCTTCCTCGGTCAAAAACTTGTTCTTGGAAAAGAGGGCAAGGGAACACCGAACTACACAACAGACATGATCGTCGGTGCTCCGGTCCGAAGCAAAGTCGAGAACTACACCGAATGGGTCAACAAGCTGCTATCTGATAATGCGGACTTGACGGCCCTTCAGCGTGTCTCCGAAAAAGCCGAGAAGCTCTATCTGCGAACCCGTAATAGTGCCTCTAGCCAGAGTGCGCGTCGGGCGAGAGAAGTGGTGTCATCCAAGGGCTTCTTCCAGACTCACCCCATTTACGGAGACGAGATCAGCTCTGTTGAGGAGGACCGTGCCAAGATGTTAGCATTAATTGGCGGCTTCAAACCTCAGGAAACTATCTTTGAGATAGGAAGAGTTGCGAAGGGAGGACGCGCTAAGGAGGCAGAAGTCATGAGGAACATCCGAGAACGCTTCGGTCCTCGAAAGACTGCCAACGAGGAAGACAACGAGCTTGAAGAGTCACGTGACGATGGCTCGGCCGCTGGTGAAGGGGATGATATGGACTTCGGAGCTGAAGAAGAAGACGCGGCTTCCGACGACGAGCAAGAAGAAGAAGAAGATTCGGATGAAGTCATGGAGGATCAGCCTGACTCCGACTCTGATATTGAAATCACCATCTCCAATAACAACGACAGCGGCAACAAATCCCGTAAATCCAAGTCCGGCAACTCCGACGACCCGAACTCCTTCCGCGACCCCGAATTCATCGCCTACGAACCCCGCACCGTCAATGCCGCCGAAACCCGCGGCTACGGTGTGCACTCCGGAGGCCAATCTAACGTCAGCGGTAACTTCTTCGAAGCCGCGCGCAGCGCCACCTTCGACCTCACAAACGACGAAGGCGCCAAATCCTTCGGTATCCCCACGCGCGCCGGCATGCGCTGGGACAAGAAGAACGCCAAGTACGTGTCTCGCATCAACGACGAGGACGGCAGTCGTTCGCAGAGCAAGAAGGGCGGCGTCAAGATGGTACGCGGTGAATCCGGTGTCAAGATCGCCGCGTCCTTCCAGAGCGGTCGTTTCGAGAAGTGGAAGAAGGAGCAACGCATCGGCCGCCTGCCCCGCGTCGGCGAGGCCGAGCGTCGCGGCCCCGGCAGTCTTGCCGCCACGGCGAATACCCGCGGTAACACGATCGGCGGCGGTCAGCGCTTCAAGCATAAGCAGGAGAAGGCGCCCAAGGCGGCTGACAAGTACCGTGACGATTACCACGTGCGCAAGAAGCGCGTCGCTGAGGCGAAGGAGAAGCGGGTTGGTCGCTTCCGTGATGGTGAGGGTAGTAAGAAGGAGCTTAAGAATGCGGATGATATCCGTAAGGAGCGGAAGCTTAAGGAGCAGCGTAGACAGAAGAACGCGAGACCTGCGCGGAAGTAGGAGGGCAGGTGAAGAAGATGTAATAGAGAGAGGTAGACGGACGGAAAAGTACTTCATCGGGTTTCTGTTTCTCTTCTTCATAGTAGGGCGATTGATTACATTCAGCTTCACCTTCACAGGTAGATACCTAATGGCCAAAGTCGCAAGACAATTGATGCTAACATGCACGGTCTCTATTGCTCAACCCCGCCGCGTGAACACGACGACCTACGTTACGACTATCACGTCTAGTGGGTTGTGTTGCTTGTATGACTTGATTCGTCTTATAATACATTTATTGGTTTACCTCGGCTCAGTAAATGAAATATGTCTCCGAGGCCCACGAGATAGGTAGGTAAGCTTTTTTGGATCAGTCGAGGGAAAGACGGATGGAGGAGCTGGTGATGCTATTCTAAATCCCATCATCCCAGTCCGGGTTCTAAGAGTCGCGTCAGTAGGGCTGTCTCGTGCAAATAAACATGATTTAGGGGTCTTACCTTTCGAAGAATAACCAATCCTTCTAACGTTCCGCTCAGACTAATGTATTCCTCATCCTCAAGCTCCGCTCGCTCACCGTATGACAAGAGCACGGGAGTGCTCTGTGTCTGCCATCCAGTAATGGTCTTGGGCCGACCAGCCTGACCGACAACATCGACGGCTTGACCAACACGTACGTTGACGGTTAGGGGCTTCAGGTCTTCATCAAGAGTGACAAGGAATCGGGGGTGCATGGCGGTTACGAGGAAGTAAAGAAGGTAATGGGCGTTGGAGGTAATGAACTGCTTAGCATCGAGCATGGCGAAGAGAACGGCCAATAAACCGGCTGTGGAAACGCGCGAAAGAATTTGCCGGTCGGTATGGAAAGGGTTCAACGTCATGGTACCCTTGCCCATGTGGAGTAGACCCTGAGCTATCCGGACCATGAACAATGATTCCTGATCGCGGTGGTAGTAGCTGGCAAGCTGTCGCAAAAGCTGGGCCAATCTAGCATTATTTGTGCCAGCGCCCAGAAGACCCATCGCGAATATAGCATTGATGGCAACGTCGCTATCGTTGTCGTGACTGTATCGGGACAAGGTGTCGTAAACTTTCATCTGGGGGTTACTTGGGCTGATGAGACCCATGGCCAAGGGAACAGCGCGGCGGATGTTGGCCTCTCCATAGTGCATGAGGTGACCGAAATGACGCAGCACCATTTCTTGGCCCACATCCTCGCCCATGGCAACCAGAGCAATGCCGAGGACAGCGTAGGCCTGCAACAACTCGTCTCCCTTCTTGTCGTCCGCCTCTTCAATGTGCTCGTTGCAGATGTGCAACAGCTCTTGAATCTTCAAAACGGCACCAGTACCAGCCCAAGCGCAGATCTCGGCCAGAATGTAGGTAGGTCGGCCGATCGGGTGTTCCACCGCCTTGAGTGTGGCAAGAACAACATCGACTTCCTCCTGGCGACCGAAGAACAAAAGACCGAGACCTAGGACAAGGAAGCGAGCCCACTTGTCTGTAAGCTGCGACTTGCGTTCGTCGTCCATAAGGAGGCCAATGAGAGGTTCGCTGATTTCCGGGTTAGCGGAACCGATAAAGACGAAACCTAACGATAGAGCAGCCATAGCAGAAATCTGCATATCCTGGCTGGAATCCATTGCGATGGGCAGGAGGAGATCCATCACATCATCTCTCTGCGAGCCCGCATATGAGAGACCTAGACCCATGATAGCGGCAGTTCTCACGAGAGGACTCTTGTGCTCCAATTTATCCGTGTCGCCCAACAGCGCCAATGCCGGGTCTGAATCTATCCGTGTTCCAGAATTCATGATACCAATGGCAAGCATGGCGCCGGCAAGGATCTGAGGTTCTGGTGCATAGGTGTATCGATCGGTCTTGTCAAGACCGTTTTCGACATCCCACATAAGAAGTGTTCCCAGGGAAGCGACAGTCGACATCATGCCCTCATCCTTGGTCTTCCATACCCAGTTCTCCTTATCCTGGTCGACCAGGATCATCTTGTCGTTGCCGAAGCCAGCGTTCACGAAGGCGTTGACGAAAGCAGCGGCCAGGTTGTGTCGAGCGGAGTCCAGGTTGGTCAACCCAGCGACGCGACTGCTCTCCAGATGACTCTTGTAGATATCTTCAGTAGTCTTGGGCTCTAGGATGTTGAGTTCCTTACCCAAGGTCTTGAAGTACTCCGACAGCATATTGTTGCCAAGCGCCTGTTCAGTATCCTCGTTATCTTGGTCCGAAAAGCTATTCTCACCCTCTGGGTTCAGTTCCAGGAGGATCTTTTGGCGGCCGACCATGAAAGCCAGCTGCTTTCTGAGAGCCGGGTCCTTGACATCCTCAAAACCCTCGAGGATCAATTCTTGGTCGTTCAACCGTATCGCAATGACCATAGCTTGCGTGTGTTGGCCGTAGGTCTTGTAGATGTCGTGAGCGACGCGGAGGAACTGCTGGTTGTCCGGGAATGTCAAGAGGTTAACCATGCTGACGAGGTAAAGGCACACACGGGAGTAGGTGTTTTCGTCGACAAAGTTAGGCAACTGCTCGATGATCTCCAGCTCGCTCATCAAGTCAACGGCGTCGGCTTCGGCGTTGCTCTTAACAAACAGCGGTACAAGAAGGAGCGCAAGCTCTATGAGATCGCGCACGGGCTCCTCCGCTGTAATCCGTTTTGTGTATACCTCGCCGATCTCGAGAGCCAGATGCCGTGTGTATTCGTGGCCCCATGAGCCGATATCTTGTGAAGGCGACAGTAATCTGTATTTCAAGGTGTCCTGGCGGTCTTCATCTGAGAAAGTCATGCCGATGACTGACAGGACATCGGCCAGAGATGCCTTATCGTCACCCTCAGGCCACGTCTCGTACACCTTCGTCAGCGGCTCGTAGTGTGGTCTTAGGAACTTCAGGGGTTTCGGAACTGCTGTCATCGAGGATGTCGAGGTCTTGATGGAGGTCTTCATAGCTTCTAGGGCGGGCTTGTAGAGAGTGGCATCTGATTCCTACACGATTGTCAGTCAGTTTGCTGGTTCCCCGCCGCACACGACAGCTACTATGTAAACAGGTCCTCACAGTCAGCCGCTCTACAAGCATCTCAAGTTCGCCCTTGAGTTGCTGGTCCTCATCGCTCAGGTCCTCCGTAGCTGTGATATATTAGTCGAACCGAAAGTCGCCTGGTCTGGAGGGGAAATGCAGCCTACCGTCGACCTTGCCATCATCCTTCTTTCCATCCTTACCCTTCTTGGCCTCATCGGTCTTGGAGTCAACAGCCTTTTCCTTCCCCTTGTCGGCCGATTTGGATACCTCACTATTGGGAGCCATGGTCGCCGATACACCAGCGGATGTGTCTGTTACAAAGAGGTGGGTTTAAATCGACAGCGGCGACGCAGATGACCTTCAAGTCAGTACTATAGACGGCAGAGAGAGGTCTTCTGTAAGACACTATTACGAGGGTGATCAATATGTAGGATATGCTGCGGTTTGTGGTATATCCCGGTTGGTGTAAGTGGTAGGCAGAAAGATGATGTGGTTGGGAATGAGTGTCGTGTTGAACTGGCCGGGCTCGATTATGGATGATGGGGGGGCCCTTCTGGTTTCGCAGCTCTCGCAGGGGCCAGGGCGGGCAGGGCAGAGCTTCGGTGTCGTAACTGGCAAAGTACTGACGGAAGTACTTGTACTAAGCAAGGCGGAACATGGAAGATTTGGGCATTACGCGACTGCTCTGCCGCCTAGCCTAGCGGTATACTACCTGCGATTTGTACACTAGAGGTACCTAATCTTGGTCCTTGCCTTACGTGGCGCTAAAGCGGTACATCCATCCGCATCTTCAATGGTCGCGTGGTACGAAGGTACTTCGAGGGGACTTATGTAAGGCTAAATAAAAGAGTGGAGAACTTCACTGAAGCTGAAAGTCCCCTCTTAGCTTATCGATAGACAGATAACATATCGATAATCTTGGCGGGGTACATAATAATTCAGCGATCGAAAAGTCCCGATGCAGCATTTCGTACGTCCCGTGTGTAGGAAGGGTCTTGGCGAGTCATTCCAAAAGTTATCACCAGAAAGTATTTCGAACGTCATCTCAGTCCGAAGCTGTAGTTTAGAGAGTAGGACAGTTTCGATAGGACTTCAATTCGATATATACACATTGTCCCTACTGTCCCGAGCCCGAACCAACCCAGAGAATTCCCATTAATAAACCAGACGAGAAGAAAGGAATCCCGCCGCCATGAAGCTCGACAGCAAGGCGATGCGCCACCTCACGGCCGAGGACTGGCGAGTCCTCACAGCCGTATGCCCTCCTTTTACAATGGCATGCTTAGATATTTCTAGACAGTAAAGCTGATCTCATTCCACAGGTGGAAATTGGCAGTAAAAACCACGAAGTCGTCCCAACGCCCCTAATCGAAAGCATATCCAAGCTCCGCGGCGGTCCGGGCCGCGTCCACCACTCCATCAGCGCCCTCGCCAAAGTCGGCCTGATCGCGCGCATGAAGGAGGCGCGCTACGACGGCTACCGCCTGACCTACGGAGGCCTGGACTACCTCGCCCTACACACCTACGCGAGCCAGAAGGCCGTGTACAGCGTAGGCAACCAGATCGGTGTGGGCAAGGAAAGTGATATCCTCGTCGTCGCCGACGAGGCCGGCACCCAGCGCATCCTCAAGATCCACCGTCTCGGCCGCATCTCCTTCCGCACCGTCAAGGCTAACCGTGACTACTTGCGCCGCCGCCAGGGCGGCTCCTGGATGTATCTGTCGCGGCTTGCCGCCGAGCGCGAGTTCGCCTTCATGCGCACCCTGAAGGAGGAAGGGTTCCTGGTGCCCGACCCGCTGTCACAGAGCCGTCACACCATTCTCATGTCTCTGGTCGACGCCTTTCCGCTGCGCCAGATCGCGACCGTGCCTGACCCAGCCGCTCTCTACGCCGAGCTCATCGCGCTCATTCTGCGACTCGCCAAGCACGGCTTGATCCACGGCGATTTCAACGAGTTCAACATCCTGATCAAGGAGGAGCCCATCGAGACTGAATCCGGCTCGGAGGAACAGAAGCAGAAACCCTCAAGGAAGGGAAAGGAGGTCGAACGGCCACAGCAGTCCCCGTCATCAGAGGATCCCGAACACGCCGTAAAGAATGTGAAAGTCACACCCGTCCTCATCGACTTCCCGCAGATGGTATCCATGGATCACGCCAACGCCGAGATGTATTTTGATCGTGACGTGGCCTGCATCAAGCGCTTTTTCGAGCGCCGTTTCCACTTCGTGAGCACCCAGTCTGGCCCCTTCTTCCGTGATGCCAAGAAGACTGTCGGCAGAGACGGTGCCCGTCGTCTCGATGCTGCTGTTGAAGCTTCTGGATTCTCCAAAAAGGCTCTGAAGGACCTTGAAGCCGCCATTCGCGAACAGCAGGAATCCAGAGGTCCCGAGGGAGAGCAGGATCGCACTTCAGCCGATGACAGCTATGACGAGGATGCAGATGACAGCGACGAGGATGATCTTGATGAAGAGGACGGCTCTGATGGAGAATACGGAGACAGAAACGGACCGGGCGTAGATTCTGAAGGCTTGGCCGGGAAAAGTCAGCATGACCCGATAAGTTTAGACATGTCCCAAGTAACCATCAAAAGTGATACATAATACAAGAAAATGAATACCTTTATGTAGTTACGATATTATTCAAGTATGTAAATGAATATCGCCGACAGTCCCCTGGTTGATTCTCCGCAAGTTGACTTGGTTCGTGTGGCTGCCACCTCCGTAGTCGACATCACGGCTGCCGGGCAGTTACCTATTACCTCCTATTACATCAAATACCTTCACTGTGCAAATTGAGAGCCGTTAATAGTAGTAGAATACGTGCTTTCACTCATCTAGGCTGCCTAGTATTAAGTGAATTACAAGTCCTGTTTCTTTGGCAGCATTCCGTACTAGGTGAAAAATCGTGTCTGAAAATAGACACACAAGTTCGTCCCCTGACCGCACCTTACAATCGCGATACCATACACACAACCATCTTGAACCATCTCCAGAGACTCAACGAGTCTAGTTATCTGTTAATTGCACTGCAGCAAAAAAGCCAGAACAATGTAACCATGCGTCCAAGCCTAAACACCCTCTCCGCAACGAGACATAGCCGGGCAACATGCGCCAAAATATAGATCATATTTGTGGCAACTTCGACATAAGATGATGCCGCACGCACACGCAAGACTGCGAAAGGTATGCTTACTCCTTCTCCGCCTTCACCGGTGAAGCACGAGAACTACCGTTTGCAACCAGAGGAGAGTCCACGTGCACCGTCACACCCTCGTCCCCTGAACCATCCTCCGAAGATGCCTCCGCATTGCCAGAAATGGCGTTGCTCGGGCTAAGTCAGACAGATGGTTAATATTAGGACTGTTGGAGTCTCGACAACAGGTCATAATACACGTTGGGTGGTTGTGATGGTGGCGGTGGTGGAGGAGGAGGGGGAGGCATAGCGTACTCGCTTTGATCTTCTCCTCGAACCTGACCACGAACGTTCGTGTCAGGCTGGGCACGGTTTGCAATGTTCGCAATATTTGGGTCACTAGAGATTCATGTGATCAGTTGGTGTCCATGGAAAAACGAGCCCAGAACAAGACCTACCCCTGAACGGGAACGGTGCGGCGAAAGCCACTAGACTGGTTGTACATAGCCGGACCAATGCCAACCATAGCGGTGCCATATGCTCCGACATTATACTCGTTGGTACGAAACTGTCGTCGTTCCGTAGTGATTCGCTTGAGTTCTTTCTGAGCTGGGGTGTCAGCATAACGAATTTGCATAGGCATGCCTGCAGGGCCTAGCTTGAGACCCTGACAGTCTTCGATGATTTGATCACAGATTTCGCGGCTCTCAAACCTTGGAAGTGCATTAGTAATTATACCTCCAGGTCGGTGGAAGATACGAAACTCACCGAGCAAATCCGACACCGCGACTGGCACCGGTATGATCACGAAGGATCTTGCTGGACAGAATGGTGATGCCGTTGAAGATAGTCGCGAGATCCTGTAAAGTCAGATACAAATAATGCAGAGGGATTAATTGATTCTTACCGATTCAGTGAATTGCTTCGGCAGATTCGAGATGTACAGATTGGTGGATTCGTCATCTCCTTCGGCCTTAAGCCTGGAGTTAAACGACTCCTGGAAACATCGGTCAGCCAATCCACGCAGAAGTTGATCTCGCAGGCTGCTATTGAGTCCTTTCTTGGCAGGGGTAGAGGTGGCTATCTCTGCTAGGGTAGAAGGTTCGGTAAGGGTGGGCTTTACCCGCGCAAAGCCAACTTCATATCCGAGTCTGAAGAAGCCCCGGATGCAATTCTTTGCATCGTTAACATCGTAGAACTTAGCAAATCCAAAGCTGGAGGGAAGTTAGCCATAATGCAGTACATTAGATAGCACGGGCCAAGTACGTACCCTTTGCAAGCCGACGTGCCGTTATCAATGATAGCCTTAGATGTCTCAACTCTTCCGAAACGTTCGGCATAGAGCAACAAAGTCGGATCATCGGTAGTGGGGTGAAGCCCGCGTATGTAAACGTTGCGATTACCCGGAATTTTGTTCTCGAGACTCTGTTCCAGAGTCTTCATGCTCTTACGCGGTGTAAAGACAGCTGGAACTGCAGTCGGAATAGGGGGGTCTTTTCGCAGCAAAGCATCAAGGTCATGATCAGCTGGAAGCTGATAAGAGTACAAACCCTTTGAATGCTGGGTCATATTGGGCACCCCGCCAAGAAGCTGCTGTGGGGAGGGTGTTGTGTATGACGATCGGTCAAAAACCGCAACGCGTGAAGCAGGTTCACGGGTCGCCATACCATTAAAAAACGGAGTGGCAGGGGTAGACTCGTTTGTCGAATACGATGAACGACGATTCTCAAGGTCGGGGACCTCCTTCGTGTTACCGTCCGAACGCTCTGCTAGGACGTTGGTGCGTCCAGGGGTCCAAGGGCCACACGGGTACTGAATATGATAGCCTGGAAGCCCTCCCTGAGGGAGGAAAGCAGGGTTCATAGTGACATTGGCAGTCTCGTGTGACTGACCAAAGCCGTAGGTATGAAGGCCCGAGGGATATCCGGCAGTATAGAGCATTTGGCTTTCGCCAGGGACATAGTAGACATGGTTATTAGATGGAAGTACCGTGCCAGGTCCATTGAGACCAAGACCACCTAGTTGATTGACCATTGCATGCATGCCAGTATCCAAGGACGGTTGGGTTGCGAGGGGAGCACTGACATCATGTCCAGCAACGTGAGCGGTCATATAGTGCTGGGGAATCACGGCGGCTCCATTAGTGTTCATGTGAGCGGTGCCTGCATAAAGCTGGGAAGGAACACCAGCTCCGTTCGTATTCATGGAACTCTGAGTGGTTCCAGATGTCGCCTCTCGCTTCGCGCGCTTGGTTCCGTAGGCATTGTCGCCGGCCATAGTTGAGATTGGGTGATACGGCATAGTGACTAGAATTGGGCCCAAAGGTCAGTTTCTGCGTAGGTAGGGATAGTAAGAAGATAAAGATGTGAGAATGCGTCTGAGAGGATCAGGGGTAGAACCAAGCGAATGGAAGTACACAAAGAATATAATATCTTCGAAAGCTTGTGTATCTGCCAGACATCTAAAGGTTGGGGAAGGTATGTCGATGGAATATTTCAAGGCCACATGGAACTAGCAAAAGACGTTAGGAGAGAGGATATAAGTACCTAAGACGGCGGAATGGATTGAGTCTGAAAGTTTCCGTTTCGATTGAACTAAGTGTCAAGTAGTCAGCAAATCTTTAATCGCAACAAGGATGGGTTAAGAAAGCTTGAAAGAGGCCGTGAGGGAGATGGGTTTTGCGAGAGGAGATTCAATATTGTGCAAAGTGAGCCGGGCAGCGCAGTTTCTATGGTATGAGTGGCCGAACGGTGAGAACAGTATGGGGAACGTGAACATAGACCAGAGGAGATATACGTTAACAGAGCAGGATGGGGACTGTGATGGGCTATGCTTCGAGGTAGGCGCCGTGAAGAGTGGGATAGAGTACGAATCAGGAGTATGAGAGGGAAGATAATGTGTAGCAAAAGAGGAGGATGTTGATGGGCTTATTACTCGACGAGAACTATCAGGAGAAGACATGCTGCTGTCATCATGAAGATGTACATACCTCGTACGATCGTGGACGGTGCCAATGCTGGTGCCACCAAGATGGTCAGAAGAAAGACAGTGGTAACAAGTAAGATAGTACGGCTAGAGGCAACGCGGGAGTCGAAAGTGCTTGTCTGGATGTGAGTGGATGAGCGATGATATGCTGCGAACAAAGTTGGTAGAAGCGTGAAGGATAGGTAGAGAGGAGAGGTGGAAAGAAAAGAAAAGTGAATGGTGGAGGAAGAAGTTTGAGGTAGAAGAGAAGACAGAGGCTGAAGAAGCTCAATATAGAAAAAGGCAGGCCCTAAGATAGAATGGAGGGGACCGAGCAAGTGGGAAGGTGGGAGAGTGGAAGAGTAGGAAGGTACCTGGGAGGGTAACAAGGGAAGGACACAGGGCTAAGGCAGGTTCGAGAAGACCGTACTCACCCTAAGGCCGCGAGATAAAGTATTTCGTCCCACAGTATGTGTGCAAGAAAGTAGCGATGCAACAAAAACGGTGCAAGAGGTACGCCTGAGCTAACGTCGAGGAAGTCACCGGGCTGGTTTGACTGGCGCGGAAGGTGTCCGTGAGGCGCCGTGGGCAGAGATCGTGATACCGTGATCTCTGACGGGGAGAGCAGCGTCAGGTCGTAGGATGAACGCGGTTGCAGTAGCAGTGTAGTATCAATACTAGAGCACGTAAAAGTAGCACAGACAAGAGGATGATAGTCGCAATACTGTGGTAGCCAGTATGGATGCTCGTCGTGGTAGTGAATAAACGTGAGGATACTGTGTGCGATGCTGCAGAAGCAAAAAGCGATGGAGCAGAAGAAGAATGGAAGTAGAGGTGAAGTGTGGAAGAAGGAAGGGTGGTCAAGAAGAAAAGTGGGTGGTAGGAGAGAAGGAGAGGGAGAGAGTGGGAGCATGGGCGAGTGACGCGTCGTAGGTATAGCCGTGCCGGCGCTAGACAAGAAGGAAGGCACCTGTCCAGCAATGTATTGTACGTGAGTCACCTGCTCTGCACTCTGCCACTGTGTTGACAGCGGGCACAGGCGTCAGTATTTCTCGGCTACGCCTGAATAGGAGACCAACAACGGGCAAGTCGGGCTGTTTGGAAGGAACGATGTACGCGGGTACTTGGGGGGGTGACGTCGGGAAGGCAGCAGGACCGGTGGACAAGCGAGAAAGTCCGTAATGAGTCAAAAAACGTGATTCCGCCCCTACCAAAGTAAACGTTGGGCAGTCGCGCGTAACGCGTGCGAGAGTGGCAAGTGCCGTCGCTTGTGCCTGGTGTTTACGAGCTACACGCCGCTACGCAAGGTAAACAACCACCCGGGCAACCGACTACAACAAGATATGCCTACGCAAAAGCACCATCCATGGGTACGTTAGGTATCTCATGTACGAACGACTGATCAATTTGTACTTTTTCACGCGATAGGAGCGAATATTAATGGCAATAGGCGAATTTGGTCGATAGACACGCCTTTCTTTCAATGGAAATGGGAAATATTGACTGATATCTGTTCGCGTTGTGCCTAACGACAGCACCGACGTTGTTCACCTGCACCTACCGAGGTTCTTCCGACGTCGACAGCACAGTACGCAACAACGAGCCTCAAAATATGACCTCACACGCATGGATATAGCTGTAGGTACGATCGTTGATATCCTGGATGCCGCTCGCTTCTACAAGTGACGATCGGATTCTAGCCCCTTTTTCTGGGTGCTCTTTCCATCTTTTCAGAATCTCTTCATTTTACGCGCCTCAACAGATAAGTTCACCTGACACTCCATATCTCAAACAGCCGAACGGACTTTCCAAGCAATCTCAGACAGAACGGATGTGTTTACACGCTCTATAGAGCGACGTGTTGTCATCATATCGAAGTATTTACCTGGTGATCTGAGACTACCAGAAGGTAGGAACTACTCGATATCATCGATCTATCAAGCTTACATCGCAGGTGCTATCTTGCTTTGTCTATGCCGTTTTACTATCGGCTTTGCAGGTCTTCTCTGTGAACAGAATCATTCCAATGTCACGTCAGGCAAGAGCAGGGTCAAAAGATTTCATATGCCAGAGAAGTTGTAGGTCAAAAATGATAGGGAGATAAACGATGAACGCAGGAACACGACGTGAACTCGTCAAGAATACATGCTTTAAATCTTACTACCACATATTCCATCTACTGTTCAAATTATAATCGGTACTTGAAGACAAGGAGACAGGAAACCCCATCGTGAAACGACAGAATCGGTAACTTGGTGTCCCTAATATATATTCAGAATCTGTAACAAGGAATATCATTGCCTTCATACAACAATTGAATTCAGTTACATGTCCCAGTCTAGAGAGAGAAGATGTTCAGACATGATATTTATCTTCGCTAGGGAGAAGCACGGATCGCCAATATTCCTCTCATTGCCGTGGTAACGACAAAATCAAGACTGTCAAAACAAATGGCCGATTCGACTTACTAGATGTGATGTTCATTGGCTACGATATCTCGAAAGCACTGTCACGGCATCTTCAAAAAGATTAACGCCGTCTCTTTCCAATTCACTAATACGTGAAGCATGTGAATCAACCTCACACGGCGCCATCACGCTGTATTTCTGGAAAAAGGACACATCCAAGACTGTCAACACGTTTAAATAAGCCATTCACGACGAAACTAGATTTTAATGACTAGGCAGCCCGTCTCAGCATTATCTACCCCGATCTATATATGGCGTAACATGACTTGCGGCATCAGGGGTCCCGAGTCATCGAGATGTCGGGACTACCCATCATAAGTAGACGATACCGGGTAGGAACGTGGAGATCAACCGTTTATATACGATCAGGTATCATGCAGGCCACCACACCCCGTGATATTAATAGAATCAAATGATGTAGCATGAGAAGTCAGCCTCCGTATTGATTGGACAAGGAGGTTGCCAAGCACATATCGGACTGATCACAGCACCGTCTCGTCTGACAAAGGCTGGCTTACATACGGACTACACCACATGATATGAATGGACGGACTTGAAGTGTCAATTCTCATGGTCAGAACTTGAATTAGGGTCCTAAGAAACCACCGTTCTCTTAAGAAGGCTCTCGTGTCAAAGTATCAGGGTGTAATCGTCTAGCTAAGGTGGTTCTTATTCCCGTGTTCGTTATACCCTATCACCATCGATAATACACTACAACGATCACGAACGTCATGAGTCGAATCAACATGTCTGGAATCTCTATTTTTTTTTCTGTCCAGCGAAAATGAGTCTATCAATCATTACGTTAGATAACAGCGCGTTGTATATGGCCGTGACTTCGCGCTAAACCACTCTATTCACGAATAGATCGCCTGCCAAACCAACTGCCTGATGGTTTGCCACAGAATCGAGGCCATCGTAGATAGCCCCCGGCATTTTTCAGAAGAAAATTCCCACCGAGGTCTACGCCGGATACTATTTTCATGCTAGTTAAAATACATCTCGCATCGCTGCAAGGTATGCGTTCGCGGATTGATTTGTTTAGGACCATACATCCTCCTGCAGGTGTGTTAGCATTCATGCTGGTGACATACTCAGGAGCATTGTTCGGACATACCTGGTATTGGTTCGCGGCTCTCATGTTCTTGATGATCTCCTCACCCCGTGACTCGGGCACACCCCGTTGCTCAGCAATGATCTGACCCAAGACAGTGTTGACTTCTCGGGCCATGTTAGCCGCGTCACCACAGACGTAGATGTAAGCCTTCTGTTCAAGGAGCTTGTTGATTTCCTCGGCTCTTTCCTTAAGGCGATGCTGAACGTAGACCTTCTTGGCTTCCTCTCTGGAAAATGCGGTGACAAGCTCGAATTTATCGCCAAGAACCTTCTTGTATTCCTGGAACGTGGTTGTTAGTATTTATTCCAACCCCAATAAGTCTTTCTTTTTTACATACCTCCCACTCGGATTCGTAGAGGAAATCCTCGCTCCGTTTCCGGCAGCCAAAGAACAGAATAGTCTTTCCAACAGTTTCACCAGATTCGGCTTGCTTGGCACGCTCCTGAACGAATCCACGCATCGGGGCCACACCAGTACCAGGACCAATCAGAATAATGGGCTTAGTCGAGTCCGAAGGAAGCTTGAAGTTGGAGTGTCGCACATGAACAGGAACATGGATACCGTCGTACTTGTTTCGTGGACCCATCAATTCATACGTGAGACCAAAAGGCTGCGGGTTCGGATCGTTGTTCTGCTTCTGCTTGAGAGCGAGCAGGTAGTTCGTGGCAACTCCCTTGAACGGGTCACTGCGGCCAGGAATCAACTGGTTTTCGACAACAGCCGTAACGGAGATCATCTTAGGCTGAACAAGAGACGACGAAGAGATAGAGTAGTAACGCGGCTGAAGCTTGGTGATACCCTCAATGAAAGCCGAGAACGGAATGCTAGACCATTTCTTTCCCTCGCTGACAACGCTGAGAGTTCGCGAGATATTGTAGTGGTTCTTGCTAATCTTGTCCTGGAAGTATTCCTTGTCGCTACCAAGCTTGATCATCTCGGCCTTGGCTTGCTCATCGGGGGCGAACGCAGCTAGCGTACCAAGGAACTGACGGGATACGGGAGCGCAGATTTCTAGATGGTACCGAATAATAGCGTCGTAAGTTGTAGGAGTAGGGAAGGGGACCTTGGCAGTGGGCTCAAGAGCCTTAACGCTGATAACCGTGTCTTTCTTGTCCTTCAAGTCCAAGATGTTCAACATTTCGTCAACCTCCTGGCCAGGGTTAGTAGGCCAGATCGCAATGTGATCACCTGTCTGGTATGACATGTTGGATCCGCTGATGTCGACTTCCAAGTGCAAGCAGTTTCGGTCTTTGACGTTGAAGATTTCTCTGGACTCGGCAATAGGTGCAATGAAAGGGTTGTGGCCGTTGTATGGGCCCCTGGAGGCACCTTCGAGATGCATTTTGTTGGGCTCACCCAGGTAAACCTCAGGCGACTCCTTGGTCAAGTTGTCCCGCTCAGTGATGCCAAAGATGGGCTCGTAGACAGCCTCGCGCTCTTCCAAGCCCATCTTTTCTGCGAGCGCAGCCCACATGGGATCCTTCCAGGCCAAAAAGTCTTCTTCCATAGTGCCGGCACCGTCGTCACCCTCGCCGGCCAGACCGATTCTGTGAGCGCCAAGCTTTGTCAAAGCCTTGTCGACATTGCGGACCATTGAGTTGTAGTGCTCATAGGTGTTGTTGCCCAGACCAAATGCTACATAGTTCAGGTTGCCCAACGGAGGTTCGTTTGCGTTAGAGAAAGAGGGTTCCTCGGCTGAGATGAATTCATAGAAGTCGACCGCGTTATCAGTAGGCTCGCCTTCACCGTAGGTGGCTAGAACGAAGATGGCGACCTTGTCCTCAGGGAAGGCATCGAGGTTGTCGTAGTCGTACTCTTCCAGATCGGCGACCATGGTTTCGAGGCCGTATCGACTCTTGCCTTCTTTGGCCAACCTAGAGGCATAGTCCTCAGCAGTACCAGTTTGCGAACCATAGAAGATAACGCAGTTCTTTCCAGACTCTTCCATCTTTTCTAGGATGTTTCTCGATTTGGCAGCTTTGGCGGCGCCATTGGTGCTGGCGTACGTAGAGGCGTACGGGTCCTTGGTGACTCCCCAAACTTTGCCATTTGTGAAATAAGCGGTGGTTCCTAGGAGAATGACCGCGAGGACAACAATGTCCAGGGTATCGAGTTGCGCCATGTTGACGGCAACTGGCAGCGATTTACCGACTGCTGAGCGGGTGTCGGAGGCAGAGAGGGCTCGGGTGAAACCAGAACTGTCGAGAAGCGGACGGGTCAGCAAGGCAAGCAGGCGCTGATAGATTGTAGATGGCGGTAGTGCGTATTCCGTAGTCCATCCGTTACTCTGCAGCAGCAGTAACAGCGGGATCGGAATCGAGGACAAAGGTGCAAACACAATCGTGTGTAATCGACATGGAGAACTGGTGCTATGACACTTACACGAGCTACAGTATCGAGACAAGGGAATGTATGTCAATGGCGAAACGAAAACTGCCGGATGCCCCCAAACATGGGGATGGATGGGTGTGTTTCCCTACGGTCTCCGACGTCGACGTCGTCTAGACACTACAGACGTCCAAGCAGGTTCCTGTATTCGGTAGGGCTGGCTACCTACGGCAGAGAGACGAGGAGGGATCAACCCGGACGATGCCCGCTCTTTGAAAGAGACTCATGCAACGGAGGAAGAAAGAAAAGAAGTCAGCAAACAAGAACAAGTTTTCTCCTCAGAGCCCGGTGTAGTTGACGCCTCGGGTCACGGGTTCGGTGGGTACGGAATGCAGCACAGCCGAGACGGACGAAAAGTGGAAGGGGAGATATGGGAAGATGGAGGAATTTAGTTGTAGGTACTTAAGGCGATGAGGGTCCCGCTGGCGGGTTTTCTACTTGGACCAGCTGCGTCAAGTTCATGATACCTTGCCCGTACGGAATTTCCGTTGTCAGACCATGCTGGAAGTACCTGCGAGGTACTCAGTACGTCGGGAATCATCACCGACGATTAGCGGGCTGGTTCCGTTCACACAGTGGTGATATTGCGCACACGGTCTCCGTATTCGGTGTGTAAGAGAAAGTACGTCCAGAGACTCAGTCTCGTACTGCGTGCAGTATGAGTGAGACTGTAACTATAAAGTACCGAGTACTGTGCGAGTAGTGCGAATAGGCCATACGGAAAGGTACGGGAATATCAATTGAACGTTTGCTTATCTGTTCAGTTATCTGCCGGCGTTGAAGGCAAAGCCAGCAACCTGGAACGTACCTATCACGATCGAACGAACAGATGAAGCTACGATACATGTAGCTGCTTTATGGAATAAGTTTCGTGCTTGTGTCTCTGGAATGCCGATTATCATTCGGGTACCTACAGGATGTGATATGCACCGGCTTGTTTAGACAGAGGTAGTCGTAAAAGGTAGTGGGATAGAGATTCGCTCTGAAGGTTGAGATCGGTACATATCATCGAATGACAACTGTATCGTACGGAATCGGTAGGTAGCTTGGTACAAAATAAGTAGTGCCCGAGAACAATGAAGACGGAGGATCTCTTGGTATGAGCCAGTAATCCGGTCCTAACTCATGATGCTACCTACGATAATGCTTGAGGTCATCCCAGAGCGTCACTGTCACTGGTACTTCGTGCAGTCCTAACAACGCCCGTCGTTCACAGCAGGTCTCCGTTGCATAAAGAACAAAATTTTTGGAAATCTGTCCTTACGAGACATTCATTGGCCCGGTAAGGAATACACATCGGGGGCTTTCAGTCAACCAACTGCCATTGCCACTACCTCCGGCAGGTATGGTGTGATGATGTGCAAGCCCGGGCAATGTACCTGTGTGTCAATCGGTACATGCTGCTGCGCGTGGACGGGTGCGATTAGGTAGACAAGCCAGCCAGCCGTGAAATCGGGAATTATGGCTCAGAGGGCAAGTCATGCATTTGACAGGGACCAATTAAAGACATCAGCTAGTCCAATAATTGATTAGGGCGACGGGACTAGGCCGCATCCAGTATGGCGGATGGATCGCTTGTTCGACTGCTGAACCAAACAAGGGTGAAACTCTGCCTGACAAGTTACTGGAAGTGACGACCCGGTGGTATCGTAATGGAACTCAACAAAAAGAAAGAATGCATACCTATCTTACTCATCACCATGCGGCTTAATGGGCCCTGGAGATGTGATTGTCTCTCGCCTGCCTATCAGAATATTCCATACAATGTACGGAATAGGTAGGTGTATCAGCAAAGGTGGCATCCGTAGGTGTTCCGTATCAAGGGAGTTAGCCACAAACCACCGAGGAGTTGGTTGAGGCGCATTCCGTACGCAAGCCGCCAGCTGTAAGTTGTATGTAAGTCGCAACGCCGGTGGGCTCCCTCTTGGAACAGAGAATTTTCTATCTACCTAAGCCACTGCGTGATTTCTACAAAGCACGGATTGCCTACCTCGCAAGTGTACCTAGGTAGCTTGAGGCAACGTGACCGATTAGCATCCAGCTAGGTACTCGTACAAGTCTGAGAAAATCCCTTACAACAGCTGAGATGGATTTTCAACGACGCCGAGTAGAAAACTGGGGCCATGCCGGTGTCTCGGTGATAGAAATCTTCTGGTGTCTTCCGTAGATCTTAGTCATCCTACGGGCTGAGGAACGCAGGAAGGTGCCATGTACGGAACAGGTACTTCGTACCTGCGACGTGACTGCCTGCCTGGGAATCAAAACAAAGCTCGCCCGCCGGCGCTGTTGGAACTTGGCTGCTCCCCTCCCGGTAAGTCTGTCAACCGGAAGGAGTGTTCGTCGTATGTTATTGGCCCCATTCGGCGCCCGAGAGCTGCGCTAGTGGACCTACACGACGGATCCGTACTTCGTAAGTAACGTCGCAGCATGTGGCATGTAACTCGTACACCCTCTACTAATTATAGGCCACGTATGATGGAAGTTCTCTTCGATTCCTGAGGGAAGCTGGGCTAGGTATATATACTCGAATACTCAGTATTTCGTACTTAATACGCGACACGAAGCATTGTTGAGTATCTTCTGAAGAAGGTGTGCAATCTACGAGTTGGTTCGGAGTCGTCACGCTAGATAGGCAGTTGCCGCCGGCAAGAGTCTTAAGAGGTTCCGATCTGGCTTGATTCGGCCTGCCAGATTTTGGCGATCCGTGAATCTGATCTTCCTGAATGAATGTCCAACGTGCCACGATGAGACCCTGTGACACTGACATGTGTCAATCAGATAGGAAATATCGTACATTATCGAAAGAATCAGTGAGACCACGATCGTCTCCCTCTCGTTTTGTACGGAATACCTACCATACGAAGATAGTCATGTCGATCAATGTTCCCGTTTCCCATGGCATCCTAGTCAACGATCGGTGAAATGAATCCTAATTCATGCTTGTTTTCTCACAGAGACTGAACATTGACATCTCAACTCTTCCCCTTGAATCACAGGTCTTAGGACCCTTAGTTCTGATCTACGTCTTCTATCAAAGACCCCTGCGAATCACTATGCAAACGAACAACACCTCAGACATCGTAACGTACAGCTCGAATGATTCTAGATAGTCTAGAACAGAAGCAATGAGACATGGACTGTCACACGAGCTATCAACGTCGGCCACAGTCTGCGATGAGACATTACTGTTATAAGTTCGCACTTCCGGGCCAGGTGTTCCTGTCAGGGAGTCCGACCCCGATCACAAAGAGTGTTGGCGGTATCCTTCCCAGCTTGATGCTTTACCATTGATGCTGTTACGGATTACATTGGATACGGTAATGATACGGCCTACGCTCAACTCGATTGCTGAACGAGTCGAGACATCATTACTATATTTGCCAATTCACAACTCGGAGTCCTGATGTTACCAGTTGCTTGAACGGTCCCGGGTATCTCATGGCTTGTGCTGCGAACCGTCATGTAAGATGTAACTCGATGTCGTATTACGCGGGTAGTGCCACATGAACTCGGATCTTGAAGACGATGGCTGCTATCTCGTTCCGATTGAGGCCCCTTATCAGCATCGTTTTTCCCCCTGGGTTGGAAGTTTTGACGTCCGAGACAATTCCTCCCGATTAATTCTCGCCATCGTCACTTTTATCTTCCTATTCTATCAGCGGCGTCTCAAGTGGCTGGCTACCTGTGTTGATTAATCAACACAACAGTGTGTCTAGCGGTGAACTGTTCGTGCCAGCTGCTACCTACTCGCCTCCTACTCGTGAGTCGTAATGTTTTTCAAAAGTTGAGGACACGGCGTATGTACGAAGTAAGGGTAAAAGGGGGGCAAAATTACGGATTACTATCAAGCTTAAAAATCCCGATTGGGGTTGAGAAATTTATTCCCCTAGCAACGGACCAAATACAGAATCCTACCAAGAGATCTGTGTAAGCTGACGACCACATCGATCGTGTAACATTTGCGACGTCCTCCCTTACTGCTCTCAAAAGCGGTTGAACTCCCCTGCGTTTGCAGCCGCATTTATTTACAATTATGAAACTCATCATCGCTGGCCCCAGTGGCTTCGTTGCCACCGAGGTGCTCCGCCAGGCCCTTGCGCATCCCAAGGTCACTTCCGTAGTCGCGCTCGGTCGGCGCGAGGTGACGCTGCCTCCGAGTGCGGAATCAGATGGCTCCAAAGCGAAGCTGAAGTCGGTTATTTGCCACGATTTCGAAAACTACTCCGAGGATGTCAAGGCGGAAATCGCGGGAGCGGATGCTTGTATCTGGTAATGATGCTCTAACCCCCACATGTTCCGCGTTGATCTGGTGTCATCCGTACCATTGTTGTTTTGCTAGTTAACACCTGAAAGGACGATTGCTGTAACGCCCGCAAAGATGAAGTCCGTGACCTGGGAGGAAGCGTGCAAGATCTCGCGAGACTATGCGGTCACGGCAATCGAGACGATGTCTCAGTTGCGAGCCGACAACGCATCCGGCGCATTCAAATTTGTATATATTAGCGGTGCATTTGCGGAGCGCGATCCGTCTAAAAAGCCGTTCTTCATGGGCGATTACTTTCTCATGCGGGTGCGTATACCTAAATGGCGTTATCTTGACCGAGCGAATAGCTGACGACGGGTCGTATATGCACAGGGCGAAGCCGAGAAACTTCTTCTCGCACGTGCTCAGGAATCAAGCGGCACACTGGAAGCGTGTATCGCGAAGCCCGGCCTGATTGAGGACTCGGTCAATACGGGAATGCTTAGCAAGGCGTTCGGGACTCTGATATCAACAGTCATGCGCGTGCCGAAGGTCGACTTGCGCGAGTTAGCGGCCACATTGCTTGACCAGGCCATCAACGGTTTTGAGAAAGACACATTAGAGAACGAGGATTTGGTTCGGATAGGCAGAAGAGCGCTGGCTGCATAGAAGCTCTATCAATAAAGAAAGGATGAGAACGCGGTAATTAGCACGAAACCACGACACCATACGAATTGCTCAAGTTTTCACCGACAACACCAGATCGACTATGATTCAGACTTGAATATGTGGTGGTAAGACGGTCCACGGAGAGCTTCTAATCAGTGTCGAAGTCTCCACACGCGATGGCTAACAAGCGGGCAATCAAGATACCTAGGTCAAAATGCGGATCCTATCTATGCTGGCGCTGCCCAAGGTAGCGATGTTGGGCGGAAAGTCCTGACAACCTAACTGCACCTATCCGTGAAAGTGTCAGATGACCTCAAAGCGTTTGGTATTGCCCATCATAGTGTGCCAATCATTCAACGCCATGTTGGCGTAAATACCATCAAATTGGGCAGGACCATGAGAACTCACAAAGCTCAAGTAGTCCCATACATACCCATTTGAGGGTAGAGGAAAGGCTCAGTGACTAACTGACCAGGATACAAGTTGCGACCGTTTGTTCTGTTGGCACTTGTCGCGCTGTAGAGCCATCATAGGTTAGTTAAGAGTTCTCAGTTCCGACTCACCCAGGATCGTCCTCAGGATCGAATAACACCCTTCAAAATCATGCCATCGTTTCTCAATCATCAAATTAAGTGACTAGATCAAGGCAATCGTGGCCATCAAGGTGCTTCTCCCAGCTATGGGGACGAGGCACCTGGGATGAGTACCGGTGATGTTGTTCTGGAAATTGACCCATTCTCATGACGTTGAGCCTATGCTCACGGGAAGCAGCTGCTCCGAGCATCCCCGGACGTCATTGGAACGCATCGGATGGCTGATCCAAAAGCACTCATTATCCCGTATGTTGTCTTGGCCATTACCAAGCTGTGGTTTTTGCCCCTCTTCAGTTCTCTGTCGTGGATATCCTCCGTTTGAAGTGATTGTGATATGGCGCAATGCTTTCCGTTTGTAACAGCCCAACAGCCTTAAAGAAGATGAACGCATATGCGAAATATTCCTTGCAAGCATGCACGTTATCTTCGCGCCGGAAAGGATGCCGTGCTGCTCACGCCTCCACAGTCTGGGCTTAACAAGGCGGATCAAGCTGGCGTCTAGCTCAAGGTGGCAAAGATCGGAGCCCTTAGTCGCTGTGCTTAGCTCCTGTTCCGGCCTAGCGCGTGATAGCTACATGCGCTAGTTCTGCATAAACACCAATAGAGACAAACGCCTCGTATAGAGCATATCTGACGAAATGCTCACACTCCATACATACATATTTCCAGTCACGGTATCTGACTAGGTACACAGAAGTGCCCAAGGTCTTCATGCAACAAGCCACCTCGGATACCTATTCGTCGCAAAGAAAATCCGAGGAGCAAGGGAAGTGGATAGGGGAAATTGAATGGTGATTACCCAACTACGAGCACGCCTCACGCTTACGTCTACGTCTGCGTCCTATCGTCTTCGCCAGTCTGCTCCACGAACGGCCGCCGAAGGAGACGACGAGACAAACCGATCACGGGCGTATTCCACACCCAACCAGCCGTCCACTTGACGTATCATGGACGCGGCTTGATACCATGGGTAAGTCGGCTTCGTCTGCGATATTCTGTCCCGAGTTCGTCTGCAGAATACGAAGTATTACCCATTTCCGCGAGGGCTGAGGATCCGAGGCTTGGATCCTGTCCCGCCCGTTGAACGCATCGCATCGGCCCGACCATCATGGTTGCTGCGCGCGCGGGTGGTATGTCATTCCTATTGCGCCGCAACTGCTCGATTCTGTTCGAACATATCGGGGGATCCTGTCTTTCTTCCGTCATGCCCCTTTTGTCTATTCGCTGCTGTGCCGCTGAGCCTCCTGCTGTGCCCCTCCACCGTTGTCCCTACCGTTTCACCAAGTGCGATCTCACATGAGCCGTGTGATCTCTGCCCGTCTACGCTTCTGCTTCCTTTACTGACTTCCCTGTCGCATCATGTAGCGCCGTCCCAAAAGACGCTGCCAGATCTGCCCCGATCAGCCTCGCGCCTCGACGCCAGTGACGATGACAACTATTCTTGGGAGAATACCCTGATGCCTCTACCCCAAGATCCCACCGTAAGCCGTGTCATCGCGCATTCCCGTGAATCTTCTCTGGAGAAACTCCAGTCTGGTGGGCTTGTTGGTATCCCCGAATTACCGCGATCATCAACTCTGCCCAATATTACTACGAATATTCGCACTTCAACCCCACGCGCCGGTATTGGGGCTGTTCTCGAGCGTGTTGTTGATTCGAAAGCGTCTTCGTATGGGCATCACCGCCAAACATCTATTGTTCATGGGATCCAGCACTCGCGGAATGGCAGCTTTAGCGCCTCCTCGAGTCCTCTCAGTCCCCAGATAATTGCTGCTGTCGGAGCCGGGATTTTCCCAGAGCGACCAGCCATGTCGGGGAATGCGCGGCAAGAAGTTGATGCGCCAACGGGATCGCGGCAACCAACGCCCCTGTCGGGACTTAGGTCTATGTCTTCAACATATACCCTCGAGAAGACGCCATCTGCGACAGAGCCGAGTAATAATGTCCTTACGCAGAAGAAGGTCGAGCGCATGCATAGCAAGAGTCGCCGTGAGCATGCGCATCACCATTCGCATTCTTCGAGACATCCACGAGACGAGCAGAAAACTGTGGGGGAGTATGCTTTGCATGTATTATTTGTGTCTGTTCGTTTTGACCTCTTCCCCTATACTCATTCACCCCTTTTCTATATTCAGCTATACTGACAGCAACCTAGTTCATCGCGCACGCCGAGGAGAAGCTTAATCAATGCATTACGGTGCCTTTTCTCCCCGAGCCTAGTATTGAGAAGATATGTGGTCCCGGTGCTGATCCGACCTTTGACCGGTTCATTGTCGCCCTTGGCCATATTGCCAGACCAAAGCCTAGAGCCTTGATTGATGCCATTATGATGTGGAGGAAACGTAAAAGCGAGGCGACTAGCGAAGCGCGCATCCAAGTCCAGCAGCAACTGAAATCCACTCAACCTGCGCCAAGCGGGCCAAGTCTGATGAGACGTAATACCGAACCGGTTCAGAGCTCGACAACGTCTGGTTCGTCAGATCCTGGAACTTCAGGCGCAAAGGAATTCCTGGCTCACGCCGAGCGACGCTCTACCGTATCTGTTTATATACTGTGTCGAGTTCTCCTCGAAGTTATATCCCACAGTAGTCTAGAGTCCATCACCCCTGGAATGGCGAATAGGCTGGAGGGTGTTATCTTCGATCAACTCAAGTATACGGAGTTTGAATCTATTAATGCCTCGCCCCTCAAGATGGCAAACTGGAATCTCTTTACTCAGCTTCTGGGTGCCATGAGTAATATCAACTTTGCTAGCGTTGTTGACCGGTTTATTGTTTACATTCGTGACTCCTTGCAATCTCTCGCGGCGCGCAGCCCATCCATGCAGTCTAAAGACCCTGAAGGCCAAATGGAACTGGTCCTCTGTGGCATGACACATTTACGAATCAAGATAGACACCGACGAGAACTGGGAACAGGCTTGCGGCTTCTTAGCATCGCTAGGTCGACTATTCGCCCAGTCTCATGGTCAGAGGATCAAGACGGCATTCTGTCGCATTCTTCACACCCTTCTCCTCCCCATCGCCGCGAAGGGTACCAATCACCATTTTACGCACCCCAAATGGCAGGAGGTTCTCTCTCATATCAGCCCACGACTGGCATCCATGCTTGTGAAACCGCGGCATTGGCCGGTCTCATTCCCATTGACCTCGACAATGCTTTGTGTGTCTCCGCCAGAGCATGCCAGCGCCCAATGGCTGCAGTTGGTTCGTACCCTGCAGCCGCGGTTGAAGGACAGGTCACTGAGACAGCACTGTCTGCTGGCCATCTCCCAGTTACTCTGGACTTACCTGTTTAGAATCAACGACAATAGTCATGTTTCGATTGTTACGCGCAAACTCGATGAAGTCATGGTTCTTGTCTTGCCACAGTCTAAGCGCACCTTTTCGCCTGATGACATTGCTTCGAATGGTCCTCTTGTTCAGATCATCAGGATGATCGGATATAAATATACGGAGTATTGCTGCAAAAATATAATCTTCCCCTTAATCAATGCCGACCTATTCAATTCTAATAAGGAGCTCAAAGTCGAGCAGTTGGAGCCTGATCGGATGGTTATTGGTATTAGAGCGTTCTTGACGATACTGTCTGACCTGGAACAACGAGATCTGGGTCGGCCACCATTCCCAAACGAATTCTCGTCGGTACCAATCCTTGAACGGGTTCCCCCTGAATCATCGACTTCGGCATCCAGCCGTGGCATGTCCTCCTCTACGAATGCCCTGCTGTTTACCGCCGAAGAAGCCTTGACTCGCCCGGTTCAACTCAAGACCCTGAGCGATGGTGTTCGAGATTGTCACAAGGAGTTTGCTCGGATACTAGGTAAAATAACAATCATATGTGATAACACGTTTGGTGGACAGGCTGTCATTGACGAAAAGTTCAACAACTCCGGCCCCAAAACGCCCATTGCCGAATCATTCAACTTCACTAGACGGGACGATTATCAGAGCCCGGCAGACCAGAAGCAAGCATTTTACGGATTGCTCCATGTCGCAGTGCAAGCTCTGCCTCGCTGCCTGCCTCCGGATATATCTCCTGTTCCACTCATCAACCTGCTGTGTACAGGGACTGCGCACGTTCAACCTAATATCGCCTATTCATCAGCCCAATCTCTCAAATCCATCGCCAAGCAGTCTCTTGCCCAGCAAGTCACTGTTGGGTTTGCTCGATTTATCTTCAACTTCGACAATCGTTATGCAACGATGTCAGATGGGGGTATGTTGGGTCCCGGTCATATCGAAAACACTCTAAGACTCTATGTCGAATTACTTCAAATATGGAGAGACGAGATCAAACAAAAAACAAAAGACGCAACTTCCGAGTGCTCGGACACCAGCTCCGGTGATCGTCGTGGTATGAAATTGGATCTGTCTAATATCTGGGCCGAGGTCGATCTTGTCGAAGCACGCGGTCTATTCTTCTTATGCTCACAGTCTCGGCGGGTCAGACATTTTGCCATTACTGTGCTGCGCCTCATTACCGAGTTTGATGCGATCTTGGGTAAAGATCGAGCTCAGGAGAAAGATAACGTCCGTTTGATCGATATCCTTGAGAACGATGCGATCCAAGTCATGAACTTCAAGGACGAGCTGTTGTCAGTCGCCGAGCGAAGTCGACTTCAGCGCGGAATGCAGAACGCCAACAATAAAGGAGCCCTGATTGAACTCTGCACCAGCGACCTTTCATATGATACAACACTCTGGTTCAAGCTCTTCCCGAATCTGATAAGGATCGCATACGACCGTTGTCCATTCACTCTGACTATCGGGCGAGACCTGATCTGTAATCGCATACTACAAATGCGCGATGCTATGCTTACGCTGTCGGAGCCTAGCAGAGGATATCATCATGGGTCCGATCTCGCCAGCGCTCGTCGAACAGGGCGCACACCAACCACGCAGCCAGAGGTTCTGGTTGAACAGTGGAAGTTGTATCTCATGTTCGTCTGCACGACTTTGACTGATACGGGAAGCAAATCCAACGGATTATCACAAGGCGATCAACATCAAAGAAAGGGGTCAATCAAACCGACCGACCGCATTATTTCAGCAAGGGCCTTGTTTCAATACTTGATTCCGCTCTTGTCTGTCCCGTCCGCTTCTGTTCGCGAGGCAGTCGTGCTTTCAATGGGTTCTATTAATGTGCATACCTACCGCACTTTGCTGGAAGAACTCCACAGCCATGTCTCTCGATGTAGCGAGGAGGCTCGGTCGCGGTTACATCAGAGAACCAACAGCGGCTCGAGACGCAACCGGAAAATGGATCTCTTATGGACTGAGCTCACCCATGTCTACAAGCTCACATCGCACTTCCTTAAGAATCCTGATGTGTATCAGAATGAATGGATTCTGAATAACCTCTGCATTTACGCCCGAGACTTGAAACTCTTCTTGATGGACGGGGAAGTGGATGCGGATTGGGAATTCCAGAAACTCCGCCGGCATTACTGTGGCTTAATGGAAGAGTTATTCGAGGGGATAAATCGCACGCAAGATCCCAGTCGCTGGATGACGTTTGAATCCCGGAAATCTGCTTTCGCCTTGATGGAGGAATGGTGTGGGTTCTCTCCAAATCAACCCCAAGTTCGCCGCAGGGGAGACAGCATACAGCAGTCGCTGATTGACCAGCAGTCACTAGGTGAACGGGTTACGGCTGCAATCGAGATTGAGAAGAAAAATCTCCGAATGGCGGCTCTGAGTGCTATGGCTGCCCTCTGTGCTGGGCCTGTAAGCTTCACGACCGAGAGCGGCGCGATCCTTCAGTTCGATCTGAGACGTATGATCGCCTGGATAGAGGCCATCTTCAACTCTGGAAGCGATCGGGTCAACGCGATCGGACGACGAGCACTGAAAAACCTGATCCTATACAATCATGGGTTTCCACGCCTGGTAGAGCACTGCGTAGCTCGCTGTTACTTGATAGAAACGCCCAAGGCGCAGGAGAGTTACTTTTCGGTGATCGCCGAGGTTCTCCTGGAACACCCTGACTATCCAGCACCATTCTGGAAGTTGTTGAGCTTGTGTCTGTTCATGCTTGGCAATGATAGTAGCGAAATCCGTTCCAAGTCGGCACGCGTGTTGAGGTCCTTGGAAGAGAGACAACCGACCGGTCCTAGCTCTAAAATCCACGATTTCGAAATCAGCATCTCCGACAAAACGAAGGCGGTTTACAAACTGGCGCAGTTTGAGACGTCGAAACGCTTCGCGAAAGAACATCCAGAACTTGCATTCCACATATTTTCTGAGTTCACATATTACTTCAAGAATCTACCGCAAGCAAGCCAGCAAAATATCGTGGCGGTTCTTCTCCCGTGGATCCAAACCATCGAGCTCAAACTTGATCCAAACGGCGGACCGACTGCGCAGTCATACGTGCTCCTAGCCAACATGCTCGAAATCACGATCAAGTCGTGCGCTGGGTTGCATAATGAAGTGCAAGCTCTATGGCAAGCCCTGGGAACAGGACCTTATCCTGGAAATGTCCGACTTGTTCTTGACTTTATTATCTCCCTCTGTTTGGAGCGAAGAGAGCAAAACTTCGTCGGATATGCCAAGCAGATTGTGGTGTTCTTGTCAAGCACCTCAACTACGCCGTGCAATAAGGTCGTCGAGTTTCTCTTAATGCAAATCAGTCCGAAAGCTATGGTTCCCAATGAGAAGAAGGAGATGCTTCCGCCGCCCCCAGATATCAATCAGTTCCCCTATTGCGCCGACCTGTCTGAGGCATTACCGGGTGGCACTAAGCAGGCAGTGCTCTCGCTCGGACAACTGTCTCTCATTCTCCTGGTTGATCTGATGGTTGGTCCGGCACAGCTCGCAGCTGACAATCTTCCTCTATTGCTGCAAGTTGTGACGGTCCTGTGGGATCATTATACGCCACTCGTACAGGAGCAGTCACGAGAAATGCTGGTGCACTTGATCCATCAACTAGTCATCTCGACAATGGACGAATCTACTTCACACGAGACAAGAAGGTCCATCGAGGGCTTGATCGATAGTATTCGCCAGCATGACAAGTCGGTAGTCTGGAGCTACGAAGACAGCAAGGGGAAAACGGATCAACGCGACACCAAGGTTCCGCAGAGCATGGAAAATCTCACCAACGAAATCGTGAAGATCTTCGAGATCATGTTCCCTGGCATCAAGAAGCAATGGAGTCGCCTCTCCCTCACTTGGGCAACCTCATGCCCTGTCCGCCATCTAGCCTGCCGCTCGTTCCAGATCTTCCGCTGCATCCTTACTTCGGTGGATCAGCTTATGCTCGGCGACATGCTCGCTCGTTTGTCGAACACAATCGCAGACGGGGACCCTGAAATCCAGACCTTTTCCATGGAGATACTGACTACAGTGAAAACGCTCATAGTGAAGTTGGAGCCCGAGAAGCTGCTGTCGTATCCGCAGTTGTTCTGGACCACTTGCGCCTGTTTAGAATCCATCAACGAGCTTGAGTTCCTTGAAGCTGTGGAAATGCTCGACGAATATGTCGGGAAACTGGACTTTCACTCTCTAAATACTCGACGAATTCTACTAGAAGGCCAACCTCTCCTTCCAGCGGATAGTGTCTTCGAAGGCATTCAACCCTTGCTGTACAAAGGGTTGCGATCTTCAGCGTGTCTTCAACCTACACTCAATCTTTTGGATAAGCTTGTGCAATTGCCGAGTGATCCCCTAATTGGCGATGATAACCGTATCTTCTTCTCTATCCTTGCGAATTTGCCGCGGTTCTTGCAGGCCATGGAACGGAATTCTATCGGTCATGAAACTATGGAAACGGCACAGATTTTGTTCGCAGTCGCAGAGGCTCAGGGGCTCAGTCCGATATGCGATGCCTTGGGGATGTTTATCAACTCTCAGTTCAACTCGAGTCAAGACATGCTGGAGCAGCTTTTCGCTGCCATCCGCGAGTTCTTCCTCCCGCAGCTTGACTTGAAAATGCTTATCATGCTCATGGGGTTCTTGACGAATAGTATTCCGGCCGTCAAGCTGATGACTATGCGCATACTGTGCGTCGTTATACCCGAAGTCGAGATGCGGAAACCTGAGATTGCTGGATACGGTCCTGACTTGATCTCACCGCTGCTTCGTCTGCTTCAAACTGAGTATTGTATGGAAGCTTTGGCTGTCCTCGACAATGTAGTCGCCGTGTCTGGATCAACAATGGAGAGGCACTATCTTCGCATGAGCATGACGCAGTCTTCGTCGAGAGCCGTCAGAAAGGAGTACGATCGAACACAAAGCTTGTTTGGAATACCCGAGGAATCTGGCTGGGCCATTCCGGCTCCTGCGAAGAAAACCGAGTCGACTCGAGCGAATATACATGCCGTGTTCTACATGTGCCAAGGGGACACTACAGACGGCGTTTCTCAGGAATCGGCTCCAACGCCGGAAGTCGAATTCCATGCCGATGATTACGGTTATGACTACATTAAAATGCCTGAGCGGACAGATACTATGATGTCGGATGATGGGCGAGGTGAAGGCCAATTAAACGATACGGTCACCAAGTTAGACAGCTTGGATGATTTCTTCGACGACATATCAGAGACGTCACCGAGTGACAGTCGCTCGTCTAGGACAATCACCGAATTCACACCCGAAACCTACGAATCTGGCCCGCGACTCTACGACGACGTCTTACCAATCCTCCACCAAGCCTCCAACGACTCATCATTCCACAACGCCTTCGTCGACCGCTCCCCCATAACCAAAGACACCGCCCCCAACACCATGAACCCAGAAGCCTTCAACGCCGCGAGCGCGGCCCCAACAACGCGCTCCCTGCACGCGCGCTCCGCGACGTCCCCGTCCATGCCGGCATCCTACCAACCGCATCTCTCAGACTTCACCTCGGACGAGGAGTTCACGGAAGACATCTTTTCAGACGGCGAGGAGAACAGGAATAAACCCGCCGCGAACATCTCGAATGAGAATTCGTTTTTCTTGGAGAATATGATTAAGCCGATTAAGCAGAGCACGAAGTCGCATATGCGGAGATTGACGGGGGGACGCTCGCGCGAGGCGGATCGGCAGCGCGAGTTGTTTCGGGCTGCGCAGCAGATGTCGCCTGTGCCGAAGGTGCCGAGTTCGTTTTTGCAGCATAAACCGGGGGATCTTGTTTGAATCTAGGTCTGGGATTTGTGTTTGGGTTGTTCTCGTATTTGGGTTGTTTTCGTGTCATGAATTTCTTTTGTTTTTGAATACCCAATTTCTCTCGAGTGTCATAGAAGCAATGTGTCGGGGGGATGAGTTACAAAAAAGAAACTAAAAACAAAGAAGAAGAAAAAGGATAAGAGATTTAAAAATGGCTGTCATGTGTCGCATAGGAGGTTTCACTGGTTCTTATGATATCCCACCGTTTTGTGTTCTGGCTTGTATTTATGTTTTTTTAGGGTGATGAGAAAAAGGGGAGGGAGGGGGTAATGTCGTACATATTAATTGAGAGCTGTTGTTTTGTGTTGGAATTTGATGAACGAGATGAAGTATTAAATGTCTACGGAGTAGGTCTTTTACTATGACCATGTCAGGATATTTCAGTCTATGCCGTCCCGCGAACTCCTTACTCTCCTCGTTGGTTAATCGAACATGGAGTTGAGTATCATCATCAAAGGGAGGGCACAAACCGAGCGGATCGGTTTACGTTTGAACAACATCATTCACATTATTTCACAGTATCGTAGGACCTGTTGCGAAGCAGCGGGCAAGAAAGGAGAAAAGGAGGTGAGGTAAGGGACAAAGTCAACAATGTCAGAAGAGAAAGGCCGGAATGGCGTACCGGGAAACCAATGTGGGAACATCACTATGAATTTGGAGAAAGCATCAGCATCTTCAGAACGAGGAACAAATTTTCATTGGTTGTGACCGACCCTGTTAAGGAAACACTTCATTCGCATCCTCTATCGTCTCTAGTCCATCTCTTGTTACGTAGTAAACACCGCCGACCGGCGCCATGTCTTAACTTACTACGGTAAGTTAAGGCGAAGCCCAAGTTCCTTTAGGCAAAGAAGCTGTCTAGTAACGGTAACGAGTAGAGTAATCCTTAGGACTGACGACGAGACCACGACCCTTCTTGGCGCCACGGTAGACGGTCTCAATGATGTCAATGAGTTCCTGCTTGTCTTCGAGGACGAAGTTCAACTTGTTGTTGTTACCGGAACCCAAATCAACCATGATCAACTTGTTGCGGAAGAAGAACATGATGGTCATGGGGTCATAGAGCTCATACCTACAAAGTACGGGTTAGTCGCTTTACCGGTGACTCCAATGGGAATGGGATAGGGGTATAGGCTATGTCTATGCCTTCAACTCATAGAGAACGTCTTCACTCTGACACGGTTAAAAGACTGAGTTGATAGTAGTAAGGTGGCAGGAGGTACTACTTACATGACGTTGAAGTCGGGGACCTGTTCATTGTCGCAGAGGTAGATCTGGATAGACACTATGTCAGTAATCCGCCCTGTTGATAGATGAGAATAACAGACTTACCACTGCGAAGTTCTTGATCTTGTCAGCGATGCGGTAGAGAACCTCATCCTGACGCATGCAGTCGGGATCACTATCCTGTCGAGCACAACGAGTTAGTACTAAATTCCACAAGCGTAAACTCGCTGAAGGACCATGAAAGATATACCTTGCCGAACCGTAGAACTTGATGGAACTAGAGTTAGTATCGCAGTCCTTACTATCCGCGGAGATAAACATACCGACGACTCGTTCCTCTTCAGACACTGGAGACTTGATGTTAGTAAAGCTGCTATGTTATCGAGAAGTAGAGTCGCGTACAGATTGCCTGATCAACGTGCCATCCAGTGGCGAGATGTGGGAGAACGAAAGACATCTTGGCGTGTGTGTGATTAACAGATAATCTCCAAGTGCAACTGAATGATTGTTGTGAGTCGAGGTTACGTTCCGAACATGAACGTGTCGAGACTCGCGGGATGAAGAATGATGGGAGGTTGTGTTGTTGAAGCCATGATGTAAGCACGGTCTACTTGTACAGCGAGGTGGGTCCAGAATCAGGCACGCACACCCGCCGTAAATCTAGGACCGTCTAGAACGGGTCGTAGTGGGACACTACGTCATTACAGTGCATCAATACCAACCTGTTTGTCGTGCAACGCAATGAGCTACTGAAATTAATCGGCAAAATACATTCATAGTGCTAATTCAAAGTACACAGTAAAACGAATAGACGCGCGACAAAGCGGTTCGGCTGTACCATCGCTGGCGCTATGCCCGGACGAGGTTATCGATAAAGCGGTCTTGGCCGGCATTTTGGACTTTTCTTGATGCGCGTCGCATTTGCGAAGAGGAACATGACTTGTTAGATAGAGCAGGTATGTGGAAGACTTGAAGAAAATCAGCTATTTCTCAATTCATTAGATCACTAATTGGTTTTATATAACAGTTAGTGGTGTGAAACATCACTCAATACTTTATTCCCCATTATATACCATCAGAATCGCCATCTATCTAATTTGAAGAGAAAATCGCATGGCGAAGCGCAAGACCTTTGGAGGCGACGGCCTCCACGCCGGGAAGAAGCAGAAGACCGGCCATGTCCACGAAGCTCCTACTTCCGAGGAAGTGCGCAATGCGAAACACCTGAAGCATCTTCTCACTTTCGAACAAGATCTGTACAGCGCAAGACACGGTAAGTTGAATCTGAGGATGAATGCCAACTTTTTTTGTATGCGCCGGGCGCTAACGACTCTCTCTTGTGATTCTTAGGCCTTCAATCGTTCAAGAATGTCCTTGATAGCATCGTCAACAATGACGACAAGAAGTCGGAGCACATGCAGATCCTCCAGGAGTTCCTCAACTCATCCAAACCCCGAGAAGTCGAAGATGAGGTGCCCATCTACCTCCCCGATATGATGGAAACCTGGAGTATGGCCTCGCAGATGGGCAACGAGAATGTCATGTCTGCCGTACCGGTAGTCCTAGCGCTGCTGCTCAAGATCATCGCTAGTCATGTCGAGTTGGTCCCCTACGGATTGGGACTTTGCCGAACTCTCCTCCAGAAACGCCAACAGGAGCTCATCGCCAAGAACCTCGCTGCAGACAAAGGAAAGGACTTCATAATATCGCCTACACTGAGACTGCTCAGAGAAGCAGTATGTCTAGATGGTGGCGCTTTGGCTGCGCCGATCTTCAGAGCCAGACCGAACACATTCAAGTCCTTGGCTAGGAATATGGGCCTGCGGTACATCGGCGAAGGCGTAGAAGACTACAAGCGACCCTCTGTTCGAACGAATGCGACTCGATTTCTCCTCAGTTGTTTAAGACTGCTCCATACCGAAGCGAAGAGGGATCTTCTGCTGCAGAAGGACCTTGTGGCGGCACTGATGCGAAACCTCCGAGACGACCCACCCTTTTTGATCTACGAGATCTTGGATGCCTTGAAAACGGCGGTTGTAAAAGACAAGAAGCTGGCCAAAGAGGTTAAAATCAAGATTCTCAATGCCAACTCTCTCACACGAATTGCTTCTTTATATGGCTATTCGAAGGAGTCTGCGCAATCCGATGACAATGGGGAAGAAAGACGGCTTTCTGTGGAGGAAGCGGCCCATGAGCTTTTGCTGGCGGCGTGCACAGACGCTACGGTCGGAATATGTCGGTCAGAGCAGGGTTACTACCCTGAGGGTGTAGCCCCTGATGCCTTCATCTCTAACGGTGACAGTACAAGCCAGATGGACTTAGGATTCGACAGTATACCCTGGATGAACAAATTCGTCAACGATATTCCCGTGCGAAACGGGCTGCTGGCAGAGTTCATCGAATGTCTAAGGCCGTGGTCCAGCACAAAGCAAAGCGAACTACTTCTTGCGATCTTCAAAGCTTCACCGGAGCTGATTGCTCGGTACTTGCTGCATAAGAAGTCGTTTACATTTGACCCTAAGTTGACCGCCACCTGGATTGGTTACGCTGCACTCTTGTACAGCGTCGTCCAGCTGCCTATTCCTCCTTTCTTTGGTCGTTCTAACGGCTATGCAGCAGTTCCTCCGCCGACGTCGGTGGTTCTTGACAACATCGTCCCGCCCCCAATGACTCTGAAGGCCATTGTCAGGTGTTTGACGAACAAGTCCAAACTAGTCTCTTTCTACGCGATACGCCTCCTCGTGTTGGCTCTAGAGAAGTTTTCCCGGGCATTAGAGATGCATACCGAGGCCGCCACATCACCTAATTCTATTTGGCAGGAAGCTGCTCGTCGCCTGGTGGATGAATTCTACCGGAGAATACCAGACGTCAAAGAAATTATTACCTGCTACCGCGCGTTAGCAGATGAGGATGTACTCCAACGAGAGGCGGTGAGTCGGTTGATTTTGCTCTACTACGAGGTCATGCCACAACTTGCCCTCAAAACAAAATTCGATGTCTCGCCAGTTCTGCTCGCTTCAATCCAAAAGATTGAGGCATCCAAGGGTGCTAGCGGGGATGTTGCAATGTCCTTGCTAGAGTTGGAGCATCTCTGCGCAGTGGCTAAGTACTCCCCAAGCATGCGGTGGTTCGCTAAGACCCCTGAAATGCCCACATCGCCCTTCACCACTCTCCTTCGTCTCTACACCGACAAGACTACTGCATTGTCTGGAGACACATTGAGACAGATACTCTCTCACGTTGCCAACGAAAACCAACTTGTGGAGAGCTCAGGTTTGGACCCCCTTATAATGGCTCTGAAGAACACAGGCAGCATCGACTCTGCTACCTGGCTGTTCCTGGACAACTGTGCTGAGCGATGCTCTAGAACACCTACCAAGTATTTGGAGTTGATTGAACAGTACATGGAGAAAGCAGATGCTGATGACCAAAGCAACAAGACGACATGTCCTTTGCTCATGTCGATTGCTGAACAGCTGCCATTCTTAGTATCTAACTCGCCTGACAAAGCGACGCTCAAGAAGTTGGCAGCTGTTCTTGGTGAATTCCTCCGTCTTTCTCGCGATGCTGGAGTTAGCGTGGTGTTCTTAAGCTCAATCAGCAAGTCATTGGTCGAAGCCATAGGAGACAAGAAACTCGGCTCAAAGATGACTCTGTCAAAGCTCAAGAGTTCTTCAGATGAAGATACGGAGATGGTTGATGCCGATTCCGGATCTATCTCACAGCCGACAACTGACGCGAAAGGTGATTCTGAAACAGGACTCAGTGCACAAGAGCTTGAAGACAGGCTCGCCGTGCCCGTTTTATCGAGCAAGGAGAACTCACTGCTCAAGTGGTCGAACAAGCCCCCCGAGGAACTGGTCGAAGAGGGACATGCGGCATCCCTCATCTTGCTTCTCTCCTCCGAACATGCCAGCATACGTAAGGAAGCACTTACCAATGTCGTGAAGATGGCGGCCAAGATCAAGGAGTCGCCATATGAGGAAAACGAACAGATTTGGTTAGCCCTCATGGAACTTGCTGAATCTGCCAGAGACTTGATCGCGGAGGGACCGCTACCCAGCATTCTTGTCATGTTTGCATGCAAGGCGATTGACGTTCTCAAGAACCCGCTACACTGCCTCTACGAGAAGGTCAACTTATTCCTCACCAGTGGCCCAGTATGGCAGCCTGACAGAATACCTCTGATGAATGCCATCCTTCAAGAAGGCCCAACACTGGATGGAACCTACTACACGGAGGTCAGCTGGCTGCTCGGATTCCTTCTCGACAGCTTGCGGACACCGAAAGATGTAGCCGTTTTCCACCAACGCAAGGTATATGAGAAGCTGTTTTCTCTGCCGGCCAACCCGTATATGGGTGTGAACCTCCGCACACAGGTGCTCCGGATCCTCTACAGGACTTCGTGCATCGAGGGCGGAAGTGACACAGTAATAACACGCTTTGGCGCTATGAGCTGGCTTGTCGCTCAGAAGGTAGCGTCCGTAGACAACGTAGAGAAGGGGCTGTATCAGGCCATGGCGAGGAGATTATGGGAGACGTGCGATCAGAAGCGCATTTCGGCGTGGAGCAAAGGGAGCATTGAGAAACTAATTTAATGCTGATAAATAGAATGAGTAGCTTCATCCTTAGTTTGAGCACCCCCTTTGGCTAACTTTTTTTTCCTTTGATTGTGATTTGGTTTTTATTCGAATGTCTGAGTAGCCGGATTGCCATGTTAACAAATATCTGTTGTGCCCGTGTGTGTTACCTCACTTCTACCATGGGAGATGGGTAATTCGTGCCGTTAGTATGCGTTTAGAAGTCCACCTACGGATTAAGAGAAATGTGATTTTCCTGTATTATTGCTTATGTTGGTTAGCGATAGCAGTTGGTGTTGTTAATGCCTCAGGCAGCAAGACCTCACGTGTGATGACAATCACTGAATGACAATGAAGTAGATTGTTGATCCTCCTAGAACTAGGCTGTGGAGCCATGTCCTGTGGGGAAAGCTATCTAGCTAGACTACAGGATATGGCTAAGTGTGTGCCAACTGCCTGTCAGTTGGCGATCACGTGGGGACACTCGTATCCGTATCCCTGCATATGATAGTGTCATGACAATCTGCCCACAACAGAAAGAAAATGCCACGTCCCGTGGCTACAAAATGTGCGAAGCAAATATGGAAGCTGTCGTGTAGTGTGATTGGGAAGCTAGACATGAAATGTCATGATATGTGGGTGATAATTAGTGATGGGGTTGGTTCTTGTGTCTGTCCTCAAAATCCTTGACCAAGTGGATGTCATTTCCCAGTTGTGCGAGGGTGAGCCATTCATCGAAATCATGGCCAAGGCCTTCGTAGCGTGTCAGATACTGGACACCCTGGCGTGATGGCCGAGAGGCGATTACACGTTCTCGCGCATGGTCGGAGGACCTGATGGGACCTGTGGGAGGCAGGTGGCGTCCGTAGACGTCGAAAATGGCAGGTTCCAAGTGGTCAATCGTGATAACGTCGTGTATCTTGGCATTGAAGCCTGTGAAGTCCAAACTGTATGCGAGTGGCCCAATGCGTTCGATGACTTTGAAGGGGCCGGCGTACTTTTGGCTCATCTTCAGTCCTGTCGTCGTCGACGAAGGTATGTTGTAGCCTTTATGCAGGCGTAAGAGGACCCGGTCACCGACGTTGAAGAAGCGAGGGTGATGACGGCGGTCGTAGTATTTTTTCATGGTCATGGAGGAGAGGGCTATGGCATCTGCAGCCTGTACGCGTGAGGAGGGCAGTGTGAGGAGGCGCTCGGAGTCCGTGGAGTGAATACCAGGTGTAAGCACGTCCTTGATGCCGGCCGGGGTAAAACCGAGGACCAGTTCGTTGGGTGAGGACCCCGTCGTGGCGTGTTTGGTGTTGTTGTATTCAAATTGAAGTCTAGGGACAGCGGACTCCCATGAGCGTGGGTCATCAAGACTGTTGACGTAGTAACGGAGTGAGGATTGGATTGTTTGAACAAGGATCTCGGACTGTCCGTCTGCTTGAGGGTGGTATGCAGTGGTATAGAGTAGTTTGGTGTTCAATCGAGTCCAAAGTGCCCGCCAGAGTGCTGACAGGAACTTGGGGTCCCTGTCCGATATCACGATCCGGGGTATCCCCCAATTGGTGAGGAGGAGTCTGTTGAGCAAGGGAATTGCCCACTCGGCTGCGGTCCAGTTCTTGTGTCCTGGTATTAGCATCGCCTGCTTTGTCAGTTTGCAGATTGTCACGAGCATAGTGTCATTGCCTGTTGTCACTGCGGGTGGTAGAGCCATGATGAAGTCCATCGTGATGTTGTAGTAGGGGCATGGTGCTGCGAAAATAGGTTGTAAGCTGCCGTATGGCTTATGGCGTCTTGGTTGGAGGAGTTGGCATTCGGGGCAGCCGCGGATATACTCTTTAAGCCTTTTGAGACCTCTGTGAATGTAGAATGTGCGGACTGATTCAAGCAGTTTGGCATAACCAATGTGGTTGGGGCTGTGGAGTATTTCCCATATGTCAGCGATACAAGTGCGTGGAATGCAAAGTCTGTCGACATCGTCTGATGTGTGCCAGAGTATGCCATCACGGAGGTTGAAGGGGATGGAGACTCGATCTTCGGGTCGACGTAGGGACTCGCGACGGATGATGTCTAGAGTGTTCCTAAAGAACGGGTCCTCGAGATATCCGGCTTTCAGGCGTTCCTTGAAGGCGGGATCCATGTGGATCATGGTGAGGCTTCGTTCGGTTGGTGAGCCCAGTGGAATATTTGTGTCGTGAGCTGGGGTTTCATCAGTTGGGGGGTGCAAACGCATGGGTGGTAGTGGTGTCGTCAACTGGTGAACCCAATGCATTAGCCAGTGCTCGTCACGATCGTCTGGTAGGTCATCCAGGCCGGCGGTTTCAGGTGATGCGTCGATGGTGCTGGGGTCCCTTGGCAGTCTGCTCAAGGCATCGGGGATCACGTGTTGTTTGCCTGGCTTGTGCAAAACTCGGACGTCGAATTGACTGATGTACTCTAAGGCCCGGATGATACGTTTATTCGTGGCACTCATAGCTGTGGTGTTGGCGATATCAGATGTCCGACTGTGAAGGCCAAGCAGCGCTTTGCAGTCCGTAAAAACCACTGGAGGGCCACAGCGGGTGGCATCGATCCAATGGCGACATTTACGAAGAAGCCAAACGAATCCGCATAACTCCATCTCGGTTGGCCAATACCTGGTTTCGGGGTCAGTCAGGGGGCGACTGAGGAAGGCGATGGTTTCAATGGCTTTTCGTGGAGGGTAAGAGACAACCTTGCCGTCCTTGGATATGGAGTCGATGTATTCTTGCTTGACGTGGTATACCTCGATACCTATGCCGTCTGCTGAAGCGTCAAAGTCGGCAAATAATGGCCGTGCTGGTGAACAGAAAGCCAGCTTGATATTGGATAACAGGGCGTCCTTTATTGCGGTGAAGGCTGCGCGTTCTTTCTTGGTGGGGAAGGTGAACGCGACGGTGGTGGTCCATGACTTTCGGGCAGTCTTAGTCAGTGGTTTACCGGAGGGCCTCGTGCGGGCTCGTTTCAGGAGCTCTGTCTTGCGGTCTTGAAGAGGTTTGACTAGTATTCCGTATAGTGGACAGGATGTGCGGAGCCAGGTTGTGAATCCGATGAAGATCTCCAAGTCTCGTAGTGTCTCTGGGAATTTGAGTTTCTTGATGGCCTCCATGCGTTCCGCTGTCGTTGTCATGCCGAAGGAATCAACCAGGCGCCCAAGGATGATGGCGCTGGGGTAACCGATGTAGGATTTGGAAGGACCTATACTGATATTTCTGGCACGGAAGATGGCCAGTGTTTCGCGGAGGTCCCGGACGTGATCGTGAAGCGTGCTGGAGGGTATCACGATATCATCACAATAGCATTTTGCAACTGTGTCCTGCAGGAGCCAGTCCATTTGGCGTTGAACATATGCGTTACTGCCTTTGTATCCCATCACAGCGCAGTTGAAGGTGAATTGACCTTGATGTGTGGTTATCGTGAACATCCACTGGCAGTCAGGGTGAACGCGCCACTGATAGTAGAAGGCGATGGCATCCAGCACAGTCTGGTAACGGCTTCCTGCCATGTGGTCGAGTATTTCCTCCTGGGTACGTATAGGGTAGGCATCATTGAGGGCAATGTTGTTGAAGGGACGGATATCCACCACCATACGGCCTTTCATCTCAGGGTCTTTGGCTTCCTCGTCTGTAAGGACCTTCTCAATCTTGGCTTGTACCGCTTTCCAGATGACGAAGACGGGGAAGGAGAACGGGACCTGTTTCTTGGTTCTGTAGATTTTCTTGGTGTCTTTCAGCTTGCCCAGTGTGGTGTCGACGACTTGCTTACCCTTGGCGTTCAACGGGTACTGGCGGCAGTGTTTAGCAATCTTGGCTTCCCAACCTGGGACGAGTTCCATCCTCATCCATTGGTCGATGGGGATGTCGGCATAGCCAGTGTCTTTGAAGACGTCTTGGTACTCGGTCAATAGGTTCATAAGGGCGATATGGTCGTTGGGTCGGTCAGGATTTTTGTAGACGTTGACACCCGTGGCTTCGTGACGAATCGTGTCCGCGGCATGGTTCTTGAGCAAGGTACTAGGACGATTAGGGTTGTCCTTGAGCATGGTGGGCTTGCGCAGTGCGAATTCGGCTGCAGAGGGAGCTTCGGTATCAGCGACCTGGTAGGCTACGCAGTCGGGGTCCAGTGAGAGCAGGTGGCCCACTGTGTGGTCTTGTCGGATCTCAACTGGGGTATTGCCGTCATTCCGGACAAGTATCTCACTCATGGAGGCATCTGTCAGCAGTGTAAACACACTGAGATCCAGGTTGTCGGGGTCGAAGAGCAAGTCTTGTCCGTCCTGATGTGCTGTGTGGTGTACTTGTATTTTCTTATATGTGTGTGGGGGTACACTGGTGTTTGTCTTTGAGCGGACAGGTGTTCGTTGGATCTTGCCCCGGGGTGCTGTAGTAACAGGTATAATGACATCGCAGGAGCCGATAATGGCTTTGTCTTGTGACATTAGTATATCAAACTTCTCGGGGTGGAGAATGTCCGTCGCGATGAGCATGTTTGCCCTCAGATCATCGACGAGGGCGACTTCCCTGGTGAAATGGGCAGTGGCTGGGGAGCCATCCTCCTTGGTCCCTTGGAAGTACATGGGCATAAGGACATAATCCTGAGAAGTGTGAACCATTGTGCCAATACCTCGCAAGGTCACAGGTGTAGCACGACGACGCCATTCCAATTGGGGATAATGTTCCTTGAGCCAGTTTTTGTCAGCAAGTGTTTTGGAGCATCCCGTGTCACCACAGACGTCGAGCTGGGTTGTGGGCTGATCGGGGTTAGGCGTGATCAGAAATTTGAGGTAGCTATAGGCTCTGAAGCTATAACCGGTCGCGATGCCTGTAACTGGCATTGTTGAGGTGGTAATCGGCGGAAGTGTTGCTGGTTGGGGTTCTGAGACCGCCAGACAAGTTGCATGTTGCTCAGTCATGATCTGGGCGGGTACGCTGTGAGTAATGTCAGGTCTGGTCTTACGTGGTGTGCCTCGCTTGAGACGGCGCGGTTTGCCATGAGTGGTTTCGAGGTGAGTATAAAGCTTGTTCTTACTGCTAAAGCGTTCATCGCAGTCGCGGCAGACATAATCGCGAGTAGAGACGGATGAGTGGAACATGGTGCCGAAGTTGCAATCCTCGGGGGCGGGTTCGTGCTCTGGGCTTGCCATATCCGCTTCAAGTTTGGCAAAATCGTCCTGACCAAAGTTCCAGGAAGGGGGTTCCTCGTGCTCCTGCTGGAAATGTGCTTCATAGTTGTCGGACCATTCCTGAGGTGGTTCTGAGGTCGACAACAATTCCTCATTCTCGCCGAAGTAAGCCTTACCCTGTGGTTTGGGGTCCTGGGGGCTGGTTTTCGGGAGATAGCGTTGTCCCGTGAACGGGTTAGTTTGGCCTGGTTTATTGTTGTCATAGGCGGGACGGTTGTCATAGGTCTGGCGGGGGGTAAAAGGCCTCCGGGCTTGGTTATCCTGGTAGGTAGGGCGGTTATTGTTGGGAAACCTGTTGTTGGGTTGGTAGGGTCCGCGTGGTCTATTATCGCCCTGGCTGGTTGAATTAAATTGGAATGACCTACGACCTTGTTGGGGGCGTGGGCGGAGGCGGTTCAGATCCGTCAACTGTTGGGTGTGTTCTTTCTCAGCCATTTTACGGATGACAGGCTCTCGTTCGAGGATTTGGTTCATAAAGTCCTCGGTTGTCGTGGTGACTGTTGGGATTGAGAGTTGACTCTGAATGTCCGCGTCAAAGGCGTTGAAAACTGCTTTAAGCTGGTTGACGTGGCTCTGATCGCAACCTTTAGCATCTCGAATAACGCGTTGGACAAAGGCCAGTATATCCCGTCCTCTGTAAACATCTGATAGAGTGAAGCTGGCGCTGCGCATGCGTTCTGTCGCTGTCGCCCAAGATGGTTTGAAACGTTCAATAAGCTTGTCACAGATCAACCTGATACTTGCGGTCTCCAGCAGGCCACGGTCGGTGTCAGTAAGCACTTGTGAGTGCCAAATCAAAGCAGGGCCCTGCAGGCATTGCGTCCAGACTCGTCGTACTTCCAGTTCTGAATTCTGTGAGGCAAGATGTTTAAGTCTGTCAGTGAAGGCGAAGACGTCTGTATACTTGTTGAGTCGGCCATCGGAGACTAGTCCTGCATTTGTGGGGTCCTTGGCGGATGGATCAAACATGCCGACGTCTTGTGCCCGGAGTGAGCTCGCTGCTGTGAGTTGCTGTTGCTGAGCGACAGAGAGGAGCTGGGCAATACTCTGTGATTGGACTGTGGACGCTTCCTGTAGTAGTTGGCGGGCTTCTTCTCTCGTGAGGGGCGCCAGTGGGGCGGGATCTCCATTGTTGTTAGTGTCTGCCATGTTGGTAGTGGCCGTCTGATTATGTAGAGTGAGATTGAGAAATGTTAGGTTCAGAGTACTGAGGGAGTTGGCCTGGGAGATGAGGGAGCCCGAAACTGTTCCTGGTGAGCTCTCGATGGGTGAATGTGTGACGTCACGTGCCGACGGTGTAAGCGAGGGTACTGGGCTTGTGTGACGGTCCGCTGGTGGGCGAGGGCTCAGAAAGTCCTGGGCTGCGGCTGAGTCCGAGATGGGGCCGCCAGTGTGAGACACTGAAACGGATGGTACGGCTACCTGGGGACGGAGTCCGAAATAGTCGTTATCAATGTAAGAAAGGTGGATGGAACGCCACCTGCGAAGGAAAGAAAGGAAACGGGAAGGTGATTCCACCCACTCCAACGGGAAATCAATTTCCAGCTGGGAAGTGGTCCGAGACGGGTCTGGGGCTAGGAGGGTAGCCAAGTAACGATCGTCTGGAGAGATGTGAGTGGCGTGGGGGAGTCCTGTTTCTGCGAACCGCAGTAGTTGCCGGGCCGCGAGAGAGTCTCGATTGAGGTGTGTGGGCATGAGGCCGAAGCCGTCCCGGAGAGAACTGGTGGAGGCGCACTCCTGGATGGGGCTGGAAATGGTGGCACGAAGTCCGAATTCTAGCCGCCTGGTTGGAAGCCGTGGGACGAATGATTGAAACTCGTAGCTAGCTACCAAACTGTGATGACAATCACTGAATGACAATGAAGTAGATTGTTGATCCTCCTAGAACTAGGCTGTGGAGCCATGTCCTGTGGGGAAAGCTATCTAGCTAGACTACAGGATATGGCTAAGTGTGTGCCAACTGCCTGTCAGTTGGCGATCACGTGGGGACACTCGTATCCGTATCCCTGCATATGATAGTGTCATGACATCACGTCACATTGTGGTACCAACCCTGGGGATACCTAATCCGTTAGGTACGTACCTGTACGAGTACGTGTGCGAAGTCGTCTTCCACCGACCAATGAGGCAAGGACGTACCTGACCAATGGAAGCCATTCCATTCCGTCCACAAAACGTCGAGTGCGTGGGGAAGCTCGGATGGACTGCACTCGCCTAAAATGGTGGCTCAAGCAAGGGCCTGGAGCAGGAGCTGCGCTGAAGCCTGGCAAGAGCGCATTGTACACGTAGGAAGGTACAATGGGTACATTGTGCGGTGTATTTCCGTGAGCTATGGCCACACCGATAAGTACCTACCTGTGCGACAGGTACCGCAAGATACCCCCCAGGCGGGCGGTGCTACCTACCAAGGTCCTCGAGGTACCTGGCCCCAAAGTACTTGATTATCTAAATTACCACCGAAATGACCAAGCCCAAGCAAAGTCGCCCCGGGCAGAGAGCAGACCTAGAGTCGGCCGCCATCATCACTTGTCCACCTGCTTCTGCTGCTTCTCCCGACTGTCCACCCATCCACATCCATCCATCCACATCCCGTCCCCCATCAACCCAGGTCAACCCGTCCCAACAACGCATGCACCCTTCCAGTCCAATGTTTTAGACTCCATCATCCCCGTTGTCCTACATACATACGAGTACATCATAGCTATAGCCTGCCCAAGCCAGGTATTCCCGTCAGTAGTAGCCTCGATAATAGCCGTTATCCCTCTGCAGAGGCGTTTATCTGCAGCGACCTCGTCCACCTTTTCCGAGGTGGAAAAATCCCGTCCATCGCGCATCCTGACATCTGTACCCTCTCGCCGTCAACTTACTACGTAACGGCTCAGCTCTCAGCCTCCCCTCAGTCTTCAATCGGTCTATCTAGCTGCCCGCGACTGCGCCCATCATCAGCTTCGGCTTGCCAGCCAACTCTGACCTTGCGATCTCGCAATTTGTCGTTGCTTGTCTAACTAGACAGTTGAGCTGCGCACAAAGACCGGAGGGCTGCCATCTGGATCACTCTATTTTTCACGTATAGAGAGAAATCCCGCGTACATTGATTGCAATCTCGCACATACGGCCACAGCAGCTTCGCCACGCTGTATTGCATCATTGCATACCCTTGCTCCGCTCCTGCATCTCTCTGCGACTGCGACTACGACCGCGACTGTGATTGCATCTGCACCTCTCAACCGTTCCCCTGAAGCACGAAGCATTGTCGACATCATCTCAAGCTCTATACGTCTTCAACAGCAACGGAAGCCCCTTGCCCGCCTGCCGTAGCTGCTTGTATCTACCTTATGCCCGACGAGCCACACCCAACTCTCTAAATAATATCGTGTCGGAAGACACACTAGCTCTTATGCTATGGCAGTACGATACACAGCAGAAGAGTTATTGCACCTGAGGGAGTCGCCATTATGCGTCAAACCCGCGAACCTCCCGCCCGCGGAAGAATGGATGGGGTGAGTTGCTCAGCATGATCTGAATGACTACGTACTACGGAATCCTGCTAACTGCCATCTCCCGCAGCCCTCCAATCGATCCTTCTTCTCGCAACGGTCAGAACACAAGAACGACGGCTACTGATAGACCCCGTCATACTGAGAACAGTCTTCTGGACCCAACAAGTCGTCGTCCAGGGGCTGATAGGCATGTAACCCGAAATAATGCTAGTAAGCTGCCCCCATTTTTGGACACCTCCTTGTCCTGTCCTAATTTGGCTCTAGATCCCGATGACATAATTCTTGGTCCGCCCCGAACAACTTTCTCGTCCGCCACCCTGTCAAGAACTACAAAGCCGTCCGATAATGACAAGACCCTTAAGGACCCCGATAGCCGAGATCGGTTTCTTCTTCGCCCCCGCAATGCCGAAAACGACGCCAGCGAGCGTGCTCGCGATCGTGATGGCAAGACCACGTTCCGTCGCCGCGGCGATGGCGACCAAGACACTGAGGGTTGGAGCACTGTGAAGCCTCGGAACAGTTTTGGAACTGAAGGGGCTGAACGGTTTCAACACCGCATGGGCGAACGTCCTGATCGCCGGCCGCGAGAAGGTGAAGAGCGCGAGACCAACCCTGAACGTCGTCGCAACTTCGGTGAATTCTCCCGAGACAAAGATGTCACTGAGAGTGACAAGCTCCGTAGAAACGGCGTAAACAGAAATCGAACGGACAACCCATGGAGTAGAGATAACGCCAGCGGTAACAACAGCATTAGTAACAACAACAACAATGATAACCCGCAGCCAAAGGAACGGTTTGATAGATCGAAGAGTTGGCGTGATAGGCCTGACGATCACCCTGATACACAACCAGAGAAGCCGAAGCAGCAGTTCGGTCGGTGGGATAGAGATCGGGAGCAGCGACAAGAACGAGAACCTGAGTGGATGGACGAGCCTGTCGAGGAGCCAGCTCGTGCACACACACAGGAGGAATTTAAGAAGTTCATGGAATTGATGAAGGCAAAGACGGCAACTAAAACCGAGACCCCTACACTGGCTCAAGATGTGCTGAAGTCACAGGAGCAACCTGACGCCGAGGTTTTGAAGCCGAAGCCCGTGAACACTCAACCCATTGAGCTTGGGCCGGACAAGTTCTTTGCTGCCTTTGCCCAGAAATCTAATCTGGATGGAAACAACACTGATACCACCAGTGAGAATGTCGCTCCCGTCTCGAAGCCGAAAACAGGCTCCCGGTTCCAGAATTTTTTTACCTCTCAAGAGCAGGCTCGTCTCCAACCGGAAGGCCCCGTTTCGCCTACTGCACCACCTGCACCCCCTGAAGTAAACGCGTTTCTTGGTTTGTCGAGTCCATCAAAGACCGGCACGCAGCCAGACGCTGCCGAAAAAGTTGCATTCCAGGCTTTACTTGACAAGCTTCAGAAACAGACCTTTCAAGCCTCGACGCCACCTTCCGGCGGGTTTTCCGATATGCCGCCGGGTCATGATTTTGGCTCCAAAAATGCCATGGCGTCGGTTGCTCCCTTCCAACAATTTGGTCAAGACTATCGAGAAGAAGCCCTGCCTCACATGCTGCCTCACGGCCAAGACATGCATGCTCCGCCGCCGCAACAAAACACGCAATATGCCGCCATGCGCCCCGAGCAACAAATGCTTCATGATCTCATTGGCCAACGTTCACTCAATCAGGGTTCTGGTGGCAACCGGGCCGAGCAGCCATTGAGTCGGAATAGCAATCCCAACACGGAATTCCTCGTCTCATTGATGCAAGGTGGTCGTACTGCACCTGAATCTCAGAGAAGTGAACCGCTCGTCATGAGAATGCCTCAGCCCTCACGTCCAGCTCACATCCCTCCGGCTCCGGATCGTGATCCGGATTTCCAACATGACCGAGGCTCCTTGCAGCATCAGCCTAATGTTCGCTCTGCCGGGATCGCTGGCTTCTTTGACGAACAACTTCAGCAACGAGACGTCCGTACTCAGCCTACTCATATTCTGCAGCGCCCCGGTCAAGGTCCTCCCGGCCTGGATCAGATGCCTCCAAGCAACTGGATGCAGACGCAGGGTCAACAACTGCCTGCTCTTGGTGGTCGGCCGATGATACCACCACCCGGCCTACCCGGAGCTCAGCGTGCCGGACCCTTGCCTGGCAACTTTGCCGCATTCCCCATGGGTGGGTTCCCTCACCAAGACGTTATGCCTGCACCCCCTCCCCGCAATATGGCACCGCCACCGGGCTTCTTTGCAGGCCCCCCTCCTGGCTTCATGATGCACCCTGGAATGGGTGGGTTCCAAGGCGGCCCAGACTCCCCCGGTTATGGATTTGACGCACGTGGTATGCCTCCTCCTGGCGGTGGCGCCCCGTTTCGCCGAAACAATTAGCATGGCTTTGACGAACGCGGCATGCCACCACGTCCTCGTCCTCCTTATGGTCGTCGTTTTCATGGCCCATAACTCCCGGGGTTCTTTGATGGGCTCGGCATCCCTCTTCCTCCTCCTCCTGGTGATGGCGGTTTCCAGGGCGATACAGCCTCCCCTGGGTTTTTTAATAAGTCCGGCACGCCTCCTAGTCCTAATCGTGGTGGTTTCCAAGGCGGTCCAGCTCTCCCCTGACTGTATTGGTGGGCGTGGCATGCCTCTTCGTGATGGTAGCGCCCCGATCTGTTGAACTAGTTAGACCCTCTTGATTCTTGTATGCCTCGATTTGCGGGCACGGGGTGTGCTAGATGCTCGTATCTTGGCTTTCTGACGCCTTAGAGGTGCCAATGGGGGGAGTGGTTTTCAGCTAAAATCTTCCAACTGTTGGTATACTTGACGTCATGCCGTGCCCGGTCGTCGAACGTGCTGCATGAATATCTCGATACGCAAGGCAGCAAAGTTCCAGCAATACGTTCCTGCTGAACATAATCCAGAGAGAGAAGACTGATAAAAGAGAAAAAAAAAAAGCAAAGGAAAGATGTAAGCAAGGGGCCTGGATCTCGGCCAATTACGGGAATTCGCGAAAAAGGACGCGTATCTTATAGTGTCAGTTGCTGTATCGTACCCAATGCAATGCCCACTCCTTGTTTTATATCAATGAATCTGGACTTGGATTTGTGATTGTGATTTGAATCTCTCGAGATTGGAATGCTGCTTTGGTAAAGGATAAGACTTCCTCGGCGAGATTATCTGTATACTTGAATTCTTGATATGCTTCGTAAGTTGAATGGCAGCTTTAGAATATTTGACCCCTGTTCGAGTTGTAAATAGCCAAGGCATGCAAACATCCACCTTATCAAGTCTTTCACTAACTCGCCGAGGACGAATCGTAAACAAATATTAGTTGAAGTCACACTCACTCGAAATCAAGTCACACACACATTCACTCCTTCGAAGACTCACTTACTCGAAGACACCTTGTATGCAAACACATGAAGTCCGTTACACCTGTGAGACAAGTTATAAATCGGTATTATTATCGCTTGGCTCGACATGCTACCTATCTAAGTCCCTATCTCCTTCCCGTTCCTCCCCATCCATCTGCCCCCCCGCAACTTTCCTAACCTAGGTAGGTATTTGCGGTTATAACCTCTTATTTGTGTCCATAAGAACACAAAGGGTCTCTCTACTACTCTATCAAGAGTAGCTCTCAGCCCCTGAATCCAGACCAACAAGCTTACCTAGTTGGCCCCTACAGGATCAGGCTTCCTCAATCGTCGCCGCGGTGGTCTCAACGGGTCCCAATTCATCCACTATGACTTCTTGATCCCCAGGAAATTCCGCTTCTTCTTCTCCTTCTCGATCTTATGCGGCTTGGCCGCGGCTGCGGCGGCCGCTGGTGGTGGTGGCGCACCGTTCGCGGGCTTCGCGCCCAGATTCATGGATGCCATCGCTTGTGTCGGCGGTGCGGGCGAACCGCCGGGTCGCAGAGCACCTGGTACGCCGCCCGGTTGGCCCGGCGGTGCTTGGGGTCGGGGCGCGGCCGCTGGTGTTGGGGCGGGTGGGGGAGCGGGACGCTCGTAGATGTGTGCGGGGGCCTTTTGCGGCGGACGTTCCATGGGGATGTCGAGTCTTCTTCTATCAACGCTCAGGTCGCCGACTTGTCGGACGAAGAGTTCGGGTGTCAGCATGTGACTGGTCGCCATGAAGACGTCGCGGTTCATGGACGCGCCGACTTCGTAGCAGGAACGGGCTTCGGAGAAGGTCGCGCCGCCGGCCATGAAGACGATGACGCGTTGCCTGTTGTCGGCGACGCGTCTGCTTGTGCCGGCCCAGCTGGGTTTCGCGGCGCGTAGGGAGCCCTGGCCGATGGCGACTTCTTCGTTCCCGTCGAGTGGCGGTTTCACGTAGGGGAAGGAGGTCTGGTCGAGAGCGCCGCGGCAGAGGTTTGTGAGCATGTGCTTCACTGCGGGCGTGAAGCGGGACATGTAGCTGTCTTCGGCTATGGGCGCTTTGGTGTCTATGGGGAATAGCGGCGGATCCTCCCTTTTTGGCTCCTTCAGGTCACCGCGCGTCGTCCGACCGCCGAGATGTCGCATGTTTGTGATGGTCTCGGCGTTCTGTTGGGGCAGAGAGGCGTGTGCGAGCAGTCGCTTGACGTCCTCGTGTATTACGCCGTCCCGGTAGAGAAGATACATGATGATGAGGCGGAGTCTGTCCGACTGTGATACGGACTCGTCATCGAGGAGGCGAGCCACAGATTCTAAGACGTTCTTAGGCTTGCGGTTGTCCTCGTCTAAGCCTGTCGCCATGATCTGTTCAACAAGCGAGATGTCTCCTAGCTTCTGATGCTGGAAAATGTCCATGCACTGCTGCGCCATCGTGATATGAAGCGAGTATGCCTCCTTCATCTCGGTAAACTGCGGCAGACCCGCCATCATGTCCTTGATCGTGTTTATGCTCGTCTCGGAGTTGGCGTTGGTGAAGTGAGGGTTTGCATCGAGGAACTTTTGGAAGTCGCTCATCAACTTGTCTATCGTATCTTTCATATGCTGATGTCGGTTTTCTACCCAAATCTTATCCTTGTCGGTGAGCTCGATATCCTTCTCCTCGGCTTCAGGGGTTCCTTCGTTAAAGGTCATATGGAAAGTAATTTTATCTCCGTCTTGGATCGGGAGCAGGTCGTGAGCCATGGCCTGGTAGGTAAACTCGTGAACTAAGGGCGTCATCAGATCCATAGATCGGTCCGTCACGATGAGGACACCCTGGGGTCGCGATGTCTGCGGTGGGAAGCTGGGATTCCATTTGGCGTATTCGTCCAACTCTTCGGAGATAAAGCGAGCAAGATGGGCGCATAGGACGCTAGCTTCGTGAATCGCATTCTTCGGACGGTAGTATCGCACTTTAGGTAGTTCGCCCAGCGACACGCATAAACTGGTAACCTGGATGCCCTATGTCAACAGGACTGGGGAGACTCAAGTAACTTATCTTGCCTACCTTTTGAGCCAAGTCTTGCATGTGCTGCTTCACGAGATTATTGCAACCGGGATGGTATAGGACGGGGAAACTCCAGGGGTCGCGGAAAGTAACGAGATGCGATTCGCGAGGGAAGAAGTCGAGGGAGAGCGTCTCGAAGCTAGCTATTTGTTGCTTTGCCTGGGGGCAAGAGTCTATGCGTCTTCGGAGCTGCGGATCGAGGACGGCGGTCCAAACGAGGAAGCATCGCTTGTATCGGTGTCGCTCGAGATCGGAGATGAGGCAATCGACGATATGGGGCTGTGGAGAGAGCAGGTAGATCGCATCCATGCTTGGGTTCATCTCGCGTCGCTCCTCGATGCGCTCGATATCTGTGGCGAATCCTTAGTAAGGGCGACCGAAGGGATGAAGAGAGGGATGGACTAACTGGCGATGTTGTGGTTGAGAATATCATCTTCTTTGGCGACATTGTCGATGATCTTCTTTGACAGCTCGTCGATGACCAAGACTTTCCACTAGAAGACGGGCGTTAGAATCTTGGTGGCTTGCAGTTGGAGACACGCGACAATTGGGCGGGATGACAACGTACATCGCCAGCGGTGATATTCTTGACGGTGTTGATGATGGCTGTTTGCGGACATCGTATGGTCAGTCGTCTTGTCGTCGATCATAGAGAGTATAAACAAAGACAGAGAGCGGCTGGGGATGTGGCTTCTCACTGTCGCATTGCTCCTGGATAATCGACACGCCCATCTTGTCCTTCATCTTTTAATTACTGAGGCCAGAGTCGCCTCGGAGACACGCGACGACGGCCACAACCCAAGCGATCCAGCCAGTCGGCAAGTATGTTGTGTGATCTCGTAGATATTGCGGTATCGGCAGCGTTCTTCTCGCCCGTGTTGTTTGCTTTTATTAGTACCAAGCCCGTATACCAAGGGTCTCGTGATGGTAGCAGAAAGGTGTTTGTTCTCGACGGTCGCAAGACGGCAAGACGGAGGAGCAAGAGGGAGTAAGCTGGCGTAATAGGAGAAGATTAGGTAGCGTCACGGATTAGGCACTTGGACTCAGCGATTACGCAGGAAGACAGGTGAATAAGTAGGATGGCGAAGTCAGGAGGTCGTGAATAAGGAGGTCGAATGTAGGGACGGGATAAAGTACGAAGTACTTAAGATAATAGGAGTTTAGCCCTTGGCGGGGGGTTTTTTAGACCTTGACTCGATGCGACAACGTGCTTTAGCTTAGCCTCCCCACAGTTACACGAGGTCCGTTGCCGTGGGTTTGGTCGGATAGATGCATTGTCTCCTATAGTAGAATGCGACTTCAGTAGTAGCATACACTCTTTGTTTTTATTTCTCGTATCACAGTCTATGCAGCTATCGGGCACATTGAGGTCCATTTTCTGAAGAAGCGCCATTATTGAGAACGGATTCCATCAATATTGCGCTTGTTGGGTTTTGAATGAAGATAGCGTTCTGAACTATTGTTGGGATAACGGTGCATGAAATGGGGGTTGATACCACCCTTATATCAGTCATTGAGATCCGCCATGACGAGCTGCTATGATCTGACATGATCGCCCCGAATGTCGTCTACCGAGCCACGTATCTGGTGATAACCGGGATTGGCATAGGCACGGCAGGAGACATGGCATCACTGCTGTACAACTGTTCTTGGGTAGTGATGATTCACCGAACATCCAAACGCATAAAATAAAAATAATATGTAGATTGTCCCCTCACTCCTTTCCTTAATCAGTTGGCTCTTTGCGGCGTTACTACATATCACCATCGTAACTCCGACGGAACAGAACATATATTATTCCAGTCTTCAAATGTTTATTTTGAGAGATATTTATAAACTGTATGCTCTATGTGATGATCTTGCGGGTATCTCTAAATGCAAGTCAAAAGAAAATAGCGTCGATGTTCGCCACAGCTGGTATTACGCAGCTGTTGACAGACCGGAGATACCAAAGACCAGCGCGGACACTATTCTCAGCGTTGATGAAGTAGAAACGGACTTCAACTCGCGTGAAATAATGACAAGATATTGTCATACTCTCCAGTCGCTCTAATATAATCCCTATTTTGCATCTTCCGACGTCTCAATGGTAAACTCTTGAGTCTAAAAGGGGCCCGGCCAATTTTTGCCGTAGGTGTAGCGTAGTTACCGCTCTTTGTTCCATCCTTCGCTGATATACGAGTACGTATTTCAGAGGTAACAATACTTACATGACTGATGTCTTGTAATCCGTTTAAACCATTCGACACATGGATAGTTTTCACTCATGTGAGGAGGGCTTTAGCTTCTGTCTGTAATCCAAACGGAGACGTGGAGTAAACCGACTATTGACTACGCAAGTCAGTAACTGTCCGTCTCAATAGTGTACGGAGCAGTACAATTGGATTGCTCAACGTAATCTTCGAGTCTTAGACGGAGACTTGTCGCCGATAAGGCGCTCGGATGGAGAGCTTCCGGATATATGGGCGTGACGTGAATATTGTTCCTCAGTGGAAGACATCTATACGCCAAGTATTGCATGGTCAACCATCAAAGTTGGCTGTGGCAAACGTGCGAAATCGTAGACTGATTCAAAGTCGCACTTCCTAGCCCAGACCTAGGTATTTTTCAACCTCGGAATTGCCATAGAACTGATGCCGGAGTTGCTCATGACGCTTCTTGTCTTTCACCGCCATCTTGCGCACTTTCTTAGCATCCAGCAACTTGGGCTTTTCAACCTTCTGCTTCTTGTTGGAAAACTCCTCTGGTATCTTGACTCCCAAGCCGAGAGTATTATTCTTGGGCTTCGCCTTGATGGGAAACGATATACCCTGATTAGAAGCACCTAATCCGACTCGCGCGTCTGGGTCCCAGCCCTGGGCTTGTAGCACGCCCAACCCCATGCGCGACCGGTCTAACGCGGACGGAGGATGAGAATGCGACATACAAACTTGATGGGCTATCGAGGCTTCATGAGGCCTTACAGATGTTGTGTCTGAGTCTGCGATACCGGCATTTTGGTTCGTTGGAAGACTGCAGATCTCGCAAATCTTCACTTCAGGGGTGTGCACGTGCTCGCTAGTGGCAGCAGCTTTGTCGCTGTCCTTAGGAAGCACTATGCTGAGATAGATATCGGCGATAGATTTTGAAGGGGCCGGAGGCTTAGTCTCTTCGATGGAGGTGAGGCTGCCCGAAGAGGCGGGAACGAATACGACCCGTTGCCGTTTGAGCCCTGAACCAAACGGCCGCTTGTGCTGAAGAGGCACTTCCTCTTCAGGCTCGTTCGAGTCGGACCATTCTTCAGATGCCATGGTCAGGAATCGATGTGATTATCAAAATCACAGTAACCTTTTGTTGTGGCCGTCTATTGGCACTTGGCGACAATAAGTGCAAAGACGATTGATGGTTGTACTTTGTGTTGTTGATGGATTAAAGTAGAACTTGGCGATGTCCAGGGGTCTCTTTAAAGACGGGCCCTGCGCCCCACTGCCAGTTTTAGCGTCCGTCCGAGGATCCACTGTGGCGCTAGCTTGTGTGGAGCATGTGTGATCCGTACCGTGTGCGGACTCGAAGATCGGACGGAGAACTCCGTGCCATTATTGTACCCAAAAGGTACCGGACCCACTTCGAGAAACCCACTTCGAGGACTGAGCGTCACTGAGGACACCAAGCCGGGACAGCTCAGCTCAGCTCGGAGCTGCCATCCAGGTATTTAAACCGGCCACCTGCCCTTTCATCAAGGTAGGGGACGCGACGTAATCCTGAACTTCTACGTCGATGCAGCTTGTAGTTCTCTCCTTTACGTCCTACACTGCTACAAGACGGAATAGAAACATGAGATTTCTGTTCAATTGATTGTTTCCGTGGTACGAGAAGATCTCATCGCCAAACTCGTTTCAATAAAGCCACGCGACCATAATACACCATGCCTCTCCCCTTTCTATACGACTCGATCGTCAATGGCGCTCCGGCATGGGTACCAGAATGGGTGAAAAACCCATGGAATCTATGCCGCGTAGTCGCCGTGGTAGTTGTCTTCTGCCTGATCAAGATCTATAGCAGCGGTGCAAAGAACCGGGCAGATCGGTCCATGCACGGCAGAGTGGTCATGATAACAGGAGGCACGTCGGGAATAGGAGCTGTCGTCACGCGAGAACTGGCCGCACGAGGTGCACAGATTGTTCTCCTTACTCGATTACCGCCGTCGAACCCGTTCCTGGCAGACCAGATCGGAGAGCTTCGTCAGGAGACGAAAAACCAGATGATCTACGCCGAACAAGTCGACCTTACCTCTCTCCACAGCATCCGGAAGTTCGCTACGAAATGGATCGACAACTCGCCCCCGAGACGGTTAGACATGCTCATCCTCTGTGCCAACACACTTACACCTCCCGGCAAGAAAAGAGTTGAGACAGAGGAAGGAATTGAAGAGATGTGGATGGTCAACTACCTTGCCAACTTCCACCTCCTGGGTATTCTCAGCCCGGCCCTCCGCGCGCAACCGGTCGATCGCGACGTCCGAGTTATTATGCCAACATGCTCCTCCTACATTGCCTCTCCCAGTCTCGATGATGCCCTGTCCAAGAAGAAGTGGACACCCAAGGCAGCCTATTCCAGGAGTAAACTTGCCATGATGGTGTTCGGCCAAGCTTACCAGAAACATCTCGACTCATACAAGAGACCGGACTCCATGCCCATGAACTCTCGTGTCATCTTCGTTGACCCTGGCTTTTCACGCACACCCGGCATGCGACGATGGCTCACACGTGGCTCGATCACGGGACTTTTCCTCTACGTGCTCGGCTACTTCGTACCATGGCTACTCCTGAAGAGCGCCGAGATGGGTGCGCAGTCTGTCCTATATGCGGCAATGGAATCTGAGCTCGGCAGAGGTCCAGGCGGCAAGTTGATCAAGGAATGCATGGAGGTCGACTTCGCCCGGACCGACGTCAAGAACGAAGAGCTCGCCAAGAAGCTCTGGGAATCTAGCGATAAGCTCATTGAGAAGACAGAAAAGGAGCAGGCCGTTCTGAGAGCATTGGAGAAGAAGGAGAAGGAAGAGGCTGAGAAGGCGCAGGAGATTGAGGCGCTTGTGGACACGATTAAGAAGGGGAAAGAGGAGAAGGACAAGAAGTCGCGGCGGCAGCGGAAAAGGGCGAATGCTGATAAAGCGAATGCGGATAAGACGGAGTCGCGGTGATGATGTCTTTTGGGTGTTTCTTAAGAACAATATAGAATGTAGATACTATGTAAATATATTCTTGCGTGCCTATAATACCAGCAAATACGTAACCTCCAATAAGTTCTACCTAGGATCTGAGATCTTAATGGCCGATTGATAATGGTGACGCCAAGAACGGGTTGCGAGATGTGGGGTTGGCTGGTTGAGACACAGAACGACTTGGTGTGGATGGATGGATGGAAGCTGAAGGAAACACTCACGGTCCATGTGTGAACGTCAATAAAATCCCCATCTAGGTATATCGCCCCTTTTACCCCTTATTCAATTGATTCTGTGCTTTGATATTAATTCACAACTTCCAACTTTGTTGTCGCTGGACTGCTACGAGTATCTATTGACTATCGGGTCTGCGACACATTTCACGGACTCGGTTAGTGTGCTAGACTTGTCAACCTCGGTATTTCTTACTGTTCACGTTGGCGTATTGAAACATTTCACATTGAAACAAAATACTCTATACACTCATATCGGACTTTCATATCGTAACTCTGCGCGCAACGGAATCAACCTCACAACAAACAACTCTTGACCAACTCCACACATAATACCACAAATGCCAACCCCCCATCTCCCCACGGGGCGTCTCCAGTCTCATCAACTCGCCCTCCAACAACGCCAACAACAAGACGCATCAAGTCTACACCCGGTCTTCTTCACGCGGCGACTGCTTCAACGGTCGCCTGCTGTCTTCAATACCGCCCCATCAAGCCTGGCGAACCCCGTGGCCCAGGGCTACGTGTACCGCGATGAGGGGCCATTGAGGCGGTCTGGGGGTCCGATGTTGTGAGGTGTGGTGGAAAGACGGTGACTCAATCAGTCCATCTGTTAGTCAATCCAGCCATTGATTTACTTAGGAAGGGAATTGCATGTACACGAGTGTATACCAATGGAGTTTAATGAGGGTTGGGAAATGCTGGGACATGGTGATGAAGTCAGGATATGGATAGAGTAAGACATTGAAGGCATGACCCCCGGGTCGAGGGTAATAATACAATTCTCACAGGCAGAAGAACGAATATGTACACTGGTGAAAGCCCTCAAGTTGAACTCCTCTACGCAGTAGTAGACAACTAGAACTACCTAGAGAATGCGTCCCATGAGAGCATCTTATGACCATGCGGCCTGCATCTCATGACTCTTGAGGAAAAGCCCTTCCTTCCCTTCCGGCCCACAAACACATAGAAAATGAATGAAGACCCCTTTTCGCAACCGCGTATACCATGCTTTCCGGTGAGAGAGAAAAGGAAAAGAGAACAAAACAGCAAAAACATGAAAAAAACTAAAACTCCAGTCCATCGTATCGAAATTCGTCCACAAATTCATCATAGTCTCCGTGTCTTTCGTTCATTCAGTCAATTCCTCGTCTCTTAACCAGTCGCGTTCTTGATAGCAAGAACCATCGCGAGGACGATGAGGAAGAGGACAAAGACCAACAGCGCCATCAACTTGACGTTCTTCCACCACATCTGCCTCTTGAGGCCACGACTGCGAACGCGGAACTCGCGCGCGCTACCGCCTAGACGATCCGTCTTGTCGACGAGGAGATCGATGCGCTCGCCGCGCTCGAGAAGACCCTCGATGTTGCGTGTCATGATGCCGCGGACATCGTCCATCTCGCGCCGCACATTCGACAGAGCATCGTCACGGCCACCTGATGTCGTGCCGTACTCGACCATCAGTTTCTTGAGCGTGGCGTTGAAGCTGCCGGCGCCGTAGTTGGGAAGGTCGGCAAAGTCGGTGTGGACCTCGTCGAATTCGCGCAGGAAGCGGTTGCGGATCTCGACTAGGAATCCGTATGACACACGACGGCCGAGAGACGAGTCAGAGACAACCAAGAAGGTCAGACCGCCTGCGGAGGCATTGTCGGGGTGCGCCGAGGGTGCCTCAGAGATGTAGTGAATGTGGTGGTTGCCATGCGTGTAAGTCAACTTTTGCGGGGTATCGTGGGCGATCTTTGGGAGGATCAACGAGGAGAGCGAGGAGGTTTGCGATGATGCCGAGGTTGTGCACTCGGCCAGAATGGTGGTGTTGTGCGCAATGCACGAGCTGGAAAGAGCAACGTTAGCATCGTAATCACGCTCTCGAGTGCCGGACTGGGACTGACTAAAGAAGAGGCGTTTGGGTTGAAGTCGACGCCATTGTCGGTGGTGATGAGCCTCCCCACAAGGGCTGCTCGGTCGTATGTCTGTCTAACGGGTTGCAACGCACGACCGAGTTTCCGATGCAGCGTTGGCTGGGACAATCAGACGAGTCTGACTGTACAAAGCATGCGTGTGTGAAAATGGAGCGTCTTAGTAGTCTAGAGCGAGAGCTAACAATGGCATGAATAGTGTTGTGAACTGGTGCGTAATAAGTTGTTGGTGGGAATTGGAAAAAGAGGTTGGAGGCATGGAAGATGATAGGCAGGTACAGGACGGTACGGTACGGATTAGGTAGGGGTGATGACGATGCACTGCACTAACGTAGGTACCACCGGGAGACCCAGCGCTGCGAATTCCGTTAGGTACCACCTGACGACGGGTGCGGAGGGCGGATTACGGATACATAGCGAAGTACCCTCGGTGTCACCCACGAGACAAACCGTACGGTATTCCGTTTATTCTGGGTACCAGGGGTACGTAATCTGTAATTCGTAATCCGTAATCCGTACGTTTCCGTATGGCACCCGGGTTGAATCACAATCGATAAGCGATAAGCGATAACGATAAGCGATAAGCGATAAGAAAAACAGACCTCTGAGGTAGGCACGCGGTAGCTGCGCAGGTAATTTTCCGTACCTATGAAACTTTTAGGTAGTACAGTTATGGCAGGCGATAAGAAATACTTGGAGACGAGATAAAGAATTAATCGTCCAAGATTCACCTTCCGACGCAAGGGCATCGAATTGCTAGACAGCGTCTCAGTAATTCCCGTGAGCCATCGCATCATCCGCCTTGCCCAATTCCCTCTGTGGAATACTGATTGGGGCCAACGGAATACCTACTTTACTTTAGTAATGCGGCTGTAATTTGATCTGTATTTTCCTGTCATGCGCCTCCTTCTGCAGAGCAGCGCCGTGGCTAGCTCGAGCCGTGCATCGCGGTTAGGAGCGCGCTTGGTCTGCCAGCATGCCTTCAGCACGTACACAAGGCAGACGGCTCGTTCTACGAAGGCCCTCAAGCGCCCAAGGTACAGGCGCGACGATTCCGACATTCGTGTCGTGCCATCGGGCCATATTCGCCCTTCAAACAACGTAGGCTCAATCTTCGGCGGCAAGAAATCCAACAAGAAGGCCAGTAAGACGTTTGATGTCTTCCGCCAGCTCGTGCTGAGCAACTTTGACGAAGTTCTCCAAATACACGCGTATCCGCTGAAGAAGGAAGAGTATCATATCCTCGGTGTCCACAGCCAGGTCCACTTCGAACGGGATGTCGTGCTGTTTCGCCAGGCCATCAGGAAAGCCTGTGACATGGCAGGCGATGTGCAAGACCGCAAAGAGAACCCTCTCTTCTGGTCGCTCCGTAATGCCTTTGTCACGGGCGACATCCCGGCTCTGCAGACCGAGCTGAAGTACAGCTTCCAGACCTTTCTGATGCGCGGCAAGTTCTCGACGGGCGTCCTTTCGTCTCTCCAGAACATCACCGACTTGCGCTACCCCTACGAATGGTTTCCCGCCACGCGAGCTCTCCACCGGACGGTCCATCTCCATGTTGGCCCGACGAACTCGGGAAAGACGTACAATGCCTTGAAAGCCCTGGAGAATGCCAAGACTGGTGTCTACGCGGGACCCCTTCGGTTGTTGGCGCATGAAGTCTACTCCCGGTTTATGGCCAAGGGAAAGACTTGCGCCTTGATTACTGGAGAAGAACAGCGTATCCCTGAAAACACGGATGTGTTTTTCCGGAGTTGCACTGTCGAGATGGCGCCGCTGAACCTGCCCGTCGATGTCGCCGTCATCGACGAGATCCAGATGATTGGCGACCAGGAAAGAGGTTGGGCCTGGACGCAGGCTTTTCTCGGTCTCCAGGCGAAGGAACTCCATCTGTGTGGTGAGGAACGCGCTGTCGAGCTGATCCAATCGCTTTGTGCCTCGGTCGGTGACGAATGCGTGGTCCACCGTTATGAGCGTCTTAGCCCCCTGGAGACCATGGATAAGAGCTTGAACGGTCAACTGACCGAGCTTCAGAAGGGTGATGCCGTTGTCTCGTTCAGTCGTATCAGTATCCACGGTCTCAAGAATCAAATTGAGAGTAGCACGGGTAAACGCTGTGCTATCGTCTACGGATCCTTGCCGCCGGAAACACGTGCACAGCAGGCTGCACTGTTCAACGACCCTAACAACGACTACGATTACCTCGTTGCCAGTGATGCCATTGGAATGGGTCTGAACCTGGAGATTAGGCGCGTCGTCTTCGAAACTACGATCAAGCGAAACGCCGTCGGTTATCATCAAATCAGTGACTCTGAGATCAAGCAAATTGGCGGTCGAGCCGGTCGTTTCAGAACAGCGCACCATGCCATCCAAGCTGCCAACATGGGAAGCGAAGCTGCTAAGTCTGAAAGTGAAGCTGCTGAGTCTGCAAGCGAAGCTGCTGAGTCTACAAGCGAGGCTGCCGAGTCTGCTAGCGAAGCTGCCGAGTCTACACCTAGCCAGCCTGAAGAAAGGCCCCCGGGACTGGTGACGGCTTTCAACGACGAAGATCTGGCTGTCATCATCAAAGCGTTTAAGAACGATCTAGAACCTATCAAGACTGCTGGTCTTCAGCCTCCCACGGCTGCTCTCGAACGCCTTTCGACCTATTTCCCCCCGAATACGCCCCTCAGCTACATGCTTCTACATTTCCGCGACATTGCGCGACTGTCGCCCCGGTTCCACTTTTGCAGTTTCAAAGAAATGCTACAGATTGCGGAACTAATTCAGCCGTTCCCTATGTCGATCTACGATCGTTGCGTATTTCTCAATGCACCTGCCCCGATCAGAGACAAACGAATTCCCGCCGTGCTCCAAGCTCTCGCCAGATGTGTGTCCAGAATGAGCGGCGGACATATTCTCGACATCCCAGAGATTGACCTGGACTTGCTCGCATCCACGCCAGAGGACCAAAAGCTCAATAGACAGGCTTACTTGCAGCGACTGGAGGCTCTTCACAAGTCCATTACCTTGTATCTCTGGCTATCCTATCGATTTACCGGAGTATTCACAAGCCAGCATCTAGGTTTCCACATCAAGGGGCTAGTCGAAGAGAAGATCGATGAGCAGCTCTCCAAGGTTAACCAATCAGTGGAGAAGAGAAGACAGCAATTAGAAAAGATCCGCAAAGAAGCTGAAGCTAGAATACTAGAGGCAGAAGGAGTGGTGGATGGTGAGGATGTTCCGACGGAGATCGATGTGGTGGATGGTGAGGCTGTTCCAACAGAGATCGATGTTTCGAAGGAGATTGCTGCTTAGTAAATAAAAAAAAATGAGAGAGGGCACGGGAAGATATTGATCTAGGGATCTATACGAACTCGTGCAAATCATACGGTTCACGCCGAAGCCTCATCAATAGGTAGGCAAGACGCCGATCCGAGAGCCTCTCGTCTTGTATCATATAATCAGCGTGGGTGGCGTTGGGGGACTAGGGATTAACTTCAAAGACAGGCCGGAAAAAGATGTAAAGCGGCCTTGGTTTTCTACGACACGTCTTCACTCATCGCATCTCCGTATGACAGGATTCGCGAACTCATACACGATACCTCTACGGAATACATTTGCACATTCATCCATACAAAGTCGGGTTCGGTACAGGCATGCCTAAGGTACGGAATATCCTGAATCATCTATGGGGGCATTTCGATCTCTTCAATGCTTCACTTGCACTGTATGATAGCAATGCTACTGGTGCACCTAATACGCCTGCCTTTTATCGATTGTTTCATGACCAGGGGGCGCTTTACTTGGATGCCCAATAGATAGCAGAAAAGGGGGGCAGGTGAGAGGGAGCGAGTATCCGAAGCAGACTGAAAGAAGTACCCAGGCCCCCTGGCAGGAGTCGTAAGCTGCCCTTGCCGACGGAATGAGCAAATCTTCTCATGCTGCTATGCTCATCAAGATCAACTAGACTCACGAATAAGTAACTCGAAAATGAAAGACTGGACAAACTGGACCTATCTACCCTAAGAAATGCATTTGTTATCTGTCCTTTTCCTTCGAAGAATCCCGCCAGTCTCTCACAATGAATACGCCATGTATCTTCCCCCCCTTTTATGCGGTCGTACTGAATTTGGTCCATTTTTACCGACTTTACCAGCCAAAACAAGGGCGCGCGCCGTCCGATTCGCCGAGGGTTCAGCTTCGATTAGGGACGAAGCAGGCGACGAACAGATCAGTTTGACGAGCGACAGGTTTGCTTTGGTTGAGAATCGAAAATCTAGAGTGGCATTACCGCGTCTCAATTGTCATGGACGGTCCAAGTAGTAAAACAAACGCAGCGCCCGTCAACTCCGGCACGAACTCTGACCGGAGGACACCTCACCTTGTCTCCTCGCACCAGAGCATCAAGGAACTCGTCTCCAGCATGACGTCCCACCACAACGCATTAATGGACCCGCCTCGTCCGGCGAAAGAAGGATACGAATGGGTGTGGTTCCCCGCTGGCTACTGGGCCGAGCGGGAGATCGCCGAGCCGACCGCGAAGGACTCGACCCGGACGTTTAGTTGGCGCAAGCGGTCCGGGAAATCCAGCTCGGAATCGGCCAAGAATTCGCCCCAGCTGACGATGCAGCACTCGCTCACGAGCTCGACTGTTTCGGAGAAGACGGAGAAATCTCCGGACCAGGCGATCCCTTTTCACTCCGGACATCCAACTACTACGAGCGATGGCAGCAATGTGTCTCCTTTTACAGCGAATCGCATGTCGGACGCTCATCCGCCTAGTCCTTACCTTTCGGAGGAGGCGCATGTACAATCACTTCAACACCCTACAATGGAGAATAGTACAAGGCATAGACATGATAGCTGGAGCGCTGGTTCGAATTCGATGTTCAAACAGCACTTAGCCCTGTTTCCATCACCATTACATCTCACCAGCTCTGAAACGGAGGGAGACCCGGACTGGCTGGAATTCTCTAATACTGGCAGACAAGCCCAACCCGATAGGGCACATGAAGCGTATCCGAGGATTATGGCCGGAGGGCCTCCTTTGAGCAAGGTGAAAGCCAAAAGATCGCTAATCAACTGGCGGATGCTGGCCGAGCACCGACAGGTATGTGGAAATAGTTCTTTTACCTGCCCGGATCCCTATGTGGCTCGAGAGTACGAGTTCTGATATCTGGTAATAGACTACAAAGAAGCGCCTATCCGTGAGTGATGAGACGGTTGTGATAAGGCGGAACCCTGAAGCTTTATCGCCTCCCTCCCACGAGACAGCCAGCTCGATCAGGAAAAACTCGAGCAAAAGCGAGGAGAGCGACAAATTGCTGAAGAGCAGGTTCTTCTCGAAGTCGCGCTGGCAGCGCAAGTTTTCAAATTCGTCGAAGAGCACTTCGAGCTCGATACATAACTCCGTCCGGAGCCAGTCACCTTGTCCTACCCCTTTTCTTGAAAAAGAGGAACTAACTGGTACGTTATGAGCCTTAGTCGTGGTACTAGGAAAGAATTCAATCCATGAGTATTGAGTATAGAACTGAGAACTCTTACTGACAAAATCTGGCAGCAGTAAAAGCTTGGAATGATGAGTTCCCTGGTAATGTAAGTGGTCACCCATGATAGCGCATACCGGACAATGTCACCATAACCCCTTGCTAAACTCATAATTAGGAAGCCACACGAGTACTGGTCCCCCATGCTATGGGTGACTCCCTAGATCGATTCCCGCGGTCCTTCTTCGCCGACCTACCAGCTTCCATGGCCAACCACCTCCCCCTATCTCGCCAAGAAGGTCAACAAAAAGGCCAAAGAAAGTCACACCTTTCCACAACTTTCACAGCCGTCGACTCCAGCTCCTCCACAACACCACGCGCACGACCCACCGACAGTGGCAGCGACAAGCGCACGACCACGAGCAGTAAGCATAAAACCGGAAGCGGACAGTCGACGGCGACAACACTGAGCAAACCCGAACGACCTGCCAGTCGGGGTCCGACCCGCAAGGAATGGTGGGAAGTACCCCCTCCGCCTCCGCGCCCTGTCTCGAGACCAAATGAATTGGCCGATCAGCGCCATAGACACGCTGTCATGGCCGCTGAGTCACAGCGTGCGTTCCAGTTCGATCTCCCTGAACATCTCCCTACGAGCCCCATGTGTCCGGCCAATAAGCGCCATAAGTCTGGAGGTACGGGCGTTTGTGTTTACCATGGACGTGCGAAACAGAGGCGGACGGCGTCGAGTGAGGATACGTCGATAGGGGGGAGTTCAATGGATGGGGGCCGGTGTTGTTCGGAGGGGACTGGGTCGGATACGGGGAGTGATGTTTGGAAGTGAAGTCTTCCGCCCCCTTTTTTATGCTGGACGTTGATCGAGTCCGAGACGTTGATCCCTGTGAAATCAAGGGAAGACATGTTGTATAAAAACACCGGGAGAGCAACCTATGAGCCTTTAAGTCACAATGAAGATACCCGAATGGCATCGTCGCACTTGTTTTACGAGACGAAGACACATTATGAGTCCATCGTAGTGAGTATTACTGCCGTAGAGCAATGTTCTTGATTATGTCTCTTCAATACGCAGATATACACGGAATGACATCGCCCCGGGTATGAAAATCAAATCTTCGGATTTGTACTGCAAAAAGCAATCCGCCCTGTTCCATGAAAGCCGGGCGCCTGGTGTCGTTAAAATCATACAATAATGAATCATTCCTCCTGTGGTAGTAAAGAAAACAAACAACCACGCCCGTCCATACCCATACCATAACAATCATACCTATACGGTCTAGTATTGAAATCTCATGTTCTTTCCGTCATGCGTGCTATTCACTCACTCTCACCCACTCATGTGACTCACATCCCCTTCTCTAGAACTGCTTGCTAAATCCTACGACCGACATCCATCGCAAGAGAACCAGATAGTTTTACAACTGGATCTTGAAGTCGCCCTGAATCGCCTCAGCGTAGGAAGGGGGTGCATGATCGGGTGTCTCATCGTGAGTCTGAGCGTGAGAAGAGGTCGCAGCGGGAGCCGGAGACGGAGTCTGGGTATAAGTGCCGTAGCTCATTCTCTGCGGCTGCGGCTGCTGAGGCTGCTGCTGGGGTTGCGGCTGTCGTTGCTGGTACGAGGGGACGATGTAGACGTATTCGCGGCCGCGGCCGCTCTCGGAGTCGGGCTCGACGGGTTCATATTCCCATTCGTCGGGGTATTGGGCGATGATGTACCAGGCGTGTAAGAGGCCGGGGATCTGGAAGGGGGGAAAGGCGGGTTGTTAGGATTTATTTTACTATGGGCAGATCTACGGGGAGGAAGGGGAAAGGGGAGGATCGCTGACGTAGCCGAGCATGCAGAGCAGGATGTTGATGACGGAGTCGGCGGAGCAGATGCCGCATTTCACCCAGACTGGAAGGGAGATGGTGATCTTGTTAGTACATGTTTGCAGTTTAGAGAGGTTATGGTCACGATGCAACGGGTTGTTTATTGTTTGGCGCATAGAAAGATAGACGACGATGAGATATGCGAGAGGGGTTACACTGAGCGAAGCGCTGGACGAGGATGACGTACCGGCTAGAGGTGGGAAGAGGATGGCGAGTAAGCCCATGAACAGATCAGGACCGCAGCACATCTTGGAAATGCTCTCCCCGGGTGCGGGTTGATACTGATTGGTGGTGTTTTCACTTATATCTTAGAATACGAGGCGTAAGATACTATTGCGGGCTGGCATTTCGATGATGACCGAGAGAGTTGTTGTAGTTTTGTTCATGGGACTTGTGATTCCGCTCTAGCTTCACAGGCCTAGACTTTAGGCGGGCATCAGCTCAAACCGAGACCCCCACTGTGTCCGCGCTCTACGGCACCACCTACGTAACCACCAGGCGTAACCACGGGGCACGCTCGCAGGCAATGCCGGCTCCACGACTCCACCCCATGTGACACCGTGAAACAAAGCCGGCAGCTGGGATCCACTTTGCGTTTAAACACCCCGCAAAATGAACTCTATTACTAATCATCTTAAAGTTATGCATCTAGGCATCAGTTGTCCTTATCGCTTATCGCGCTGTCTGAACTGTGAGCAACCGGGAAGTTGAACCGACGTTGTATGACCTTTCGCCTTCTTTAATCCATCCAAACATTACGATCTTTACCATTCTATTGATTCTCATCAACTTCGGATAGTCCTCTTATTCCGTGTGCAGGTGGAAGTTTGGAAGTCGGCCATTCTAGGATAAAAAAGGCCACCGCGTCAAGGGCCATTGCCCTTGCCCTCCAACCATCATGGACGACCTCCAGGAGCTCGAGCTGCTGTCGCTCGTTTCCAAGGTCACGTCCGAACTGCAGAATCACCTGGGCATAAACGAGAAGACGCTCGCCGAATTCGTCATCGCGCAACGGTTACAATGCAAGAACATCTCCGAGTTCAAGGACAAACTAGCCGCCATGGGCGGCGCAGGCTGGCCGGCTAGTTTGTTCGATTCGTTAAACCACCTGGTCTTGACCATGCACCCGAAATTCAAGGGGGCGAATAACGACGCGAATCAATTGGATGACGGCGCGCCGACAAGGACGATACAGGAGAAAGAGACACTGTTTAAGGGGTTGAGCATACCGGACAAGGACGTTCCCGCTACCAACGACGCGGACGAGATAGACGATACCTTCGCGCTATTAGAAGGCTTAGCTCCTAAACCGACGCGCGATGCGCCGACGAGAAAACGTTCTAGGAGTCCGCACGACGAAGACGGGCGACATCGGAGGAAGGAAAGGCGCCGTTCGCGAGAACGGAGGTCTGATGACTACGATGACCACCACCGCGGCAGGAGGGACGAGAGGAGCCGGCGAGAACGGAAATACGACGATGAGGAAGACGATGTACTACGACGACCGCCTGTTCCCGAACTCGATGACGCGCCGGTACTATACAAGGTTTACGATGGCCATGTGACGGGAATCAAGGAATTTGGCGCGTTCGTGAACTTACATGGTGTCAGGGGCAAAGTCGACGGCATGGTTCACATATCAAATCTAGTTCAGGGTCAAAGGGTCAATCATCCTTCAGATCTTCTGTCTAGAGGCCAGGAGATCAAGGTCAAGGTTGTCAAGATTGAGGGTAGCCGGATAGGGCTCTCCATGAAAGACGTTGACCAGGAGACTGGTATGGATCTGGCTCCCGCGGCGCGGATTCAGTCAGGTGCGAATATGGAAATGCTCGGTAGCAGAAATGGAGTTGCTCCCATGCCGTCTGATAACACTGCTGCGCTTGCGGACTATGCTGGATCTAGGGGAAAACAAAAGAAGCGGATGACCTCTCCTGAGCGGTGGGAAATTCGTCAACTTATTGCCTCCGGTATTGCGAAAGCCTCGGATTATCCCGATCTCCAAGAGGAGTACAATGCTACACTTCGCGGGGAGGGCGACATGGAGCTGGAAGAAGATGTGGATATTGAGGTTCGAGAAGAAGAACCCCCATTCTTAGCCGGTCAGACCAAGCAGTCTTTGGAGTTGTCGCCTATCAGAGTTGTAAAAGCTCCAGATGGATCGCTCAATCGAGCTGCTATGTCTGGCGCTACGCTGGCTAGAGAAAGAAAGGAATTGCGACAACAAGAGGTTGAGGCAGCTGAACAAGAGTCCAAAGTCGATCTTTCATCGCAATGGCACGACCCCATGGCGAACCCGGATAGCAGACGATTTGCTAGTGACTTACGCAGTTCGAAGGCGAATGCTGCGAAGTCCGAGGGTGTCCCTGAGTGGAGACGTGCCATTGCACCTAAGGATCAATCCTTTGGCAAGCGCACGAACCTGTCCATAAAGGAGCAGAGAGAGTCTCTCCCGGTCTTTGCTTTCAGAGAACAGCTTATCCAGGCCGTGAGAGATAATCCTATTCTAATTGTCGTTGGAGAGACTGGTTCTGGTAAAACGACTCAGTTGACGCAGTATCTCGACGAAGCTGGATTCTCCAACAACGGTACTATTGGTTGCACGCAACCCAGACGTGTCGCAGCCATGTCTGTTGCCAAACGTGTCGCGGAAGAGGTGGGTTGCGAACTCGGTCAGGAAGTTGGTTATACGATTCGATTCGAGGATAAGACGAGCCCTTCAACGAGGATAAAGTACATGACGGACGGTATGCTGCAGCGTGAGATTCTTATAGATCCGGACTTGAGGAGATACTCGGTTATTATGCTGGACGAAGCGCACGAGCGTACTATTTCTACAGGTATGATTGAACCTCGACTTTTGATGAGACTTTCATGGAATAAGTATGCTAACCTGCAAATTAGATATTCTCTTTGCCCTTCTGAAAAAAACCCTGAAGCGCCGACATGATCTCAAGATTATTGTCACATCGGCCACCCTTGATGCTGATAAGTTCTCTGAATACTTCAATCAGTGCCCTATCTTCACCATTCCTGGTCGTACATTCCCGGTCGAAATCCTCTACTCCCGTGAGCCGGAGTCAGATTACTTAGAGTAAGTCATTACTGAACGGCAGCCCCTGAAATACTCGATCGCTAACTTTCTGTAGTGCCGCGCTTATTACCATCATGCAAATTCATCTCACTGAACCTAGTGGTGATATCCTTCTGTTCCTTACAGGTCAAGAAGAGATTGACACGAGTTGCGAGATCTTATATGAACGAATGAAAGCATTGGGTCCAAATGTGCCTGAACTCATCATTTGTCCCATTTACAGCAGGTAAGCTCATGATTCCAGCTCAACCCGTCTAATTTGTCTTTGCTAACCCAACCTCAGTCTTCCGACCGAAGTCCAGTCTCGAGTCTTTGAGCCTGCTCCCCCTGGCGCCCGGAAGGTCGTCATCGCTACGAATATTGCTGAAACATCTATTACCATCGATGGTGTTTACTACGTAGTAGACCCAGGTTTTGTGAAGCAAAACAGTTACGACCCCAAGCTGGGAATGGATTCCTTGATCGTAGTACCGATTTCTCAGGCCCAGGCGAACCAGAGAGCAGGCCGTGCCGGTCGTACCGGCCCTGGCAAGTGCTTCCGTCTTTATACCGAAGCGGCATACAACTCCGAACTGCTCCCAACAACACCACCAGATATCCAACGCCAGAACTTGGCTCACGTCATTCTCATGTTGAAGGCCATGGGTATCAATGACCTCCTCCACTTCGACTTCATGGACCCCCCGCCAACGAACACCATGCTTGAAGCGTTAGAGACGCTTTACGCTCTATCTGCACTGGATGACGAGGGTCTTCTCACAAGACTTGGCCGCAAAATGGCAGATTTCCCCATGGAGCCCGCCTTAGCCAAGGTCCTAATCTACTCAGTCGACATGGGCTGTTCCGACGAAATCCTCACCATCGTCGCCATGCTAAACATGCCCACCATCTTCTACCGACCAAAAGAAAAACAATCACAAGCCGACCAGAAAAAAGCCAAATTCCACGACCCGCACGGCGACCACCTGACCCTCCTCAACGTCTACAACGCTTGGAAACAAAGCGGCTACTCCTCCCCCTGGTGCTTCGAGAATTTCATCCAATTCCGATCCATGAAACGCGCCAAGGACGTCCGCGAACAACTCCTCAAAATCATGCAGCGATACCGCCACCCTATCCTCTCCTGCGGTCGTGATACCCAGAAAGTCCGACAGGCACTCTGCTCCGGTTTCTTCCGGAATGCTGCCCGAAAGGATCCCCAGGAAGGCTATAAGACCCTCGTCGAGGGCACACCGGTCCACTTACATCCGAGCTCGGCGCTGTTCGGCAAACAGGCGGAGTGGGTGATTTATTCTACGCTTGTGCTTACCGTGAAGGAGTACATGCATTGTACGACGAGTATTGAGCCGAAATGGCTTGTTGAGGCAGCCCCGACATTCTTCAAGGTCGCGCCCACGGATAGGTTGAGTAAGAGGAAGAAGGCGGAGCGTATACAGCCGTTGTATAATAAGTATGCGACGGATGATGATTGGCGGTTGAGTGCGCAGCGGAGAGGTGGAAGGGGTGGCGGTGGTGGTGGAACTTGGGGTTAAGAGTCGGGACTACATGGTATCTGTACATTTAGGGGTTCAGACGAAGGTTGTCGTGTTTATTATCTATGGAAAAATAATGAGAGTAGGCCATGAATCCAGCCGACAGTATTAGCCTCACCGAATCGGATTCTGACTACCAATATGCTTCGATCCACCCTTTCCTTGGTGTTGTTTCCAGAGTGATGACGACGACTGATTCAGATACATGTCCACACCCAGCAGCTGACAAGATAGCACTGAATACCATGTCCCTGTTCGCTGCCATCGCGCGCGAAGAAATCATGCGAAATCCCCGCTCCTCGTACGTCCACGGCCAGGTCCTGGGTCAGTAGATGTGATCACTGCCCGATGAATTGGGCGCCATGGTCGCTAGACTTCTGCAGCTGGGCTTTCTCGCAAATGTCTAAATATGTATATTTATATAAGTAGGTAGTGCAGTTTGGCTCAATGTCTGGGTGTGGGATGTCGTTGTCCGGATGCCCTCCGTTACTGGCACACCATGAGATTGGACTCGATAGCGCCGCGGGCACATAGCAAACGCATGCACATGCAGTCGGGTATATATATGTTCTGGCTCACCGTCCGAGCAAGGCCGTCGGCTTGGCAGTGACTGCGAGGAATCTATCCAGAGGCGGTTTTTGGCCTTGGGGACTTATCCTCCATGAAAGGAGGCACCATCAAAGCAGACAGAGAGGCTTCCGTATTAGATGTATATATATAAATCGGATTGGATGGATGTGAGAAAGATTAAGGGAGAGTAGAACCCCTTGTCTCCTTCATGACACCTAGGCAAACCCCGGTCCCGGAGCGAATTCAATTAACGGATGAATTTCGCAACTGGATTTGATCTAGGGGGTGTACTATTCGTGAACAAGAGCGCAAGTTGAAAGGGAGAATGAGCCACAGGAAAAGTCAAGAGGAGGGATTCTTCATCCAGCATGTCGTCCGAGATGAGCTCTGATCGTCAACAGAGAAACTTGCTCAATCAGGGCCATGACTAATGATGCTGCAGTGGTACTCTGTTGAAACCATGAAGGAGAGGTCAATGGCTTGGACATCGTTCCGATTTCGCATCAGGAAGTATACCTGGCAGGCTCAATTTATCCTCGTTATTGCGCTGGTATTGTTCCCTAGATGCTTGCCATTCGTTTGGGAAATCATCCTGTGCCTCTATGCTCATCCCAGGGCCTATCATCCTGCTCAGCAACAGGACGGTTTCATTGCTTGGTTGAGCATGACACTTGTTATAGTATATTGGCGCCAGGGGAATTATAGGCTACCAAAGCAAAGAGAGCAGAAAGGGAAGAACTCAGACTCCAGTTTCTTAACAGAATTCCTGCTGAAAAGATCGGATCGGGTTTGGATAGTTCGTAGCTAAGGGCTCAAGGGTGACCTTGCAAAGGTGGTTGTAGAGATGAAGGTGAGTGCAGGAGCAGTCATGGAAAGCGGAGGTATGGAGATGTAGGTCCTATATATAAGGCAGCTCGGTGATCGTGCAAAGATACGCGCCTTCCCACATCGACATGATACCCCTCACGGTGCTTGCCCATCTAGCAATCACAGACAAACACCATGACGGCATCACCGTTTCGAAGTAGGTTATACGTCATGCCTTTCAGGAAGCTTCGCTTCAGTTCCACCAGAAACTCACGCTGAAACTCACGCTGAGACCGCGGACGTAGTGCCACCATCCGATTGGGATGTACAGTGCGTCTCCTGGCTCGAGAATGCAGTCGACAAAGGGCACTTTCCTGAACGCTTCGACGTCCACTTTGCTGCCTTCTTCTGATTCTTTTCCTTCTTCATCTTTCTCTTCTTCACCCCTGTGTTCATCAGTGCGGGCACACTCACTCCAGCCCTCCAAGACTCCGACATCGAGAAGGCTTGTATTGCTCATCTCAACGCCGTTTTCCTTGCCCCGTGCGGCTAGACGTGCTGTCTCTAGCGGCGAGTACAAGCGCACATATTTGCGTCCAACAACTTGCGTGAGGATGTTGTGGTAAGGATCGTTGTGTAAAGGCGAGATGGTCCCCGGCGGACCGAACCACGCATTGAGTAACGGCTCATCGAGCTCGGGCTGGTCGATGCTGGAGTCTGTAGGGTGTGGCGGTGGTGAGGTGTAGCAGTAATCCGGAATCAGAATGTCATTACGCAGGTTTGGAAGTTGGGTGAACAGCTGGTGCTGAGCTAGATAGCCTATGTGACTGTGAGATGTGGCATGGACGTCTCCTGCCTCAGGGTTGCTTTCATCTGTTGCAGAACTTGTTGGTTTCCCTTCGAGTGATGAATCGATGTAGGTGCGCATGAACTCTCCAAATGAGACAAGTTTCTGGCCCCATCCTTCGTCCACGTAACTGCGTCCTATCTCCACGGGTACAAGACGTCGGCCCCCAAGAGTCTGAGATAGGAGATATGAAGGCCGGTTCCATGCGTGCGTACTGAGAGCTGGCCATTCGTTGAGCGCATTGCGGATGATGACCGGTTCAGGGCCCAGCTTCTTATCACGAGGATGGTCCATGTAGAATTGGAACTCCTCCATGGAAATGGCCTCGTTTACATCGATGGGGTGCGACACGGGCGGTGTAAACGGCTCGTTCGTCGAGAACGTGGTATTACCGGAATAGTCCTGTGCTTTCAACGCCTCAGTATCACCTTCCAACTTTGCTCGCTTCATAGGACGATCAGCGTCAGCAGAGGGAGCGCGATCCACGCCCAGGAATGTATCTTGCTCTAGCCAAATCTGCCGAAGAAGATCCAATGCTTTAGCAATCCAGGATCTTCCTCTGCATGCTCCAGCGCCCCCGGCAAGGATCAGGGCGAGATCAAGAGTTTCAACGAGCACATCGAGGCTAACTGCAGTGCCAGCATCGCGAGAAAAGTTGTGTCCATCTGGCGAAGACCGGAAATCGTATGATGACTTGAGAAAAAGAAGGCAGAATTTCAGGATACGCGCATCGGTATACAACTGGCGCCAACAGAACGGGAGGTCTTTGAAGAGATAAGCGTAAAACTTCGTATATGCAATACTCGCGATGTCGTCCAGTCTCTTCAGTGTGAGGTTGTACTGTTGCAATAAAACAGATTCATCCGTGCCTGGTGAGGTCGCTGTCCTGGTGGCCTCAGGAGAATTCACGTATAAGTCCTGCACGGATTTCGCCTGTCGCGAGAGCAGGTCGACAAGTGCCGGACCGCAACCTGCGAGGGAAGTTCCGCTCTCTTTACCTCGATTGTATTTGGAAGACAGTATTGCATTACACTCGTGACTTATTGTGGATGCAGCATCTTTGCAATGCTTCAAAAGTTGATTTGTATCTGCTGAAGTTGCCATGGAGTCGGGTTGATTCAACATAAGTACTTTGATAATAGGTCCCGTAGTGAGTGCGAAGAAAGATGTTAGTTCCGGCGACTGATCTGCTTGATGAGTATGACTGAATAGAACCTCGAATTATACGCATGTATAACAATCACTGCTTCGTGTTTTGTAGAAGAGAACGAAGAGCAATCAATTCTTCTACATCGTTTGGCTTCAAGACGTGGTGTGAGGTACGGATTACGGTAGTTCGTAGAATGCCTGCCGTATTATACCGTAGTTACTGCGTACCCCGTTACGGAATTGCAACACAGTGAACCAAAAGAGTGGCATGACTTCAGGGAGGAGACAATGTGAGGGGAAGTACGAAGTATTCTGTAGGTACTTGGCACCTTCAAATAATTCTCTTCGCTACAAGTTGCTACTGCGAAAATGATGATGACATGGAATCTCATTGGTTCAAATTAATTTCAGACTTGCGGCCATACAGTAAGTTATACTGTACGGCATAGTACCGAAGCAGCAATCCGCTAGCCTCGATAGGAATGGTGCGATCGATTAGCGCTGGCAGTGAGTTGCATTAATTTGTGCATAGGTACCGCCTAGGTCACGCTGGCAGCGGCGAATAAAGAGGTACCTCTGGTGAAGAACCGCCCGACACACCCTCTGGACCAGAGCATCTCTTCGACGCGTCTGCAGCTCTAACCGCGTCTAGTGATCATAAACACTTACGCTAATAAAAGTACGTCCCGCTGCACTATCTCCAATTTGATCCTCATGGTCCTCAGAAATCCACACCTCACACACGCACATTTACGACATTCTCTTCCTAAATTCTTATTTCTTTCTACCGCGCAAGCATTAGTACCTCAGCTCAGTTCAAGACGACGCCAACTGATTGGTTTCCACGCAATTCCCTGCTCCATCGTCTGCGTCTGCGGAATAGAATCCAAGCCCGGCAGTTCTTCCTAGCCCCAGTCTTGCCCGATCGATATCGGACGCGCGATCATCAAGTCTGGTCGAGTCTGGTCAACGAGAAGATTGACCCATGAATCCGCCGTAGAGTTTCGAATGCGAGTTCAGATACGGCCTCCACCATGTATCTGCCCCGCGACCTCATATCCAAACTCTACGTCCACCTCAAAAACACATGCCATCCTCTGTCGCCTCCCGTCCTGATCCTTGTGGCCCTCGAACCCGATGCTCTATGCGCCTGTCGAATCCTGGCCAGACTTCTGAAGCATGACTACATACCGCACAGCATACATCCCATAGCCGGCTATGGCGACCTGGAACGCGCCGGCCAGAATCTGGTCGCCCCCATGATGGAGACACGCGGAGGCAGTGGAGGCGTCGTGATTTGTCTCGGCGTAGGTGGAATGGTCGACATGGGTGTGATACTAGGACTGGAGGCCGAGGGAGAGGAGTCCAACTTCAACGGCGTCGAGGTTTGGCTCATTGATTCCCACAGGCCCTGGAATCTGGGCAACGTCTTTGGCGGTTTCCCTCTCGAAACTGCTTCTGATGTCGCATCAAGCTCCCAATCACGCGCTCCTGAAGGTGTCAAATCTGGCCGTATAGGGCGTTCCTATAAGCCTGGAAAAGGAGGCATTGTGGTTTTCGATGATGGCGACATAGAAGAAGGGCTTGGTGTAGAACGCGACGCCTATCTGAGTCTCGTAGACATGCCAGATGTTGAAGACGACGGTGCAGCATATGATGAAGATTCAGAAAGTGAACATGAGCCAGCTGAAGAAGAGCATGAAGTGCGCGCCGGCACGAAGCGAAAATCGTGGTCTGATCGTGACGATGAAACCAGTGATGATGAGGACCACCGGCCGCGGCAAAGGAGGCGAAGCAACTCGGTAAGGCCATTTTTTCACAGCCAATCTGTTCTTAATGCTGATCATAATCCAGTCAACGTCAATCTCTGATTCGCCACGCCGGCCGGTACAACGAGGATTGATATCACTCCGCGATTCTGCCATCTTCTCAGACGCGGCAGAAGAACCTCCATCTGATATGCCACCACCACCTCCCCCAAAAGCACCATCCGCCCGTGCGCTGAGGAGACGACTTCTGCGGATGAAGCGCGAGAATGAAGAAGTGCTTCGGAAATACTACCGAATGGGTACTTCTTACTCAGAGCCAATTTCCGCTATGATTTACTCTCTAGCATCGGAATTAGGTATGGAAGACAATGATCTTCTCTGGCTGACTATCGTCGGCGTAAGTACGATGGAACTGTACGGCCGCTCATCTGCTGGCCTTGCCGTCACAGTTCGCTCATCCGACTCGAGACCCACTAACGGCTGGATGGGCGTTCGAGGAGCACGAATAAGACAACTTTTACGTGACGAAGTACGCCGACTGAATCCTCCACCACCTATCGGCTCGAAGGAGGCAAGCAGCGCCGCTGGACAGAACGCAGATGACAAGTCGATCAGGCTTTCCCCAGAGCCGAAGCTTTTGCTAGTAAGACACTGGAGTCTTTATGATAGCATGCTCCACTCCCCCTACCTCTTCTCACGACTACGAATATGGAGCGAAAGTGGCCTCCAGCGCTTACACAAGCTTCTGGCAAAGATGGGTGTCAGTATAAGTCTTAGCAAGCAAGACTACTCACATCTGGATATGAATATCAAAAAAGAGCTCCGTACCAAGCTTCTGAAATACGCCTCATTATACAATCTGGAAGAGATGGTACCTGGCGCGGAGACGGATGGTAGGGACAGAGCTGGGGCGAAGGACGGCTGGGGTTTCGTCCGGACCTTTGGCTGGCAGGGCACGTTTAGTGCACAAGATGTAGGCGTAGTTATTGGCGCCATACTCGAAGTTGGCAAACATGTCACAATGTCAGACGATGAGGGCCGCGCACGAGTGAGCCAAGTCCAGGAGGACGAGGGCGACAGCGCCGCGGCCGAGGCACAGGATTGGATCAGCCGGTTCTGGGAGGCGTACGATGCCCTAGAGAGGTAAGTGCACCTACTCCTTTCCAGGTAGGTATAACTAGACAAGCTAATCACTGCTCACTGCACAGCGTCGACGCGCTCACGGCCGGCCTCCGTACGGCACAATATCTTCACCGCGCCATATTCCGCGCCGGCACGTCACTCATCGGTAAGCGACAGATCAAACATCTCCATTCTTTTCGTATGTGCGTAATAAAAGATGGGCCGGATGTTTCTCTCTTCACGCATCCGGCTGCCCTAACGAAACTGGCGCTCTGGATCGGCGAGGCCCTTGCCGAGCAGGAAAAGGACGCCAAAGGAAAGCTTGCCCACGGCGGACGGGGAACACCTCTTGTGGTAGCCAGCTTGAACGAGAAGCGCGGTGTTTACATAGTGGTCGGCACCGGAGGCGGTGGTGGTCCTGATCATGACTTCCTGGATCGCCAAAGCGCCAAGGAAAAGCAGGCAGCTAGGGCGGCCAAGGCGCGAGAGCGAGAGCTCAAGCGCAAGAACAAAGAAAAAATCAGGCAGGAGAAGCGCGCCGCTCGAGCCGCAGCACGTAAAGGTGATGACGACGATGAGGATGAAGAAGAAGAAGAGATGGAATCAGAAGCCAGTATGTCTTCGGATTCCGACTCGGATTCGGACTCAGATGTGGATGATGAAGAGGCGGAGGAGCGCAAAAACCGCGGCTATGGCCTCAACAGATTTGGTAACGCCTTTCAAGACGTGGTCAGCGAGACCAACGCGCGAGTGCGAATCGACAGCTTCGAGCATTGTGTGGTGGAAGTGCAAAAGGAGGACCTTAGCGGGTTCCTCGAGTGTCTGAGCATGAAAGCGGTTGTCGGGTAAAAAAGGGGTAACGACAACAAGGACACGCACGAACAACACAAACAAGGACAAAACGAACAATCAAAAGCGACAACAAGCACGACTGCTGCTACTTTTACTATGTTTCAATGGGCGTGGAGCGATGTCTGGGTGTTTGGCGAAAGGTATTGCATTGCGCATTGCATGGCCGGAACGAGGTGCATTTTATTTTCCTGCGAGCTCCCTGAGCAGCTGCAACATACCCCCTACGGTAGAGAGTTGAACACAACGGTCATGGTTTGACGAATCGATTTGCTGACCTGGTAGCTTGGAATTGGGGACTGGAGACGGACGGTCACCTACGTGGTGAGGATGAACTGGTAGCTGAGCTAGATGCGGGTATGACCCGTTCAATGATCAAGTACGAGATACCATCGCGCGACTATGCCACAATCCATTCTGCTATATTGTGATTCTTTCGTTCAGACAGTCTTGTTGACTTCCTAATGCTTTAACTACAAGTATTGCTCTATCATAGTTGTGATAGTAACTGTTTGATAAACAAGAGTTGGGTTATTCTGAACTCGTCATCTAACATGCTACTTGTAAATAGCATGGGCATTTCTCATATTTAGTACTCCCTGTCTGATATGACTTCAGGGATTGTGACGTTGGCTCATGAACTGCTTTATTCCATATCCCTGGTCAATTATACCCCGCGATTGCTGCGACGGGCTGCGCCCCCCGGGACCCCCACCAGCCGATGCCAACAATTCCTTGTTATGTTGGACTCTGTGATCCGTATACAGATTCATTCGTCTTACACGTCTTACACGGTTCTACAGAGTAATTACTGCTATTTATTACAAAAACGGTATAACGTATTCCATGAGAAATAAGACTTGCTTCATTCACCCCGGTATGTAAGTCCCTGTGCACGAAATCCGTATAGGCAGTGCATCTTACGCGCATGCATGATCCCAATACAAAAGCTGTCAGGGTACCGAACACCCACGCGCGCTACGACCCACGCCAATCTGATCTTTTTCCCAGCAGATCCTCGCCTGGTACCGGACTCCCGGTCTCTATTGTTATTGTGGCTGCCCGAGGAGGATAAGGGCAGGCCTCGTAAATGAGAAGAATTGAAAGACTGTCTAACCGAGACAGGCAGTAAGACAGATAATATACGGATCGAACCCGACGTATCGTACTTGTAGATATTCCGTAAGGTACGGGTGATAGGTGATAGGTACGAGTAACATCACCGTCGGTCGTGCCTACCTAATCCATAATGGTGATCGCGTACCACGCATCATGTCATGCGGCTCTCTTCTTTGCCCTATCGAGCGTGGTGAAATTAATAATCAGCGCCCAATGGCTGCACGCAGGCTGGTAGCGGCGAACGGAACAGCGGCGTAGCGTGCAGCCCGAGCGCTGGGGCTTCCACTGGGCCCTGGTCCTGTACCACTGCTGCGAAATGCCCGAACTGCCCTGTAGGGCCCTACAGGGCCCTATCATCGCCTAACCTTAACCCGACCTAGCACGGTCCCTACGTCGCCTCGTGCTTGTATTAAGGTAGCGGCGTCCCGCAGCGCAATCCCTCCGACCTTTACGGGTTTACCTGACTGTCAGAATTACCGACTCCCGACTCGCCTTGCCTGACCACTCACCTCTTTCCATACTCACCATTCACCACTTCTCACTTTATTCCGCATACCTTCTCTTTCACATCACGGGTACGGATTCCTCTCGAACGCTCCAAGAACCATCCAGGGGTCGCGATCTCACTTCTAACAACCCGATAGATTCTTTATTACTTCCTGTCTGGTCAAGGTCCATACCATTTCTAGGCTGAACAGTTCCCGGCGCCTACCTAACCATTGATTGTCCGCCATTGTCGTTCTCGTAGGTATTACCTCACCATCACTACCTCCAGCTGCCCTCGAGGCTGCCTCGCCTCGCCTCCCTTCGCATTACCCGCCGATATTCTACCCTGCCTGTTCTCCAGTTATCCATATTCTCTCATCCTCATCCGGCCAGGCCTATCACCTCTCTCCATCTTCCTTTTTACAAACACGATATACCTTAAAGCTAGTCCTCTGATTCTCTCGACGCTCACCTGCTACTGTCTACCTGTAGATTTGCGATCCTCTAAGGTGCCTCTATTTCAAGGGTTCTCGATAACTTCTCACCATAACCTCGACGCTTCCGTTCCTCCGGTCCCCTTGATCGGGCATAGAAGTATGGGCAAATCGTAAGTCGTGATGTTCCTCTCGCCTTCGCTTCCCCTTCCCCGCCCGCCAGAAGAACTTCAGTCCGAAGATCAGTTCGTCCCAAACAATATACCGACACATCGAATCAATCCCCGACTCTTTTCAGAGAGTGCTATTGTCGGCCAATGCTGTCGCTGCTTCATTCTTTTCCCTCTCCACGTTGCCAATTCGGAATGAAACCCCTTGGCGCGCGTGCGTGGGCGTTTGCGCGCTTTTACCGACGGGAAGTCTTGGCTCACCACTCATTCGTTTCGCTAGACAGTCTAAGCTCTCGGCGGAGCAGCTTTCCGAACTCCAGAAGTCCACGCACTTTGACAAGAAGGAACTGCAGCAATGGTATAAGGGTAAGCCGATCGCCGCGAAGGCACTTATTTACAAATCTATGCCTGCGCAGGCTTGCTCATTCGAATTTTGTGATGGACAGGCTTCCTGAAAGACTGCCCCTCGGGCATGCTCACGAAAGAGGAGTTCCAAAAGATTTACCGGCAGTTCTTCCCCTTCGGCGACCCGTCATCGTTCGCCGACTATGTTTTCAACGTATTCGATTCCGACAAGTCCGGCTCGATTGATTTCAAAGAGTTCATCTGCGCGCTGAGCGTTACAAGCCGTGGCAAAATGGAGGATAAGCTGGACTGGGCCTTCCAATTATACGACATCGATGGCGACGGTAAGATCAGCTACGACGAGATGCTCAAGATCGTAGAGGCGATATACAAAATGGTACGCATTAATCATTCCCTCATTCCATGGCTTGAGACTGCCGCGCGCAACATCTGGGGCAGTCCTGTCATGGCGCAAATCGCGAATGACTTACAATGCTAATGCGCCACTCACACTTATAGGTTGGATCGATGGTGAAGTTACCCGAAGACGAAGATACCCCCGAGAAGCGTGTGAGAAAGATTTTCCGAATGATGGATAAGGATGAGAATGGAAGCCTGGATATGGAGGAATTCAAAGAGGGTAGCAAACGCGACGAGACGATTGTATCGGCCCTATCGTTGTACGATGGCCTGGTTTAATCGCCGACCAGCCTAATCGCAAACCCCTTCTGAGAGGGGCAGGGAGCATGACAACACGAATGACCGCATGGCAATTCGTTTACGAACGCTGATCTCAAGGCCACCGGATATGGATGGACCAGGTAGGACAGGAACAACGTCCTGATGACCGGTGGATGGGCGCAGGTTCTGAACCGCGAAATCATCCCGTGCTCCCCCCAGCTCTCTCTATGCTTACCTTTTGTCTACTATCCAACCTTCCACCTTTTTCACTTCTCTCTGCTGTGCTGTTTCTGCATACGGGCATGGCTTTGTGTATGTCGAGAGGATAATATCACAGAAACTCGGTTCTAGCCGACAAACACATCTTTGTTGCTTTCGTTACACTGATCCGTGAGTATGTTTAGCGACGGGTGAATTGTGTTACGTTCTCGATCCAAGGCATAGGAATGGTGACTCGACTTTTCTTTATGAGACTGATCGTATTCTAGGAGTGCATGTTTTGCGCGATTACGAAGGGGTCTGATACTGCGATTTGTTAGCCCCTTGTTCGACCACTCTGCTATGAGTTTCACGGATGGATTGAGATGAGGACAGTAGTATTCGCGGTATACAAATTAGTATGAGTCGAGGGTTATGTCTCTTCTCTGTCTGTCTGTGTGTGGTTCTTGTCTTTCCATGGCCTTGTATAGATGGTACTTATCCATTTTTCAACGCCGACAGGTAAGAAAGAGATGAGCGATATGGGCATGAGATCTGAAGGTGATATGGATGTGAGCATTCATTGCAGGATTGGAGATTGTCAGGGGTTCTACTGTATATGTCTCTGGGGCTGATGTGAATCCTTTGCGACCTACCTGGCTTATATCCGTTCACAGAGGGTGTAAGACGAATCGCAGCTTTCACCGGAGTCATGACTTCTAGGTATACGGATTTCCCTCTCCTAATTACGCTCTGGGTCTCGTATAAATACGTATATTCACCACCACTCATTATCTACATTTTCCTGTAAGCACATCCATATCATATGGCCGTTGAAACTGAGAGAAAGTGACTGAGTAATCCCCCCTCATCGGCCGGCACTAGGAGATGTGATATTCTGTGAAATGTGAAATGACGTGAGCATGACGTTTTGTGACCAACTCAATCCCGGACCCTTACTTTACGGATTACCTGTTCTGGTTGGTTATCACCGAGGTTTGGACGCCGGGGGAGCCGGAGTTGAGGTCTGGACTGGACTGGGCTTTTCTTTCGCCTTTTTGCTGGTGTTGCTTGGGTGAGGGTTGGAATATGTAGGTTGGATTGATTGGTATGAGAGGGTTGAAATGTGCGTGTTGGACGAGTTGGCAAGCCGACTCTAGTTTCACGAATGGATAATAATAATAAGGTGAATTGCCGAGGTAACTCAGACAAACTCGACAACGTATGAGAATCATCTCGCAAATCCTGACTCCTCGTGAATAATTGGGATGCAGGGCGGCCGGGAGACGGAAATCTCACATGGCATTCCCATGGCGCTCACATGGCAGAGGGGTCATGCTTCCGCTGCCGCTGCAAGAGCATTGAGGTCGGCGTGGTGGTGACGATATTGATGACAATGATTGCAAAGAAGGATATTCGTGACTTACACAGACGTACAAGCCCTAGAAACTCATTCCGAGTCCGTGATATGTCGTGTTATTAACTCCCGCCCAATAATCTATGTAAATCAATATCAACAGTCGTCTCAAGCCGGCGTTCTGACCTATCTCCCAAGATTCAAAACTGCATACGTTGGTCAGTAAGCCCAAACATCCGGGCCACGTGAATCCAGGAACAGGGGTCAACTCCTTCACTTATTCATCCATTCACGAAGACGATCTCGTAACTCATTTGAATTTGTTTCTTCGTTTGTTACTAGCTATCATGGCCATTTGTTACTAGCTCATTCTCAGCTAAATCCAGACCTTGAGAGAGGAAATGTAAGAGCAAACTTCCTCGAAAAACCGACATTACTTCCGTAAGGATCGTAGAAAATATACAAAAAAATAAGTAGTAGAGAAAAGCTTCCCGCCCTCGCTCTAGGCGTGTGGACGCACCGGAGTCCCTTCACCCCGGCCTGGTCTGGCCTGGCCTGTCCTGTCCGTATGTATATCACGGCTCCCATTTACCAGTCTCGATTCTCGGGGGAATATCGCAGCTGCATAGAAAGCAGGACTAAAAACGTAAGTAGATGTGAAAGAAGAAGCAATTCATTAATACAACCAGCCCCAGTGAAAGCGACTGGGTCAAAGCGAATGTGAGAAGTGTCAAAACGTTGAGTCCACACGTCGCGTCTAGCTGGAAGAGCCGTATGCCTCGGCAATTTCCTTCTTGTACTTGTTCTGAATGATTTTGCGGTTGAGCTTCTGAGCAGCAGTTACGAAGCCCTAGAATATAGACAATTAGCTTACGAATTACCAATAATCGATGATTATCAGGGAGACTCACGTTCTGCGGGGTCCATTCCTCGTCGGACAAGGCGACACCCTCAATGATCTCAATTCCAGACAAGCCACCGGCTCGTCCTGTGTTTTGCAGTTCTCTGAGGACAATGCCTCTCAATTTCTTGTTGTGCACGAGATCCTCCAAGCCGTTGCCCTCGATGCCATTCTCGGCCGCGAGCTTCTTCAATGCCGGCTCAGCTGGCACAATGATAGCCACAGGCTTCGCCTTGTTTGCGTCTGCATACACGCAGATGTTTCCGACAACAGTGGCAGATCGGTAAATCGATTCAAGCTTCTCCAATGCGATGTACTCGCCGTTCAGGGTCTTGATCAGGTTCTTCTTGCGGTCAATGATCTTCAAGTGGCCCTTGGAGTCGAACTCGCCGATATCGCCAGTCTTGAACCAGCCATCGGCGATGGCTTCCTTGGTCTCGGCTTCATTCTGGTGGTACTCCTGGAGAACGGAGGGTCCACGAATCCAGATCTCACCCTGGGGGTTGGGCTTGTTCGTTACGAAGTATCCGGCATCAGCAAAATCAACGAGCTTAACTTCGATGCAGGAAGGCATAGCACCGATGCTTTCGGAAGACCACTCCAAGGGGTTCATGAGTGTGCCCATGGCACACGTCTCGGTCAGACCGTAACCAATGATCATGGGTGCAATAGCCATGGAAATGAATCGCTGAGTATCCTTGGAGATAGGTCCACCACCGTTCATGCATAGCTTGAGGCGACCTCCTGTAGCCTCCTTGATCTTCTTGAAAACAACGTGATCAAGAATGCCGGAACCAGGAAGTCCCATGGACAGGAGTCTGCTCTTCAAGCCGAGTGCACCCCAGAACATGTTCTGAACCACGGGGCCTCCAGCGGTAACCTTGGCGGTAATACCCTTCTTTACTGTTTCAAAGACTGCAGGTACACCGACAAGAACGGACGGCTTGAACTCGCGAATATCGCCGGCACAGTTGCGGACCGAGTTGTCGGAAAGCGTCTTGGGGTTTCCGTAACCCATGGTGGCTCCCCAGCAAATGCAAGCATTTTCGAACACGAGTTCCAGAATGTGAGCTAAGGGGAGATAGGTCAGGAGACCATCGCCAGGTCCAATGAAGGGCTGCACAACGACACTGACACCGGCAACTAAAACACTAACATTAGTACATTAAATAACACTTACTTGCCACGAATCAACTGACCTGCGGCGACAAGAGCCTCGTGCTTGATTGGGACACCCTTGGGTGTGCCTGTGGATCCAGAGGTGTACATAATGCAGCAAAGATCCTGAGGCGACGGGGGTGTAGGCTCGACCGGGTTCTCCTTTCCGAGCTTCTCAAGATCCTTAGAGCTCAAGATGGTGAGGTGGCTGTAAGCGCTCTGGAGAGCATCGATATGCTCTTGCTTGACTTGGTGCTGGCTGTTCCAGATAACATAGCGCACTTCCTGTGCCTCCTTGAGAACATTGCCCAAGGTCGGGAGAAGGTGGGGGTCGAGGAAGATCGCCTTGGCTCCTGTAGCCACCATGGAGTGTCGCAAACCCTCTTCACCCAGTGTGTCGTAGGCCGTCACGACAGACATAGACTGAGAAGCAGCGCCATGGAACATGGAGAGCCAGTGGCAGCTGGTAGCAGCAAAGATGTGTACCCGGTCACCCGGGTTCATGCCGAGTTTCCTCAGACCAGCGCCAATGTTAAGGGCCAGCGTCTCGTACTCATTGAAGGTGAGGTACTCGTAAGGGCTGAGCTCGAAGTAGGTCCAAGCCTTGTCAACTTCCTCCTCCTTGCCATCGACGATCTTCTTGACCTTCTTGGTCTCTTGGTGCGTGCGAATGAGGCGTCGCGAGCCCATGCACTTGGCGTTACCAAACTTTGCAACACTGACCCGCAAGAGCTCGTAGGCGGTGGAGATGTTGTGGGCGGGTTTCGTGATCAGGCCATCCTTGGTCAGAGGATGCCGGCGAGGTTTCGTCTCGCCTTTGATCTCGGGAGCATCGGGAGACTCAATGGAGAAAACGCCACGCGCCGTCTCTCTGGGCAGCAAGAGCTGGTTGCGCAGCTTGGACTGTTGCCACTCGTGTTGCGCCATGGCAGATCCCGTCGAAGACTATACAACCAGCAAGAGATAAAGACAGATAGACAACAGAATCACTAACGGACCTCGGTTGTCCTGGAGCTGGTTAGCAGCAAGCAATGGATGAACGGATCTACAAGCAAGCAGTAAACATGCGGATAAGTCGACCCATTGAGCGACACGTACCTGTTACCGGAGGTGCTGAGGATGAAGAGGGAATGATTTGCGCGACAGACGATGATGGGATGGAGAAAGAGTCTGGGGATAAAGCGGTGAATCACATCGTTCTGGGAGAAAGATTACTAGCGAGGAAGAGATAGAAGAAATCTGATAAAGGATAGGTCGTCGAGCTCTGCAGAGGTAGAGCTGTTGGTGTTACCCACCCAACACCAGTCAGGCAGGGCGACTCGCTAGTGGCCTAGTTAGGTACGTCCGGTCCCATGACGAAGCCCTACTATGTATATAACCGTACTTAGCTGAGCTAGCGCCGTAGCGTCGTCGCTGCTCGTCCACTAACAACCCTACCTACACGTGTTACTTTACACATTCAGGGCGTACCTGCCTAACGCCTCGAGTGACTTGCCTACACTAGCGTCAGTACCAGCTAATACCTCGCTAGCGCAGATTATACCTCGTTGTGTATGGAGTGGGGAGTGGCAGAACGGGTATCGATTGTCGTCAGGCATGTTCCTGCGGGGTCGAGAATGTTTCCTTTCTTGTCGGAGAGGTACCAGCGCTTAGTTAGCACCATGAAGCAGAACGGCCGATGCTACACAATCCGTACCTGTATCCGAACGTCGAGCTTCATACAGCTGTTTCAGGCATTGCCGTTCGAGGTACACATGTTCGGACATGCCATCATCATTACCGACCTTATTTTCACACAGTAGTGATAAACCTCTACTTGTCGTGAATTTTCATAGTCGGGGCAGTGCAGTCTGTCGGAATGCCGAGGTTAAAGCTCTCACGCGGGAATTCACGAGATGCATATCCCATGCAGAATGCATTTACACCCATGTTCCCCAACGCAAGTTGCTCCACCTGGAGTTAATTCTCACCAACGCCTAGCGTCGATCTACTACAGAACCGGTTAGTCTGCGGCGTAGTAATTGCTCTCAAGTTCCATCGCCCAACGACAACCTGCCGTGTGCGCGTCTCATTTCTGCTCTCGGACAACACGGACGCGTATGTATCAGACAGATCGAATCGCGGCGTAGTAAGACTACGTGTAAACACCTCTCTCGAGCTGCGTTCCTCCCTTGACATTCCGAATGTTTCAGACTCCCTGAATAACAGACGTGTCCTGAAGTTTTGCGCACCGAGCTCGGCCAGCGAAAGCGGATCCTATACCAGGGCAGCTACGTCATAGTCTTCCCGGTCGCATGAAATAGCGATCTGCTTAACTCACTAGCGCCGTTAAATGAATCGTATGCAAACTCGGATTACTAGATAAATGGGTTCTCTTTGTTGCTTAGAAGAAGACCAATTGAAACTTGACCTCCGCCATGTTGGGATGATGGATGAAGGTTGCATTCCGCTCGAAGTACCGAAGGATCCTTCGACCAGGGCACTACTTTAGAAGACCCGTTCACGATGATTAATTCTCTTAATGAGCATCGTAAGGACGGAATATATCCGTAGCTCAGCTGTATAGCGAGGCGGACTTAGAATTCTCTTGCCATTTATCGTGGATATCCCAATCCTACAGCTTCGTCTTCAACCGAGATTCACACATTCAGGCTGTCTTGACTGAGCTGTCCCGCTGTATACACTGGTCGCTATCAAAAATCAGTGGCGGGATGCTGTGCTTCCCAGACTGACGTAGCGATATCGTCAGTTGGGGTAATCCGAGTCGTCCGGTTCGACATCAGCTGTTCCAGGATTGATATCGCGCTCCGCCTTTGCATGCTTTGGGTCTAGCATATATAAAGGCGTCGTCCCAGTTTCCAAAGAGGTTGGAACGGGCAAAAGTATCGGGCATATAAATAGAAGCAGGTTTGGCATTAAGCATTGAAAAAGCAGGTCGATTGTCGCCATCTGTTGGGGGTTGTTTCTGCTCACTAGTCATAGGCTTGTTGATGAAAAATATCTCTCTCGCTGGCCATGACACCCCTCCTACAGGCTACGGCCCGAATTCTATCCCCACGGTTTCACTGCGTAAGAATATAAGCCCGGTTTCCTGGACCCAGCAATATGGGCCGGTATCACTGTCTGGCTGAGCTCCTTACGGAGAGAGGCCCTACCGGTCCCCAGAGCCGGGATGTCGGGCCATCCACAACAGCAATTCAGGACGACAGAGCCTGCATTGTATGTACTACCAGCGACCCAACCTGTCGGGGTTCGGTACCTATTTCAGTAAGGCCCAGCGCATAGGTACGGAAGATGTAATGAATTGCTACCGTATCACAGCCTGAGCCAAGCCTCTGGGTTGATGGTGGGAAACATTTCCTTCCGTTGAAGTTGGCACGGGGAAGAGTCCAGACCGGCCGGGGAAAGCAACTCTCCACCTGCACTGACACACGTCCGGGAAACCCGGAACATCCGGAAGGGAAAGGCACTAATAACACGACCCAGTCTTAAGACCACGGAGGACCACCCTATTCCGGGCAAGCAAGCTCATAAGGGTTACCTATGGCATTCAAGGACCAAACAGTGCATCACGTCCGGTCTCAGGACAATATCAACCAAATCGCTGCTGCTGAAGTGTAGCAAATCCTTAGAAACCGGTGGACTTGAGTTGCAGGCCGAGTCGGGTTTCTAGAAGACAGTTCAATCTCGGCTCTATCAATGAACGTTTTACACTCTTCTCCCAACCGGGGCTTGGACTGTGAATTACTACCTGCAGGTTTGATGGACAAACTCCTGTTCCCCATATCGCATGATTCGCGACCATAAGTGTTCCCAGAGCCAGGGAAGCGAATCTGAAGATGGCATGCGATAGCTGCCGTGGAACCAGCCAGTTGGATACCAAATCGGAGCGATATTCGGTAGGTTATGGAGGCGGACGTAGTTCGCGCGCCGTGGTGATCGCCGGTTGGATGCCACTCCTGCGGCGCTCCTGTTATCATTCAGTCGCCGAGATCAGGACAGAAATATCAGTTGCGGCCTTCTGTTAGGTAGCTTGGCCGCTCTCGGCGCTCTTGCTTGCTGGTGCGCAAACGGCCAGATTCGGTCCACGGCATTTCACGATGGATGCTCTTCATCACGGAACTCCATAACCGTCTGATGCCGGGTTGCTGCGCATGAACAGCGCAACCGTATGGTTCTTCTTCTGAGTCGGCCAGGAAGTCAACCGAGACTGTCTATCGACCCTTGATCAAGTCAGGTCTCTAGACTCCCTTCATGTTTCGTTCTCAAACACCTAAGAATCCCGTGACAATATCCACAACGAAAGGATATCAGGAGTGGAAAACCACCTCCTACTTATACCTTCCTTCCTAGTCCTTGATGCGATCTGTTCAGGACAACAAACGCCCTAGCGCATGCGACCGACGTGGGGCGCTTAAGCTAGCAGTAGTCCGTCCAGCTGGGAAATCCCATCCTGAATGATGTGTTCGGGCCGCAATACCTAATGCAGTCGTCCGTCCGTCTTCTGTAGGGCTTTCTAGCAGCTTCTCATCGGGTTGCGATCCGAGCCGCTGTCACAAGAATTGGTAGTCGCGATGTTGTGGATTTCGAAGAGGTACCTTCCTTTCTGAATTGAAACTTTTAACGAGAGGCATTTACTGTTTGAGACTAACGATGCCCAGCTCCTTCCGGCAAGCTTGTGAGCGATTACGATGAGGCCGGCGCGTCTTAGCTAGAGAGTTCTTTCTCATTGCGTCATTTCATCTCACCTCACTCTTCACCTAACCGGTTCTCACCAACTTCATCTCACTCATCGCAAAGAAAGCATCGCAACGACTGCAGTCGATCAGTACCACAATTTCACGCTTCTTCTCAATCGATAATCACGATGGCGTTAACAGATCTACTCGAATTGCTCGGCCCCGAGATCGAGGACCCAGATGAAGGCATGTAATATTCACTCATAGAAAAGGCCTCGTCTCAACCACTCTCACTATTCACTCACACCAATTCATGCCGATTCTGCTTTCACTCATAACTAATTCAATCTATCTACAGAAACCTTCCTCCTCTTCTCCCAAGAGATCCCCTCGCAAAACCTCGGCTTCATAGACCCGCACGTCACGACCCTCAACTTGACAATCGCGGGCAAAGACTACACAATCCATCAATCACCCACGATCTTGAACCGATCCGGCAGTACGACCGGTGCCGTTGTAGTGAGTCTCATCCCAAACCTCTGTCTCCTTCCCTACTCTCACACTCTGCTTCAATTCCCGCAATCGAGTTAATAATCCAAGCCCCTCCACAGTGGAAAATCAGCCCCATAGTCGCACAATGGCTCAGCTCACAAGCCAACCCGATCTGGAGCACAGGCACTCTCTCCTCCACGAGTAGCGTCATCGAGCTCGGGTGTGGCATCTCTGGTCTCGTCGGTCTGACCATGTCGCCGCTCGTATCGCGGTATGTGTTGACGGACCAGCCGTATGTCGCGCGTCTCGTGGAGAAGAATCTCGAGGAGAATAAACCACAACCATCGGCGCAAAAGCGCAAGGGTAAGGCATCCTCATCGTCGACGGCAGCTTGTGCGACGAATATCTGTTTCAAGACGTTGGATTGGGAAACTGAGTATGTCGTCCCTTTTTCCTTATGGCCTCCCATTCTCGTCCCCTTTTCTCCTCACCTTATCATTCTTGAGGAAATCCGAGTTAAGTCAACTAACAACCCCCAGCGAAGTAACCCCTTCCCTAACCGGGACGCCCAGTAGCACCAGCTTCGACCTCGTCCTCGCCTGCGACTGCATCTACAACGAAGCCCTCGTCACGCCCTTGGTGCAGACCTGCGCCGACGTATGCCGTCTGCGTTCCGCATCTTCCTCTTCTTCCTCAACCCCATCCCATTCCTCCCCGTCTAAATCCACAACCACAACGGAAACAACAAAGAACCCCACGATCTGCCTCGTCGCCCAACAACTACGTCTCCCCGAGGTCTTCGAGTCTTGGATCAAGGAATTCAGTAAACGGTTCCGCGTTTGGCGGGTACCCGAGGAAATCCTCTCGGCGGAGATGTCTGCGAATAGGGGGTTTGTCATGCATATTGGTATCCTCAAGGATGCGGATGTTTGACAGAGAGAGCTCATGGGGACGAGAGAGTAAAGGGGGGATTGAGAGAGAGATGCTCGGATCATGAGAGCATGAGCCTGACATACCTGTCATAGACCAGAAAGCACATGTCCCTCAATACATCTTGTAATTGACTACCTAGAGAGCAGAAAACTCGAGAGATTCATAGATCGATCAAGTCAATTAATACCACAATCATCTTCCAGCCCGTTGAAAAAGTGTAAACGTATAAAATCCATTTTCAACCCTCATCTACTTGTAACTACAAACAAGCCCTTGTAACTGTAGTATGCAATGTCAACGAGGTCCCAACAGAGAGACCACAATATCTTTCTTCCACCATCAACTTCGATTATACCTTTGTGTGTGTGTGATTTCGTCTTATGGTATCCTGCACCTTTGCCAACCAGCCACCCAACGCCTTGCAAAAAAGAAACCTATCCCATGACAACAGAAATGTAGTTGTTTCTACATGTAAACATTAAAAAGGAAAAATGCATTCAGTTTCAAATTTAGGGTCGGTGCTCGCTTCGGCCCTCACTACTGACGCTGCCGACTTCGGTCCAGCTCGCGGGCGTCAACATGCCCTCGTCATCACTCATAACATCGTATGATCGAGTCGAGACGGGGCGATCGGCGACATCCACGGCATCGGCGAGGGAAGCGGAATCAGTAGGGGTGAACTCGCCGTCCGTGATGAATTCAGCCTCGGATGCGGGGGCCGGAGAGCCGGGCGGTGAGTCAAAGAAGGTGGTGTGATGAGACGCGCCCTGAGCCCAAGCCTGGATGGAGCTGAAGGCGTCACTTTCGTTCTGAGACATTTGACCGGCGGTCATAAATTCGTCGGTGACGGACTCGTGTTCCGAACGGCCGAGGGTGGTTTGAGACTGAGACATGGCCGACGCGGCGTCGTGGGGGAGCGAGCCGGCCGTGGCTACGGTGTTGGCTAGCACCGAGGGCTCCTGAGAACCGACATCGGTGGCGCTGTAGATGTCGGACATCTCATCATGCATGAGGCTGTTCTCGAAGGCAATATCATCCTCGATGCCGTTCGAATCAGCGAAAGGGTTCAGATAAGTCGATGAGTTGACCTCTTTCTGATTTTCACCGCCACGTCGTCGAACCAAACCGTCTTGGTTTTGGAGGCTGTGGCTGGTCTGGAAGATCAAGGCTCCCTTCTCATCGCTCTCATCTTTCTGCAAGAAGTCATCGAAGCTCGAGCCAGCGGTGGAAGCGCGGGGACGGTATCGTTTCTCGTTCTCGGAGCTCATGTCCTTCTTCGACTCACGAATGGCATTCCAGTAGAGCAGCTCCTCTCGCTGGCGTCGGAGACTCTCGGCATCGGCCTCAACGCCTGGAGGCATGCTGCCAGCACCCAAGCCACGTGACTGTAAGAAACCCTCGGCATCTTCGGGGTGGTTTATAAGGGTGTCTCGCTCCTGGGGGCTGATGCTGTCGCCGAAGGCATGGAGAGCAATGGCAATCCGACGTCGGAGATCGGTGGCGATGTTCTGCAACTCGGGTGATTCATAGATCGCTATCGCGACGGCAACGGCGACCGAGACAGCGATAACGCCGGCTGCAGCAAACCCATTATTAATATATGGCATGATGAATGACGAGTTACGGCGGGACATTCTGGGCATTTTGAGGCAGGGAAAGGCGGGGAAGAACGAAAATACAAGACTTTAGGAGTTGAAAAGTCGGGACTGAACGATAATCTGGTTGAGACCGACGTTGGGCGAAATCGAGCTGACATATGAAAAACAAGGCAAGTCAAGCATCTTCAAGTCAGGAGACGCGAGATGGTAGCATGAGGCGTGCAGATGACACCGCAGAGAGAGACAGAAGATGAGCCTCAGTGGCGCACATGTCGTTCTGTCTGGGCCCTGGCGAGGCATCATCGGGCTCCGTTTGATTCGCAACGCGTGCTCAACGTGGGCGAGAGGGATTAAACACGAAATGTAACAGACGGATCTGATTGATGAAGACGTGGGTGGGATGGGCCAGAACAGAACGGGGATGGAGATGTGACTATGACTATGACTAGGACCCTGAGCTGATTTCACTCTACTCACCTTTGGCAGCGATTGGGACAGGCATCTTCGGCTCGAGTTCTGCCGAATGACGGGCAGGTCAAACGGCTTTTCTCTGTTTAATTAAGGCCTCGACAGCTCTGGAGTTCTGGACGGGGGTTGCAGAAGCAGGAGAGACGAGAGGGGGTTGCAGGTATTCACGTATAGGGTAAATGGAGGTCGGAGTAAGTGAGGGAGGGAGTCTCGTTCTCTCTCGCTCGCTTGTGTGGGAGTGGTCTTGGATTGGAGGAGATGGGCAGAATATGGCCAGAGGGAAAAAGATGGAGAGATGGAAAGTTGGAGAGGGGAGGAGAGGGATTGGCCCGGGACGAGTTACGCAATGGATGTGATGTGGTATGGGCAGGTACAGGTACAAGTCGGTGGTACGGGTTTCGATATTCCGTACTTGTAGGAGTACATGCACCCGACACGCTATGACGGCAAGTAACGTGGAAGGGCGGAACGAGACGCGGGCTGAAATCCGGCCTGAGGTCCGTTTGTGCATTCCACCGTTTACTTCTTGGCATTACGGAGTTGAAGCATATTCACTTGCACCGTTCAAAAGGTGAGTTTCAGTCACATTCTCATTCTGAAAGTCTCTGCACGTAAAGCATTGAACTGAATAGACATGGGCAGGTTTGAACGCTCTGCAGAGCCTGCAGCTTACCTTTCTTTAGGTACGCATGATCAGCAAGGAGGTAACTCGTCAGCAAGCACCCCTCTTTCTTGTTAACATCGGATATTGGGTACGCTGGTAGCTTAGGCAGACATGAAAAGATGACTTCCGCGGCGCCACTTATACCTGGTAAAGATGCTGCCTTGGGCAAGCAAGCATTAATTAAATAGAGATCTGTATGAACTCGCCTGCAATGATATGGAATCTACTCTCAGCTGAGGTTTGTATCGTACGGAGTTTCAAAGATGACGTAGGTGAGAGTCTGAAGGGACCATATGAAAATAAGTGCCATATGCACCTACGGCATTCATGATGCCGAAGATTATGGAGGGCCAGTAGTGCACTAGGGCCACATGCATTGTACGAATGAAAGAATTGATTCTGCGAAATATAAAATAAGTTTTAACTTAGAAAAACTTAAAAATCTCCTATGCTAATATTCTTCAGCTGTGATTTACTTTCGTACATCTTTAATATCCTCATTAAGTTATCGTACTTTTGCGTACGAAATGCCACCTCGTCAGGCTACGACTATCGATGACCTCGAAAATGAGGTCATCCGGATGTACGAACAACAGCTCTCACTTCAGCAAATTCTTGATTC